>VYZM01008044.1:12655-218877 GCA_013398915.1 Dromas ardeola
TGAAAATACAGTTTCTGATTTAGTCACAAACAGGATCTTGTTGTCAGATTAACTTTTCTACCTTAGTTCTGGCAACCAAACCATCTGTATATGGTTTTGCTCTGCTTTGGTGACTAAAGGATTTGACTTTTCTTTTTAAGTAGGCGAGGTTCTTTTAAGTAAATCCCTGGTGTTCTGATTTTGTTATGTGTCAGAACTTGTATTACCACTCTGCTGTGTGTTCACTGTGGTATTCCCTACAATTGCTTCAAAATATCATATTAGAATTTCTGTGAATTCTGTGACTTCTTATATCTGTTTAAAAATATACATATGTGTATTTGTAGCTGCAAAGCATGGTGTTTTATCCACTAAGACACTGGATAAGCCATTTTTTAATCTCATAGATTTCACTGGTTCTTTCCTCACCCAGCATTTCATTCTGCAGTAAAAAATATTTAAACTCTGCTCCGCTACTATCATTTTGTTTTCAGAACTCTTATATGAGCATCTTGGAGAATTTCCTTGTTATGTATCATGATGGTTTTGAAGTCAACCATTTTACTTCAGATGATGAACTCTTTGAGCTTGTGTCACATGTTCTCAGGAGCTTCCTAGTTACTATGAAGACTTCTGAGCACAAGCTTATCCAAGTATTTTGTGTATGTCTGTGTCTGTTGAGAAGGATATGCAATAGACTCAGTCTTTTTCTGTAAGGAAACTTCACAGAGTTTGTTTACTACAAGAAATGTGGTGCTATTTTTTTCTGGGCAGGACTTTGGTTTTCTATCTAATATGACTGCTGCTTTTAAAGCTAAGAATTTGTACATGTGGCTGAAATTTGAATATGATGGAGATGAAGTGGAAGGCAGAGATTTTTCTTCTTGGAGTAATTTTGTTATTGATGTGGAATTTACTGTCCAGTACTACATCTTGTTCTTTGTATATGTGTCAGATTTCAGATTCTCTTGTTTCAGCCCTTGTGTTTGAACTTTTCATGTGTGTTGCAACCCATACCAAATGCTACTTAGGATGGTTACATTGTAATATCCTGCAGTGTTTCAAATCTAAAGGACTCTAGGCCTGTATTAAAAAGGCTACATGATTCTGATATTTCAGCAGATAATTATTGGAGAAACAGACAGATCACAAGGAAGTCTGTGGGATCAACATCATTTTGGACAAAAAAAAACCCTGAAATGAAAAAGCGTCAGAAAAAATGAGAAGTCACAGACCAGGATTTAGTTGTGTCATAAAACTCGGTGGGGAAATTAAATTACAATAGTTTTGTCTTTTATGTATCACAACAGTGCTATTGATTTTATGGGATTTTTTTTGCATTAGTTGTTGCTCCTGAGCAGAACTGAACCCTTAGTAAACATTCTTATTTAGATTTTTTTTTAAGAAATAGTTTTTCAGTGTTTCTGCTATGTGCCTTTGAATTTTAATCAAACACATATTTTCTCTTCTCCTAACTACAGCTAATCCAGCAATTAAAGAAGACACTTTGGTTCTCAAGATTGGATCTGTCTCTATGGCTCCTCAGGCTGACAACCCTCTTAGTAGAGCTGTGCTCAGAAAAGACATTTATCAGTAAGTGTTGGGGGAAGGGTTTGGGTTTTCATATATGGTCTCAGAAAAATTCATTTTGGGAGAAGTTAATTGATCAATAAAACGGGTACGTGCAGCCTGTAAAAATACTTTTCACATACAATCTTTTGATATTCAAAACCAGGTTTTTCTGATTTTCTTCACTTGTGGGCTTTCAAATCCATTTAGACAAATCAAGTTCTTCTGTGAAGTGCTGATGAATAACAGAATTTAAATGTCAAGTCATTACAGAGCTTAAGCTCACAGATGAGAACATTTTAAGAGGCTTTCTTTTATTCAGCTACTACTAAGTTCACCTAAGAGAAAAGGAATTTTTTTGTGACTACCAAAGTGCTCAGTAGCCATATAGTGTGAAGGAGATAGATCTTAATAATATAAATGGTAAACATATATTCAAACTGTAGGATTCTTCATGTCATGTAGATCAAAGCTGAAAGGAATGCAAACTTCTAAGGAGCTCTTTCCCAGTAAACACATTTTCTGTGAAAATGTCGTGCTCTGGATTGTGTCACTAAGTATGTGCAAACCACACTAATCATATATAGGCAGCAAAACTGGTGAACATATGTAATCAACATGATAAAAGTAATATATGATCCTTAGTAGAGTTGGCACTGTTGCCAGACATGAAAGTATGGTTGCAAATAATACCAAGTGAGAAAAGTCACAGAAATACAGATGAACAAGTGTCTTATACTTCCCGTTGGTCTGTTTTTCAGATGTGGCAATATTTTTAACTACTTCATAGTGCTCTTCAATAGAAATTACAAACATCAAAATCTTTTCCCAGCAGTAAAACATTTACTGCCTAGAAAATGACAGCAAGTTTTACTTTTTGTCAAGACTAGGATTTTTAGGAGACCATGAAATATCTCCAGTTTCTCTTCTGATCACTTAGAAGTTGTAAGAGAGTCTTTTTCTTCATATTTCCATGTGGAAATACTTAAATTAGTGTTTTCTGCTTGTATGTTTCGTTTTATAGTAGGGTCTTTTTCATTTGTTTGGTTTTGGTTTTTTAAATTAGCATTGTATCTATTGTGTTATGGAGTTTTCATGGAAGAAATCTTACAGCCTGGCGCTAGCAATGGCTTTGGGTGGCAGGGCCTGACCCAACTCTCAATGTTAAAAGAGAGTTAAAAGTTAAAAGAGACCTTCCCGACATTTGTACAGGCTCTACCTGCTTCTGCCCTCTCTGTCTGAGGAGACTCCCATCTGATAGCTGCTTTGAGAGTTACAGAACCTAATGTAGGTTCCACTCTTCTTCTCACAGCAACCAAAACTTTATCAGAAAATTCTGCTACCATAAAGTGGAATCTGCAAGTTCCAGCTTCTGTAAGGTCATTTCTGTCCCTTGGGGGAACTGTTGAATGTTCCCTGTATGCACATTACAAATCAGTGAGTAAGCAACAGGAGGGATGTGATTTACATCTAAAATCAATGAAGCCGTGCTAATTTAAATCTTTGAGTCTGATATCTTTGCATCTGTGGTTTTACCTGAAATGCAGAAATTCTGTGCTTTTCAAACCAAAAGTCACTCAGTTGCCCTTTTGCATTATGGGTCTCTGGCTCTTATACGCGTTTGTGAGGTATATATTTGGTTTTCATAGTTTTATACAGTTACAATGTGCTCCAGTCCTCCCTTAGAAGTTGAGACAACAAATGGGTAAGGTAGAAATAAGCCCTGGGCCGCAGACATCACTCATCTGACTCTTACTGGCTTCTTTGTGACCAGTCTCACAACATCATGCTTCCTGTGTCTTTTTTTGAGAAATGTCTGCCATTTTCAGTAATTTCCTCTAACTGCTTCAGTGACCATTCTTGTAATTTCTCAGCAGCTGTCAAATGACTCAGTCTTATCTTTGTTCCTTTAATCATCTAATTATACTAGCTTTAGTGTTTTTAAAATACGTCGGGGCAGAGTGTCAAGTTACTTTGCAGAGTTTTATGAGACAATATTAGAAGTTGGTAGTGGGTGGTCTTTTGATTTGGGGAAGAGTTATTATTTTGATCTGTTTAAACAAGCGTCAACACTTTTGAGCAATATGAATTAATATATTTTAATTAAAAATATTAAGATTCCAGTTTGGAGTCAAAGTTGATGCATTTTCTAATTACATATTCTTTGATCCAGAACATACTGTAGTTACAGAAGCCTTGTTGAAGATAGACATAAATTTTCTTACATGACAGTCATGGCTGTTAGACCAGTGGAGTTGTGAGTGGAGTTAATTTCACCGTTTGTCAGTTTCTTTAGAAAAGAAAATAATAGTAAGGTTTTTGTATTGTTAAGGCATGCCATACAGCCTGTATTCAAGGAAAAAAAAACCCAGTGGCATATTTTTAGCACATAGGCCTGATGTTGGTATTATGAGATTTCTTAACGTACACAGTATTTGCCCTTTTTAACCTGCCCATGGTAGATGGTACTAGATAGCAAAAATGTGTAACTGAAGCTAATACAGAATGCTTAAAAATCAAGTAGTAAAATGAGCAAACCCACACAATGTGTAACATATATTTTGGTGAAAGATTTCTTACTAAATATGAACAGAGGTACAAGTAGTACAACATCCAGCTTAAGACACTCTAAAAAAAGACTGGAATTACAGCAGCCTGTTGATTACTGAAGAATTAGCTGCTACAGCATTCTAATAATCCCAACATGTCATCTTCTGTCTCTTTCCAGCTTCTCTTCTCCTCTAATTTGCTGCTGCTGCTTTTAATAGAATAAAAGAAAATAAATCATTGTCTGAACCACTGTCTTTACAGTGTTTCTGGAGTGGGGATACAAACTTAATTTGTGGTGTCACTTTGGTTTAAACAGTCTTCTGTTTAGGTCTGAACTACAACCACATGCAATTAATGTCACTTTTATAGTGTTTCATGAGAAAGAAGAATTTTTGCTTCTCATTTAGAACGTGTTCTTTTAGAAAAGGCTGAGAAACCTTTTCATGGCTAAATGCTGAATAGAATTTCCAAATATCTTTTGAATTTGTCCCATAAATTAATACATGAAAAACTGAATGTGCGTATTTATCGTCAACAGGATGCCAGTGCACAAAGGGTAAATCTGGTATGGCTGCAGGTTATACTAAATAAACCAGAACATTTCTGACCTGTTAACTGAAGTGACTCCACCTATGTCTTAGGAAAAATAGCTTACTTGCTTAATGTGAAGCAAGAACTAAACTGAAAATTGAATGTTTGGAAAATTATGTGCCCCAAAAGTTTGGGCATACATATTTTTTCACAGTAACTTTTGCCACAGTAACTTCGGTTTTCTTACACCATATAAAAATTACTCTAAAATAACTATTTCCTCCAGTAGAAAATGGACTAATTTAGTTTAGACTATTAATACACGTAGTAAACAAAGATGCGTGTACTGTAACAGTAAATATAGGGGTCCTGAAAGAAGTACAGTCACAAATTTTTAACTGGTGACAGTAAGAAACAATTTATCCTTTTCAATTTTTTTTTTCTACTAAACCCAAGGAGTTATTTTGTTTGTTTTAATGATTTCTCATGAATTTCTGATTCTTAAAGCCTAGCTAAGGTGTGTTTATCTTAAACAAATATGACCACAATTTTATGTTCCCATCAAGAAACTGCCGGTTTTGTGGAGCAGAACTCTTGTAGATACCAGAAGCCCTTGGGTCGGAGCCAGAGCGCAGAATAAAGGAGATTTTGGGTAAGGATTCAAGTGAGGCAGCAGCCTAGCCTGGCTTAAGAGAGGGAAGAGCAGTAAATTAAAACTGTGGAGGAGTCAGATAGTCAGAGTAAATGAAGTTTCAGTTAAGCAGTGAAGGAGAGAACCACATTTTGTTGTTTTTAATTACCTGATCATATTAAACTTGGGACTGGGGGCGCTGCTGCTTGGAGACGACTCAGCACGCTGCAGAAATACAAGATGATGTGGTTGTTGCTTGGCTTGTGTGATCATGCTGTGTGTGTTAGAACTTTTGAAGTAGCCAAATGAATGGTCAGAACAGAGAAAGGTCTAGCAGTTTGGGGAGGCAGGGTGTTGAGATAGGGAAATCACGTCAATGCCCTGATGGAGTGAAAGTCAGCCAGTTATTTGATATCAGAGAAATTACATCGGAGGGAAATTTTATAAATGGTGTAACTACAAGAAAAAACAACCATCTCTTTGGAGGCAAAAAATTGCATTTCTCAGTCCTGGGCTCGCTCGTTTGGCTCTCTGGTGCCTAGTGAGATAAAAATTCCAACTGAGGTTTTTTGCCTCAAGATCTTCATAAGTATCTCTCATCTTTGGATTTTTTGGTACCTAACATCAAAGGTATGCTTCTGCTACAGTGTTAGTGTAATGAAATTAAGAACTTAACTGTATGCCAACTACATAGAGACTTTTAGCAGTTGTGTTTGTAGCATACTTTGTTTGCTTTGGAGGACATCAGTTAAGATTTCATACTGTCAGTGAGATCTTCTCTAAAACTTAAATCTATGTTTTCGCGTGGAGAGTGCTAAAAGAAGTTATATGGCTGATTCTGTTACCATGAAATCCAAGGGAAGCATAGAATCATGGAACAATTTCAGTTGGAAGGGACTTCTCTAGTTCATCTAGTCCAGCCTTGTACTCAAAGCAATTTAGATCAAGTTGCTCAAGTCTTTCTCCAGACAACAAACCTAGAAGATTATTTAGGTCTGCTTGATAATCACGTGTCAAAAGAGCAGACTTTCGATGGATATAAAGAATTCTGAGGGCACCAGGCCAGATGATCTTTTTCCACGTATGGAGATGGCTGCAGCAAACAGAGTAGCATCTCCTGGGGTAGCTCAAAAAGCCACGTTTCATTCTTTGTGTGTCTTCATATGTTTTCCCTTTGTCATTTCTTTAGTTCTTTCTCTTTTATTAAAAGTGGCTAATGTAGAATATCAGCATGAATAAATTATAATGCTTTAAAGAAGTGGAACTAATCAAATGTGTCTGTAGTCATCTTAGCCAGTTTTCTGCCCAATTATTTCACGTTCTGTGAGATAAATTTGTCACCTTTTTAGATTACAACAGTATTTTCCTGTATATGCAAGTAGCACTTAGTGCAATTAAGCTGAGCATAGTTGGAATCCTTGAACACCTTTAGTCACTGGAAACATGACATAAAAAGGACTGAATTAAAAAAAAAAATAAAAAGTATATGTTAGGGGTTTACAACAATGAATAGCACTAGTTGTGCTAAACTAGCAGCGGAACTGGATGGTGTCAATAGGAAAATAGCTGAGAAAACTTCATCACAAGACCTAGCAATTCTTTTTCTCTGACTGTAAAATATTAGGAAGTAGACATATGGCTATACTTAAATATGAAGCAGCACAGAGTTGAAATTGAGATGACATTTAGTTCTACTTCTGTACTGGGATAAAGGTCCTATTATACCAAATACTATGCAAATTGCCCACTCCGTTATATAGATAATTGCCAGTCCTCCCGACATGGTTATATTTAGCAAACTGTGATGTGAAACATTAATTAATAGAATTTTAGGGAGTATCTATGAACAGATAGGCTAAAATAATTTTGAGGTAAAATATTATTAAGACAAAAATGAAATGGCTGACGTATCACAGAGAACACAGGCTGTTTGGAGGCTATTAGAATAAACATTACTAAACTATCAAGTTCTGTAAGTTTAGGTGAACAGAATTACAAGCTTTCTTCAGCTTGACCAATAAAGAATCTAATTGTTCTCCTTGCTCTGGATTCATCATTATTGAGATCCAAGGATTTCATTCATGTCATACATCAAAGCTTAATAGTCCAGGTCTGAATGTTCCATGGTCATTTTCACGTGTAGATCTTTCATAGATCAAAGCATAAAGCTCTCCTTAGACTGTTTTCAATTTGTGAATGTAAATGGAAATTCTTTAAAGACCACCACCCCTGCCTCCCCTCCCCCCAAAAAAATTACATGTAAAGAGTTTAATCATGAAAAGATAAATGTAAATTATTTCATATTTTTTCTGAAAAATTTTCCTCAATACAAGTCTTTTTTATTATAAATTTATCTAATCATCTATGTTTTTAATTTTTGTAGTTTACAGTTTTCCAATGGTTTTTAACTTTCAAACATTTCCAAATAACAAAGCAAAGTTGTTTTTCTTATAAGATATCTATATTATTTACAATAATATTCTTATAAAATATTTATCTTTATTTCAAGGAGCTTTATCTAGAACACGCTTGCAACAATCATGCAATACATGTAATTGGTTAACAAAAGTCCTTCAGTTTAAAAAAAGGAGTAATAAACAATTTTCTGTGTCTGTGCTGATAGAGCTGGAGTGAGGGGAAGGAAAGAATGATGGAAGGAGTTTATGCAAGAAGCACATACATAGCCAGCAGTCTCTGTGGAAATCTGTTTTTTCTTTCAAATGTGGTTTGGAAAATCATATCCTTTTCAAAACTTTTCAACAGTACCCACATCTATAAGCATCTTCTCTTCAGAAATATTTTTTATTCAGTATTAAGTTGCCGAGGGACATATTTATATTCCAAAAACTACACCTTTAAATTATTGTTACAAAAAGCCTGGATTTTCTGTAATTGTAGCAAAGAGGTTTTCCTTTTCAAACCAATTAACAGTAAAAAAAAAAAAAAAATCTTTTTTGCATGGAAGTTTAGTATTTAGATAACTGTTTCCTAGAATATGCACCTAATATGAATAATTTCCTATTAACAGTTGATTATTTTGTAAAGGTTCTAATAAAACTTATTTTCCATTTCATGTTGTTTTTTTTTTTAATACTTCATTGAAGCTTCTTTGGTAGGAAAATAAGAATTAGCTAATGCTGACCTGAGTTGCTTTATTTTTCTTAGAATAAAGGCTACAAAGATAGCCTTTGTAGATAGAGTAAAACCATTTTTTGATGGAAATGTGAGCAGCTTATTAAAATATGCATAGGTACCATAGGGAATTAGAAAAAGTAAAAGTTACAGCACATCATAAAATCTCTATTGCAATTTTTCTTTAATTTCAAAATTTTTAAAATTGCAGAGGTGATGTTATTTAGGAAAATAACTTCTAGGGGAAAAAAAATCGTAGTATTTCAAGGGAGATATTTCTTTTATTGCGTAGAGGTTGTGAAACAGGGTTTCGCTACCGCCATTTTCAGTTCGTTTCTTCCTGTGTCAAGACAAAAAAAATTGTAACAGTAAACATTTTAAACTTGTTCCTGTAATTTATTTTCTAACTTTTCATATTTCAGATCAGAATGTCTTTTTCTTAGCAAGATTCTCTCGACACTCAATTTGGATATGCAACCTTTTTTCTTTTTTTTTAAATTTAATAATCTTTAGCTTTATTGTTTATATTGAATTGGGGTTTAAATCAAAATATTCATATTAAATAGCAAATTCTAAATATTGTCCTTCGCTATTGTATTTGAACCCATGCTTTTTTTAGCTTAAGGACCTTAGGAAAGTCATCTTTATCTTCCTTAAGAATCCTAGATCTCTCTCTGCAATAGGGCTTGGAAGTAAAGTCTTTCCCTGCTTTACATTTCTCTCATCTTCTATCTTTAGTAGAGAGGCAAAAAAAAAAAAAAGTCTACTTAGACCTTTTGCCCAGTAAAATATTCATATATATGGATAGCATTACATGGAAACAGCACTCCTAATTAACATTGGCATGTTTGAGGCTATTGCAGCAGTTATTAATTTAAAAACCTCAGTGGAAACTAATTGTAAAATAACAGCTGGAACTGCCCATTTAGTTTCAGAAATGTAGCTTGTTAATTATCTAATACCAAAAGCTATTCAAAGCTAAATTTATATTTGGAATTCAACTTTAAAAATGTTCAGCTTTAGCTATCAATCTTACTTTTACTTGAAATTTATTTAACTGTGAGTTTTACTGGAATCTGCAATAAGACATAACTGATTTGCCTAAATACGTATATTTAAAAATACATTTCCTTAAATGTGATAGTCAAAATAAAATAAATATCATAATAAAAAAAGCATTCCTACAACTTTACTTTTCTTTTTAATTCATTAGTTTAACCAATGTGTGCTCAGTACACATATCCACTTTACATTTTCCTTTTCACTTAGTACCACTGAATTTTTTTATTTGATTCTTAGAATAATTTTTAGTTTCTTTGTGCAGAAAACAAATAGAAAGCAAATTGAAATATGCTTTATAGAAACATTTCTATCAAAGAGCACTGCCATTATTGTGTCATTTAAGCATCCGTTTGTTGTTAATCAGGGCAGCTCTTTTGGAAACCTTATTAAATATGTCTGGGGAAAAAAGTCTATCAAGTAAATGTCAAAGGAATAACCAATTCATTCGAATGGAGCAAAGGTGAAATCTGTAAAATTGTTAAAGATATATTTTGAAGCCTCCAGTAACTCTCAATCAATGCATGTATTAAAAAAAGATCTTCATATTAAAAATAACATCCCTCCTCAATGATTTATTTTTACTTTCAATTTTGTTTTGAGAACTTAATATGCATTCTATCTGCAAAGTTTTTCTTTCCTTTCAGTTGGGTGCTCTGCTTCTGACTTGGCTGAAGTATTTGCGCAAATTTGTTCTTCGCCCTAGCAGCATCCCAGTGAGGGGACTAGGGAGAAGGAATGAGGTTAATTTTATGGAGATTCACAGAGATGTGTTTGTGTGTGCCTGATAGTTCTGCTCTAGAGGCAGGCAGAGATTTCAAAGAGCATCTTCATAGATCTCTCAAATTCTTTCAGGTTTGACCTGGAATATCATGGGAACTTGCTCACGTGTTTGGGAGGGACTCCAGTGGTGAGGCATGGTGAGGAGAACCACTCTGAGCTTGGGCGCTTTGTGGAGGTGCCCGTTCTTTAGCAGCGCAGGGCAGGCCAGTGGTCTCCCCTGGCCTCGTGTACCAGTTCCACATCAATGCCTGGCTAGCTATGGCTGTCTTGCTCACACACTTCAGTGGACAAATATGGTGATAACAACCTCATGCTCCATATTCAAGCCTTGTTTTCGCTGTTGACCTCACTGTAGTCCATTTGCTAAGCGGTGAAGGAGTTGCAGTAGAGCGAAGATCTCAGGTTTAGTGCTTAGGGCAACCACATTTAGATTTTTTCTGGTAAAGCTTTTGAGTTTACAGTGTGGTTATGATTGTTTCATTATTCAGGTGTAGCTCATTCTCACTGACACCTGTGTGTGATTTAGAACTAAACTGGGAATAGGTTTTCAGACTCCCTTTAAACTGGCCTGTGGGTTCAGGTCATGAAATTCTCGGGTCAGACAGTTTAGCTGTGAACTTGGGAGACAGGCATGAGAGATGCATCCCTTCAAAAAAGGAGCCTACAAAGTGTTCAATAACATATTTTTATATAATTTATTGTAGCACGTACTCCATTTCTTTGACTATTTAATCAAGATGCCATCATTTAACAGCTTAAGGTCAGAAGTAAATAGCAGTGGTAAAGTAAAACTTTCACCAAGGGCATTGCTTTCTCTGTTATGCCAGTGCACTACACTTTGTTCTATAAAAAGGTTTCTCAGCTGTGGGTGATCTTAACTACCGTATGTTCTACAAAGTCAAGGCTAAGTTAAAACTCTGTGGTCTTCTGAAATTTCTTGCTGTCTCAAATACTGTTTTAACACAGTTAATTACTGTTTGCTGTGTGGTATATACAGAGCTTGACACGTGAAGTTCATGCAACTTCAGTTTTGGAATCTGTAATATGTTTATGGTGACTGAGTGGAAGAGAGATGAGGATTTCCTTTGTTTGTACTGGTTTGAGGTGCTGTTTAACATAGGTTTTTTTCCATTTCCTTTTTTCCAAAAAAACTGCAATTCTGTGGTGATGAAGCCTATTATAGTGAAGCCAATCAAAATAAAATCAAACAAATCAAACAAAAATTGTTTGAATTTTGGTTAGTTTTAAACCATTTAAACTTTTTATTATATTCTATTGTCATTTTATATACTGAAATGCTCAATATTTTAAACTACTTGCCTTGATATTTCCTATCTTTTGATGGCAAATACTTGTTGTGCATAGTTTGGGTTTTTTATTGAGACCTTAAGGTTATTGCACTTCTTGTCATGTTCTTCCTTAAGAAGAGTCATTTCTTCTCCTTTTTGCTTCATAACCTTTTGTTCATTTTAAATGTACCCCTCAGAAATCTCGCATCTTTGTTTCTCCTCAACCAACACACCTCCTTCACTGAAATCAGGTTGTGTAATTATTTGCTTCCCTCAACTCTAATAATGGCCCTTCCTCCCATTTGAAAATATTTTTCAAACTTTTAATTCTTGAGTTACTATGATGGAGGCAAAACATTTCAGATGTAGAGAAGTCTTTCAGCCTCCCACAGAAGCAAGTAATGTGCACAGTAAAGGGGCTAAAGGAGTAAAGCCTGGCCCTGGGCTTCCTTTGGGCAGCCCAGAGTGGGATGGACGTAATGTTGATTTTTAACATTACTTTAGCCACAGTCATCTTTAGGCAATGAGTTTTGTGCACAACTAGGTTGCAAATCTAAACTTGAGGTGTTCTAAGGCTTGCTTCTCTTTGCAGCTCTGTGGTTTTGATGGTTATACTTGTGCACAGTGAGCTGGGTGAAGGAGCTGAAGGAGCTCAAAAAATCTGGGGGGGCATTAGGCAATTTTTTTCGGTCAGGTCATTGTCCTGAACCTATTTATTGTATAGGCTCACAAGGATTAGCCCTAGTGAAAAGGTATATTGCAGCAGCCTGGGCTTGGATCAGCTTAATCTGCCATCATGCTTCGGGCTTTTGAAACACAGCACAGAATCTGACCCTATGAACTAAGAATTTTAATAAAATTCTCAGATTCAGCATTAACATTATTAAACATACTGTAACAGTTTAAAATGATAAACAAAAAAAGGCACAGAGACAAAGAAACAACACGTTAAATACCAGTTAAAAATCCCAGGATGCCTTTCACAGTTTACATACTCAGCAACTTGAATGCAATGCAAAGTTTTGCAGATAAGCAGTAAAACTGGAAAATAAAAGGAAATCTGAAAGCTAGAGTTATTTTTTATGTGAGTTGTGTTGTATGTTTTATGTTATAAAGCAACATTATTGAAGTTTTTACATTTCTTTTCTTCTTTCAAGTTACCTCCCTTTAATCTCTCTTTTTCTCTAACCAAGTAGCTTTATATTTTGCCTGTTATTGTAAAATACTGGGGGGAATGAGGAGAGGTGTTCGGGTTTTTGTTAATATGGGAGAAAATAATTAGTTGGTCCTTATGAATTAATGCCATTCTAAGACCTGGAGTGGTTCCCCTGTACAAGTTACATAAGTAAATTTCAGTTACTTTACACAAAACTCTTTACAGTTTTTTCCCTGGGTTTCCTTTGCTGATTCTTAACATATATGATTGAATCTACATATCAGGGTTACTTCTGTTTTATATAATGAAAATTAACATCCTTAAGTCTCGGCTGTGATAAATAATTTCTTGTAAAATAATTCAGGAGAGCTTTTTAAAAACATTATTCTATACAGTTTTCTTCTTAACTGTCTGTAAGTAAATATAATTTCCATCAGATTTGGTTTCAAGAAATGTTTTGTTTGTTGAAAAGTATTTTCCAGTAATATATAAAGCAGACTTTTTTTCTTTGTAGTATTTTTAATTATAACAGGATCTCAAGTTAAATATAATGCAAGTTGTGTGCTTCTGTTACTGGGAAAACCATATCCCATTTGTAATGAGACATTTGTTAACTTCTGTATACAGATTGTGGTTCATTCCATAAATATTTGTGGGTTCTCTGATGTCCCTCACAGGGTTTTATCTATGACACATTCATACCACAGTTCTTAAACTACTTTTTGGATAGAAGATTCCTTTCTTTTGCAAAACTGTTTGCCAATGTCTTTCTTTTCCATTTAATGTTTTTAAGTATTCCTACTTTGGTTTTGATTGTTTAGCAAAAAGGATTATCAGAAATATCCAGAATGATTGCATGTTATTTGAGCATATTTCTCTATGGGATACTATTCGAAGATCCCATGGCAAAATTGTATCCCTGTTGCACATATTCTGAACAACTCAAAGTGTATCATTTAAGTGAGTCCTTACTGATTTTCCAAGATAGCTTAGTGCTCAACCACCTTAAGTACAGTCAGAAGTCATGCTTAATGTGCTCTTACTGCGCACACTACTTTGTCTTCCGTTATTGCTGTTAAACCTGATTACGTTGCAGTAAGAAACAGATGTAAAAGTTATATATAGTGGTTTTGTTGCATTTCAGAAGCTATGCTTTCTTCTTCTTTTTCTTTTTTCCTTAAAGATACAAATCCACACACACATACACCCTTTCTTTTTTTTCTTTTTTAGGACTGGTTCATGTTCTTACGGGGTTTATTAGTTGTAGGACACAAAGATAAATGTAGCCTTCTTCAGCCTCTCATAACATTTTTCATGCCCTCTGATGCTTTTGGTTATTAGGATAGGGGGTTTTTTTCTGTGAAATGGCAATGGCTAACACTGGTATGTTAATGGCTAACACAAGTGCATGTTGAGAGTAATAAAACACAGAGATAGTATCAGGCATCTCCATTGAGTTCAACGTCAATGACTGGCATAAATCACGGATACTCCATTTTTTTGGCATGATAGTGTGTGTTCTCCAGCAATAAAAAATTAACGGGTGTGGAGGTGATACAAATAGAACATAGGAGTATCTCTACATAGATATATCCTGTACTTGCAGGATAGGAAGAGAACAGATTTGAACTCTTCCTGATTACCAAAGTTATTTAACTATTGAGTAGTATTATTTAATGTTTGAATGTGGCAGTTTTTCAAGCAACAGGAAGAAACTTGCAGATTAGCAAATCCAGCTGCAAAGAAAATCTGAAAGTTTTCTTTTCCCCAGTTTAAGGTTGGATGTTTATATGTGTGTGTGTGTATAGGTATTCAAGAAAAATTCAGAGGAATGCAATTCTCTGGTATGTGTTGATTCAGACTCTCTTTTGATACACCTTATTCTTCATCTTGCAATGGTTGATTTTCCATATTCTTCACATAACAAAAACGTCTGATACATTATGTAACTGCAAGTGTTGTAGAAGTTGCTTTCTAAAAATAATTTTAAAAATCTACGTGTTGTATTCTTCCCACATTGCAGCTCATAAAAAAATTTAAGCAACTGTACTTACTAAACTGGACACAAACTACAGATGATAGAATTTGCTGTTTCCCAAATGGGCAATGTAGCGAGCTGGGTATTTGTGTGTTTGTATCTGTATAGTAAAACTCTGAGTTTTCTTCATTACCACCACCATTTATATGTTTTGGGTGCCTCATGGAGTCAGTTGCATTACCTGACACTGGAATCTGTAGCCTTCATGGTCAATGTTGTGAATATACAGGGATATTTTGAGTAGAAGAGGATGACGCTTGCCTGATACTGCCCTGTTTAAGTGGAGCTTACTTAAAACCTCTGTTAAAAACCATCTCTAACAAGCTTTGTGTACATGCTGAATAGTAGGTTTTAACCGATATAGTGTGAAGGCTTTACATTAAATGTTTACAAAAGCAATGGTATAATCTGTGGCTTCCTATGGCAGGATGTAGGTTTCTAAGAATAAGGTGTCTCCTGCTGCCAAAAGCTACCTGAACAACAGTTTATAATGGATGAGAATCATCTTGAGTTTGGGTTCTGCTTGTTTCTTGTCATGTCCTTTACCTGTTCTCTCTGGTTCTCTAAGATTTTTAGGTATTTTGTACTTTTGTCCTAAAGGTGAGTTTTGAGGTCTATTTCCTAATACATTTCATTTGTTCTGTTTTTAATCTTTTAAAGCATATGCTAAATATGTTAAAAAGCCTTTACATAGGTAACCCTTATAAAGCAATGCGTCTGTGTGCATGTAAATGTTTACTTTCAAAAAGTTCAATGTATTGGTATCACAGTTTAAGATTTAGCAGTAGTATGCTTTTAAGAAAAAAGCTACCAATTTATTTTTCATCATAGAAGAAACAAAAAGCTACAGTCACTTCAATCTTAAATAACTATTTGTAAATTTAAGTTGCAGTAATTGCATTTAATGACATGGAGGAATTAGTGGATTTAAAATTGACTGTGAGAATGGAACTCAAAATGTGTGGCTTATAGTCGTAGCTTTGTTACAGATTTTGAGGTGAGAATCTATGTATCATAACTTCGTTTGTAAACTGACCTTTCAGGCAGATCTCTCTTGAAGTGTTGCAGCATCCTTCCACATCTTCTGGATGTTTCACTAAATTAATTAAAGGTATTTGGAAAATTAGTCCTTTCAGTGATGTGCAAAATACTTCTCAATAGCTTTAGTCTCTTTTTTCTTTTAGAAAACCTTCCTAGTTTTCTCTGTGGAAGTTTACACCCTTTGTCAAAGTTGTTAGTTCTTGAAAACTTTCTCTAATGGTTGTAAGTCAAGGAGAATGTGTTTGACCTTTAGGTATGATTCCATTAATCATACTTCGAGAAAGAATAGAAACAATAGTAAAGAGGAGATGAGGTCTCTAGTAATAACATACTTAAAAGCTTTACCTTAAATCCCTAAAAGAACTGGTGAAATACTGTCAAAAGGTGAATTGGAATCTCCATAATCAAAAGATGTTGTAGTGGAGCACTTCTTTCCTCTGCTTCAGTCTTCCTGCAAACCCAGAACAAACTGGAAAATGCTGGTGGCAAAGTGGTTTGTTCAGGAGGATATTTTACTTTCGTAATGGAAGAGGTGGACGTTCAAAAGCTTTTTCTGAGAGGGGAAAAAAACCCTATAACAGATCCTAGGACAGGTGGAAAGTTTTGGGACTATGCTTTATCTGGTTCTCAAGCAGTTGACAAGAAACCTATAAAAATCCAATAAGGAATAATGCAAGACAAAGGGATTTGCAGGCACTCGGTTACGTTCAAGAAGAATTCTCTAAGCAAAGAAAGGAGAAAACTTACCAGATGAATTGCATTTTGTCCTGTGTATTGATAACACCACCTTGATTTTTCAAGTCCTAATATTTTATAAAAAGAAGACAGGAGAAACACCAGTTTGAGCAATTGCCTTTTAGCTCTTCATTCCTTTAAGAATTAAAGTGAGCGTGCCTGCCTTTTAAGGCAGCTAACTGGGAACGCTTATTAGCATATAGTTGATACTAAATTTCCTCTAGAAAGAACAAAATATGGAAGTGGAAGAATCATTTTCTATATAACTGAGGTCTATATAACTCAGCTTTCTATATAACTCAGCTTTCTATGTAACTGTTGGTTAGCTTCTGTCTGTGTAGCAAGGATTTCTGCCCACAGGCATGTGAACTCAAAACTGTAATTCTCTCAGGAATTGTGGGCACTGATGATTTTACATTGACCTCTCTGAACTCAGGACTTATTCATTATAAAAGACATAGCTGAAGAAAAGAAATAAGTTGAATTTAAATCCCCAAGGGAAAAGTTCACACTTACAGGTACAAACATTCAAGATACGCTTTCAGGAAAATTAATTATTTTAGTGAGGTATGATATCTTTTTAAAAGAGGAAGGTCTGGGAATAATGGGAGTATACCAAATTGCTTGCCTGAAAATACAATATAGTAGATGCAACTATTATGCAGACATGCACCATGTCTGAAGAAGAGACTGGCAATTGTCAGAGAAAATTGACATTCACACATGCATCAGGATCTTGAGAAACCAGTTGATTTGCAACTTAATTTAGGAGGAAAACAGGAAAAGAATAAATGTCTGTAAAAATACTGTTTTGTCATGAGAAAAATTCAACATTCAGGCAAATCTGGATTTCTCAAGTAGGCTAATTGTGTTTTCAACAGGAAATTTATAAGCTTCTCAAATGGGTAATCAGTCACTTGCTCTTTACTATGTTTAGGAGATTTTATTTCCTTTTCTAAAGTTGTCTTGACAACTCTTAATTTTCCGCAATCTGCTGCAAAAGTCTGAACTTGGCCTTGTGTTCAGGATTAAAGGGCCATCTTTCCATCAAGCCCATCTTGGTACATTCCTGAGGCAACTTGAATCTTACTTTTGATGCTAGTAAATCTAGACAAATCTAAATATTAGGATTGTACAATATGTATTAATTGAATTTCAAAATAGAGAAGCAAGAACCAGTCTGATTTTAACAGACTAGCAGTGCCTAACTGACTACAGTTTCCTAACCTGTGAGCTGGGGAAGGTCTGGTTGAACCAAAGTATTTTACTATCCTCAGTAGTTTTTGTGTCTAAAACTATTTTAAGTAAAGTGAATCCCTCCATTTCTGCTGAATTCCAAATTTTCTAATGAGATCCAAAGGCATACTGTAGATAAGTTCAAATCATGTAAGAGAATATTCAGTAAAAAAGTAGCATTTAATCATATCATATAGCCTTAAAACATACAAAAAAATAAAGAGTCAAGTACTCCCATACAGCTCATAATGTGTACGAAAGGTGCCATTCTTTCTGTTTTGCAGGGAACAATTCAAGTGGGAAGATCAGGTTTGTATAGATGGCTCTGGTTTTTTTCTACCATCTGATTAGATGGTATTGAAATATATATTGAAAATATATTGAAAATATACTGCCTCTGTAGTCAAATCATAATCTTTTCTTTCAGTATACACTAGATAAATTTTAATTCTCTGGAGAAATTTGAAATACACACTATTCAATAAATCTCTTATTTTGATATGATTATGAATAATTTCTGCCTTTTGAAGTCCTAAGAATCACTGAGAATAAATTAAGAAATTTATTTGCATCTTTTTTCTTTTTTTTTCTCTTTTCAAAAGTGTATTTAGAAGTAAACTCCCTTTCAATATATTTTGTTAGGCATAGATTCATATTGAATTTGGAAGTGTCACTAACAATAGTTTAATGGGGTTTTAAGGAAGACAAAATAGTGGTTTTAACATGAAAGGTAATATATTTCAGAACGAATCTGGAATTAGTTTTCTACCAGGATAGTTTCCCAGTGATATTTAAATGGAAAAAAAACAATGCAAGGACTTCAGAAAAGAAGACTTAAAGGAGGTAATTTTGAAGACTTTGTTATTGACATATTTTACGATATCATATACAGTATTTAAAAAGTATTCATAATGGCAAGCTGGAACTACAGTGATTCTGCAAAAAGAAAAAGAAAATACAAGTGGCATCTGGAGAAACTAATTTAATCAGTGCCAAAGATAAATGTGAATTGACTTGAAAAGTTAAATATTCGTGTTTTAGAATGGTTTCTTGTTGTATTATCTATGCTATAGACTTCATCTATTACAATATACATGTGCTGAAAATACGAATTAGTACACATTTTTTAATATAAAGGGAAAACTGGTATTTATTTATTTCTAATGTTCTGTACTACTTTGTATGGAATTTGTTTGGCGTCCGGGAATGAGCTTGATATACTGACACAACAGCGAAAAGAAATCCTGTCCCTTGTCAGCTTATCAAACACACTGTGGACAGTACGTCTTCTAGCTTGTACCGTTGTACCAGGTTGTACTGCACCATTTAAAGACATTCCGTGCATCAAATATGAAGACTGCGTTCAGTGAAACTCAACCTCTGTATTTCCAGGTGAATTTCTAGAACATCTGAAAAGACTGAGGTATTGTACCACTAAACTGAGTGAATCAACTAAAACAAAGTAAAATACAGGATGAAAGCAATGGGAAAATCACAAGATTATCTACCTTAGCTCTGTGGTAAACCAAGCACACATTAAATATTTGAAAAAATCAAAATTAAAGATCTTTTTACTTCCAGACAGCATTAGGTTTTGAGATAAAATTATTTGTACCATGGAACAAAAGCATTAAAGGATTTGAGTTATATTGTATTTTGGCGTTTTTGTTAACTGCCACCCCAGACTTCCACTCCACCCTCTTAAACTCTTCAAGCTCTCTCCTCACTGATTCTATTTAGAGAAACTCTATTCCACTTGTTTTTTCTAGAAACATTTGGCATCCAAAAATATCATACAGACCTTCCTTTGGAATTGTGCATACTTATCATTTATACAGTCTGTCAACTGTATATTTATACTATGCTCCCTGAATTTTGGTGAATGCCTCAAAACTATAACGAGATTCCTCAAACTGTCTAAACATTAAACAGTATAAAAATGAAAAACTGATCTTTAAAAGTTCAGACTTGCTCGTGCTGTTATTTTTGCTGAGGAATTTAAACAATAAAATTACAAAAGCAATTAAAAAGATGACATCTAAATCCACAGCTGCAAACTTCAGCTTTGTTTCATTTTATGCTTTTTTTTTTTGAGAGAGAGAAAGACTGAAATTGCTTTATAGTTTACCATACCATACCTTATTGTCACGGGATCATTCGTGTTGTGTTCCAGATATGACTTTGGAAAGCAACTGCACTGCAGAAGTTCTTCAGCTTCTTTGCAGGCAATTACTGTAGCAGAGCCTTTGGAACAAGGGGCTACTTTTAAATGTGTGGTCACATCACAGGATATGTAGAGCATTTCCTGCCTGTAGGACTAAAGGAAGGAAGCACAGGGCCAAAATGTTTGATGTGTGATCTACTGTAATGCCTTTCATGTGTTTAGTAGTTTTTATATGATCAGTGCAGTGCTGCCAATCCTGACCTTGGTGTGGTCCAGTTCACTAAAATCTGACCTTCCTAAATGGACCGCAAATGGAATTATAGTCGCACCCACCTGGCACCACCACTGTAATTAATGGGCATGAGGGGGTGGTGTTATTTTTTCCTCTGAATATGTACATACTGGGGTTTTAAATTAAAATATTTAAGTAGTTACATAAATAGTATCTTGACAAAAAATTGCAGTAGTTAATTTTTATACATGTTTTTGTATGTTTGCATTCTTATAGCACTGTATATCCGATGATCTCAAAATGTTTTCTGTGCAATTAATTATAGTCACAACATCATTTCAGCATTATGCCCACAATATAGATGAGTAGATCGTTGAAGAGGTCAATTTTGTTGCTTAGAGTCACACAATAAGCAAGTTTAGAGAGAATAGGAATGAAATCTGCCTCTCCTATTTTTCTTTGGCATGTTCTGGCCTTGCAGGGAGGTAAACGTGACCTTCAGGAGGCCTGCCCAAGCAGTCTCCCTAGTCGTAGACCTTCTTGTGCACAACGCGTGGAGACCTGGCAGACTTAGCTCTTCTACATGTTCAGGCATCTACTTAGGTTTGTTATCTCAAGATCTAACCACAACAGCATCTTCTCTTCCTTTTGGCAGGGTATCAGTCACATGTGCAAAATAGGCACAAACCGTTGAATTCAGTTCTCAAGATTTTTTCTTCTATATGTTCAAAACCAAATATCTTTTCTCTTGCATTATGATAACTCAATGAAAAATCAATCCTTTTCATAATGGTTTTGGATGAAAGTAAATACCCGTATAACACAATAGTTGGAGTTGATGAAACTGGTCAAGTAAAGGGTACAAAGTAGTTAGCCGCAAGAAAAGTGATTGTAATTTTTCAGTCTTTCATTTCTGAGCTGTTTGTTTAAGAACTGAGATTTTTATCTATGTTGTCTATTTTTAAGAAAACGCTTACAAAGTAATTGTAAGGGAAGACCTGTCTACTTCAGTTTGGCAAGAAAAGCTGTGCTGAAAAGTATTAGTAAAAATAAAACAGGATATTTTGGTAAGATTTTTTGGAAAAAATTAAGTAGTTTGATTATTACTATTATTATTTTCCATAGAAGACTTATTGCTGCACAACTGCGAAAGTCTAGAAGCAGAGAGAGGGAGAGTCTGTGTTTCAATCTATCCCAACCACATTTGTTTCAAATGTGACTGTTTAATACCTAGCTCAGAGATACTTAAACAGTTGTAGGTAGAGTAGCATGATGGCTTTGCTGAAGATCTTGAATACTTTCTCTTAATGTCATTCTCTGTTTGCCAGGAACTGAGATCTTAATAGTAGTAGCTTCTGTGCTGTGCTTAAGTGTCTAGAGGCTCATACTGTCTTGAAATAGCAATAGATCAAATTCCTTTTCAAGGCTGAATTAACTAAACGTGTATCTCACATGTCTTTATGTATTGCAGACTCTGTAACTGGGGAGACTGAAAGACATGTAATGACACTCAACTAAATCTTAGTACTCTTTCATTTGATAGTCTGCTCTGGATGATCAGGAGGTAGATGATTTGTTCTGTATATCCAATTGTCTTTTGGGGTTTTTTCCACCAGGCACTTTGACATTCATGTTTTGAATGATGTCTTAGTGTACACTAATCCATAGTTGAATCATCTTTTTTTTTTTATGAATTCAAAATACCGAGTTCCATAATTTCTCCACTATGCTTATCCTTGTGTTTCCTAAAGATCTTTATAGCTACTTAGTGGCTCATCCTGTTCTTTAGCTTTTTTGCATTTAAACCAGTTCCTCACTTTGCCATGATGCTCATCTGTAGGAATACAGAATGAAAAAGGAACCAGTGCCCAAGAGACACAAGTCAGATATTTGTCCAACATTAGTTTAAAATAGAGGAAAATTACCCGTTATACTTGTACTTTTGCATCACTATATCAATTGTCTGAAGCAGTCTAGCATAATCAAAATAAATTTTTGTACAGGTTTCAGTCACTGCTTGTCTTTTTTTTTCAACATACTAATTGCACAAGTAATTTACCTCTAAGTTGATTTATATCTATTCACAAAAGCTATAAACACTGCAAATCATTATAGAGTTAGAATTATGACTGTTGATGACTACAAAAAGTATTCAGTTAGAATAATTAGTTAGAATTAATAACTTCTTCCTCTACGTTAGTAATGTGATGTATCTGTCCACTATGTAAATGTTTAGAACTGGTCAGTCATTTTATTTTGCTTATGGAGCTAGCATTGATTTTTTCCATTTATAAGGGTCTTACACATCTGAAGATGAACGCAGGTACCTTAACCTATAGGACACCCGCCATGCAGCGTCTTCCGTAGGTAATGCTATACAGAACACAACACAAGAGCTAATTAGGGGGAATGTAGTTTTCATTGTTAAGCAGATTCCTGTAAAGATTAAATCTAATGTTAAAAAGAAAAGTGAAGTGAATATAGACATATGAACAAAATAGTATCAATTGCTAGTCAGTAAAGCATTAAACAAAGGAGCCTTACTGTACTTGGTTTATATTTTTGTTTAATCAAAATTTGCTGGTGTCCCATCCAAAATATGCTGCCAGCAAGTGTGGAGATGGGGCAGTAGTTGAGTTCTTCTGAGTCTGAGGTGGAGAGGGAGAAGGAGCAGCTGCCAAGAAAGCCAGTCATATGTGGCATAGTTCCTGGGGAGAAGAGGCAGAAACGGTGAGAACTGGAGTTTATTGCTGACAGCATTTGACAGCCTGCTGTACTGACCCAGACTAAAATAAACTGTTTCTAACATCCCAGCAGTCATAAAACACTATGTTTGTTAAACCACAAATAAGTCTTCCTATGGACAGATGGTAGGGTGGGGAAGCAAAGCTGAGGTTACCCTTCTAGGGATATACAGAGCTCACTCAGTATGGCAGAATGTGTATCCAGGATCATGTACAAAATTTTAGAAATTTATCAGGACCTTTCCTTCTTGCCTAAGGATGTCTCCTCCTCTCTTCTTGCAAGAATAGAATTTTCTTACATGCTGCTTTTCTTTAACTTCAGTATTAGTGCAGTGATCCCATCTTTCTTCTCTCTCCTGCCCACTTCTGTGCCCTCCTTTTTTTCTCCTTAACGTCTCATTCTTCTTTTGGTCTTCCTCACAAATAATGTTTTTAGTCTCTCCAAACTTAGGCAAATCCAAGTCTTCCATCATAAACTGTCATGCTACAGGATTTCTTTTATTCCTGTTCTAAGATCATGTGTACGTGTGTTCTGTGATGTTGGGGAAGTTCTGTTTCTCTCCCAGTAGCACAAGCATTAGCTTCTTTCCTGTGGCAAAGAGGCATCTACCTGCTATAACTTAAATAAATAAATAAATAAATAAATATTTGCCTTTCTTTGGAAAGCTGATTCCTGTCTGGAGTTTTACTTATAGAAGGTCAGCATTTTCAAAAGCCAGTACTGTTATCATAGATGCTCTAGGTATACCACATTTTTCTCTGTGCCCTTCTTAACATCTATGGCATCTCACTCCAAATGGAGCTGTGGTCCATTGCTTTCCTAAGAAACAGTTGTTTCCGTTTCCCCTGTTTGGTATAATGTGTTCAATGGAGAATGTTAGGAAACTTTATTGAATTGAATTGGGAAAAAGGCAGCTAAGGAGCATTAGGTCAGTGGTAAACATTGCTGTGATTTCTACACTAGTTCAGTCAAGTCTCATTCATAGGTGATGGGCTTTCAGAATACATTTGGGCTGGGACTCCACAAGATTAAGCATAAGAGGAAGCGGTCCTCTTGCATAGCATCTATATCCAGGTCCAACAAGGTGCTACTGCTTTTACACCTATAAAGTAGAAGGTATATATTGATGCAGGCTTACTGTCTGTTTAATTTTTAAATTAGAATAGGAAGAATTTTTACCACCAGACAGAACCCTTAATAATTGAAATTTGGATGGACAGGTTTGTCATCTCTGTACCTGGAAGCAGAAATCAGTGCACACAGAGATCTAGTAAGTGCTAACAACAATTAGCTGTTGTGTGTAAAGTCTGTGAATGTTTCTTATTCATTACATAATGTATAGTCTTTAAATGCCATTTTCCTAGCTTGTTTAGTTTTTCGTAGGTCTCAGATGAGCTATAAGTGAATAGATTTAACTTCTTTACAGTGGGTCTCAGAATCATGCCTATTCAGCAGCTTGTAGTAACTGGTTCAACATGAGCTGTTTCTTATATAAACATACAAAAAGCCTGACCCAGACTAAATCAATTTAAAAAAGAAAAACATTAAAGCTGTGTTTCCTGTTACATGCTTATGGTCGTCTTTGATTGCTTATGATCTTACTGTATTATTGACCAACTGTTGTATTCTACACCACCTGCCGAAAGGTTCAGATGGGACAGTGAAGTCGTTTTCAGAAGGGGGAAGCAATTAAAATCATAACCCCTGCAGTACATTTCAGCTGGTGTTTATGCTAGGGGTAGAGGAGTCATGGATATGGCTTAGTCTGTTTCCCTGATTTTATTTGCTACAAGGATTTTGAAAGCTGCAGAATCAAAAAGGCTGCAGAATTCATACATAGCCTGTATGCTTAAGATTAGGCCAATTCTGCTGCGGTTTAACTTATTCTCATCCTTCTAGAAAGTATACAACTAATAAATTGGGGGCGTCCTTAGGAAAATAGTTGATATGGGAAACCAGAAATGAGTGCTTGTGTGAATGCCTGTATGTATATAATTTATTTGGGGAAAGTCTGTATTTTGGTCCTTGTATAAAACTGGCAGGATGTACTTTCTGAAAGCAATAATCAGCTTCGTCGAAACATCAAGGCATTAATAACTAATCCTCGTATTTTACATGTATGTGTAAAATACGTGTTTCTTGAAATGGGTAATCTATAGAAACACAATTCGTTTGTTCCGATTTCAAAAGTGTATCTAAAGGACCAGGGAAGAGTTTTGTATTATATATAGGAGATTGTTAATAGTAGGAACAGAATGAAAATGCACTTTTTACATCAGTGTGAAAGTATTAGGCTGTGATATGCCAAAGCAGTACAAATATTATCCAGTCCTTGAAATGTTGCAAAATTAATTGGATCAAATAAAGAAAGATCCAATAGACAAATCTTATACCAGCAATGCAACGCGCAAGTACCTTGTGTCCGAATAGTACCTCTGTATTTTGCTGCACCTAAAAATGTGTGCCAAAGAGTGATTTCATTGGGGTTTATATTTAAATAAGTAAAATTATGAGGGGAAGAAAACCATTGTCACAATGGGAAATTTCAGATTGGCACATACAGCCACATTTTGCGCTAGGAACTCTCTTCACAAGGTCATGGTTGTGCTGAACAAGCCAAAGGAATATACAGCTAAGTGCAGCTTAATGCAAGTTGTCAAGCTGATCATAAAAGAACTAATGAAAAATATTCTTCACTGTTAAGTACGAGAGAGAAGAATTCATTATGCAAGTGAAATTCGTATCATATTCTGCATTTCATATACTTAAGCAGATTTCATAAAATATGTAATTTCCTTTTATTTTCAGTAATATTTCACAAAACATATATTCCAATATTTACTTGCGTTAGACAAAGTATATAAATAGACACTGGGTCATACAATAGTCTACCATGGTTTTTTTTGTATAAAAAAACCCAACAGTAACAAACAAAACAGAACTGCTTTCATACTGAAGAAATAATGGCTAGAAAGAATAATAAATCTGTTATATTTGAGATTTAATTGGGGGGTAATGGAAACTAGCTGTCAGTCGCCAAGAGGAGCTGCTCTGGAGCTGGCCCAACGTGCAGCAGAGCAGCAAATCTCGGTGCACAGGGGCTTTTCCTGAGGCAGGAAAATGCTGGGGCAACAGAGGGACCTGCCAGGAGCTGGCAGCTCTTGTGAGAGATGCTGACGATGCCGGGGCATTGCCAGAGCAGCTGTGACACCCCCCCCACCCCCACCCCCCCCCACACGTGCATAAAAAGCAGCCTGGGGAGCGCGAGTGACCGGGAGTGCTGCCATCAGGGCATGGTATTGGCAGTTCATGTGGAAGGACGTGCAGGAAGGGCGTAGTGACCGTGCCAGCTCAAGAGGTGAGCTCAGTGTGATGGTCATCACCTTCTCAGAAGGAGCTTAACTATGGTATCCACCTGGCAGAAAGCCATACACTTGGCAGAATGGATGTGGCAACCCAGACAGAGCTCCCCAGAAAATATGCAGCCATCCAGGACTTGGGCTGTAGGAGTGCCAGAGCCTTTCACTGGTAACGGATAGCAGTAGTGAGAGCAGCTGTGTGAGGTGTGACCAGGCGGACAAGGTGCTCAGCCAGGTGGCAGAGCTATGAGAGAAAGTAGAAATGTTAAGGAGCATCAGGGAGTCTGAGAGGCAGACAGACATGGAACCATGCTCTGCCCTCACTGAGACAGAAATGGGAACAGCCACCAGAAACAAACCAAGATCAAGGGGATCCTCTATCCCTCCGCTGCGCCAGGCTGAAGTCAGTAGCTTAAAGGAGAGGAGTGAATGGACGCAAGTCAAAGCTCAGGGTGGTAGGTGAACTCCCTCCTTGGCCACTCTGCTGTCCCAGGTGCCTCTATACAACAAGTATGAGGCTCTGGAGGGAGACCTTGATGTGGCCTTTCAGTACTTAAAGGGGCCCTATAGGAAAGATGGGGACAAACTTTTTATCAGGGCCTGTTGTGATAGGACAAGGGGTAATAGTTTTTAAACTAAAAGAGGGAAGACATTTTTTAAATGAAGGTGGTGAAACACTGGAACAGGTTGCCCACAGAGGTGGCAGATGCCCCATCCCTGGAAACATTCAAGGTCAGGTTGGACGGGGCTCTGAGCAACCTGATCTAGTTGAAGATGTCCCTGCTCATTGCAGGGGATTTGGACTAGATGACCTTTAAAGGTCCCTTCCAACCCAAACTATTCTGTGATTCTAATAAGAGACACAATTGTTGTGGAAAGTTGACGGATACGTTCTTGAGTTTTTAGAAACCACATTTAATTTTGAAATACCACTACTGATATAACAGAAGACAAATTGTAGTCAGAGACTCCTCTGATACTGGTCACTGGTAAAACCAAATAGTCTTAGCAGCCTCCCCTCATCCAGTAGCTCTTGAATGTTCTGTTGAAGTTGGGCGTGACTGTTTCCCAAACCCAGCTCAAGACTGAAATACTAAGTAAAATCTAATGTAGTAGAATTTAGCAGAATCCACAGGTAATGTGGTTCACTCAAAAATGCGTTTTTCTCACTTGTCAGAAGAATTGTAATAACAAAGCACTGTAATGAAGTTACATGTTAAAAAGATTGAATTGTTTTACCATCATTTTTGAACATTGTTTCTAAGTTTTATTCTTTGATAAGATTGAACGTTGGAACAATTGTCTCACAATGAAGTAGTTCATAATACTGAGATGTAGCTGTTCTTTTTGAGGACTTGAATGTGACATCCTTTACCTATTCAGCAGATATGAGTTTGTCCCGCTTCCCTATAAGGCTGCTCATATGAAGCTGACTGAAAGTGCAGAAGTCAATGGGTTGGTCTCATATCGACTTTGATGGATCTGGCTAAATTTTGGAATATATTTATTTGCAATCTCCCATTGAATTCCATAGGAAGGAGGCAGCTGGATACTTCTGAAGATCTGGACTTACAATAATGCTTAGATGTAGTCAAGAATGGCAAAATTTGATATCTTAATTTTGTATCTTAATGAATACCCGATTGGTCTGATTTTGACCTTTGTTGCTTTTTTTTTTCTTCTTTTTTTTTTTCTTTTTTCTTTTCCTTTTTCCTTTGGCATTGCAGGAGAGCACTGAATCTAGGAATACTTCGAGACCCTGGATCAGAGGTTGAAGACAGACAATACCAAGTAGATCTTCAATCTATAAACATTGGTACTGCTCATTGGAATCAGTTGAAACCAGAGAAGGAAAATGGAAAAGGAGGGGTTTTGACAGAGAGTGAAAGAAATTCTCAAAATCCAGCGCTTGAATGGAACATGGCCAGTAGGTAGGAAGTTTTCTTTAACTTATTCTTTTCTAGGATTACATAGCACAAGCACTGCAGATATAATTCACAGTATATCAGAATCAAATAATTCTGTATTGGATTTGCTTTCCATTACAAGAATATTTACATGGAGTTTTGGATTATACGTTCTAAATGCATATTACTGTTATTGTTACACTGTAGTTACTGTCTAGTTATTGTGTGCCTTTGGTTCCATTATAATCTCTTTTCTGAGTGGCTTACTGTATGTCCATAAAAATAACTCCAAGGCTCAGCCTTCAGCTTCTCGGTCTACAAGCAATGGGAGGTTTGGGGTTTTCTTTTTTTTTTTTTTTTAAACTTCTTTTCTTTGTCTTTTGACAAAGCTTGAGTAAAACCAGCTTAGACATTTCTAAGTTAGAGAAGGATAAAGTAGAACATTTTCTATTGGTTCTGAACTGTTTTTTGCACTTCTGTAAGTAAAACCAGATGAATTTTGAGAATGAGGTATTTCAGCTGAGTCTCCCTTATTGTGTATTGTATGATACGCGCACTCAAAGCCCCGCCCTCTAGTTAAACAGAGTTGAAAGATAAAGCATGGATACACTTGCATGGTATTTTCAATTTTAAAGTTTTCAAATATAAAATAGGGAATTTAATTGGTAATTTGTGAAAACTTGAAAATCTTATTTTAGTTTTAATATACTTTTCTATACTTAAAAATTCATACAGGTGGTTTAAATCTAAATTTTTATAGACTGTGTAGCAGTAGCAGTCAGATTCTCTTTTCAATGTGACAGGAATAAGGTCTGATGGCCAAAAACAAGCTTTCAAAAGTCATTTTGTGGATTTACACGTATTTCTGCTGGAAGATGCAAAAAAATTCCAATTTTTATGAAATGTGTGCATAATTTTATGGTTCCTAAGATTCCTGTCTGAATTGAGGGATGAGTTCCTAAAAGTGATCTAGAGAAACAGGCAGAATCATAAGGAAAGATAAAAATTGAACTATTGCTAGTTTGATATTCAAAAAAAGGGGATACAAGGACTCTCGGAGGTTTTTCTGAAAGTGAGGCAAGCTGTAGCAAAAGAAGCTACGTGAGGATGGCACATAGACTGAGGTTTCTAAGTAATGAATTGATGAAAGACCAAGAGAGCAAATAAGCTCATTCTGGAGGAGTGTGTGCAAGGAAAAGATGTGATCAAGAATAAATTCCTGTTTATCATTGAAAAATAGAGGGCAGGAAAAGCAGATCTAACCAAAGTAACGATAAAACCACAAGGAGTGACAGGAATACAGACAAAAATTTAAGCACAGTAACAGTATCTGTTCTTCATTTATATAAGATCACCTGGTTCTTTCCTGTCTTTTAACATTTTTTTTTAAACTAATATAATTCCATAGACATTTCTTCTTTTAAGTTCTTAGTATTGAAAAAAATGTGTATGACCTTCTAGTTGGGCCTTGATGTTGAGCAAGTTCTTTCTCACAAAACAACACAGGGCCATTGGCATTTCTTGAAAGATAAGATGACATGAATCTCCAAAGGACTGGCCAATTCGCAAGTTAAGCTAACATAGCAAAACCAGCCCCTGAGCAACTGGCTTTCCTTTTTCTTCCCATTGGTGACTGAAATCCTATTGCCAGCACACTTTGGTCTGAGCTTTATGGTTATAGATTTGGATAGGAAATCTGGTGGGATTCCTGAAAAGCTGTCAAGACAAGAATAAGAGAAGCAGCTATTAGAGATACTCTGAGTTATTTTTTTTTTTTTTTTTTAATAACTGCTTGGATGTTCTTCTTTTCCTCAGCAGACTTCCAAAATAAAATTTTATTAGAATGTATTTGACAAATAAGTATGTTTGTTTTGAGATTGCTTTTGAATGAATCTTCTACTTGGGTTTTTATTTCGAACAGTTGTAATTAAATACATTACCTTTTCCTTTCTGTTATACAATTCAGTATTTTAATTCCAGCTTAAGTTTGTTTAAAGAGAAAGTTGGTATGAGTGTTTCCTTGTCCTTTTGACTTAAAATTTTACACATTTAGTACAGTTCTGTTTCAGGATGTTCGCATTTTTGCTTTTTAGTTGGCAGTCAGTTTTCCTGCATCTGGGTTTATTTTATGATCTGTGGAAGTGGTGTGCTGAGAACTGGAAGAACCTGCATTGAACTCTGCCATCAACTGAGATATTTCCAGCATGCACCAAGAGGGTGGCTGCATGGTGTTTTACATGGTGCTTAGTGTTTTCAGAGTGAAGTTTATCTTAAGATTTCCTGCAACTACCACAGAAGCTTTATTCTTTGACCTACTTGTGATACTGTTTTCTTTTTTAATTCTTTAAGTTTCTTAGACATGTTTAACCTGGAACATAATGAATTATTTTTACAGAGTTATTTTAGGGTTCATTTTTTGTTTGGTTTTAATATGCTTCTATTTGTTTTTACTTATTGTTTAGACCCATTGTTCTGGTTTATTAGATTCACTGGGGTTTAAGATGATTTTTCTGAGATCCATTTCCATCATTTTTTAATTCTTGGGTGCTATGTGGTACAGTAGAGAGTCCAACCTATATCCAGGTATTTCATACAGTTACTTTATAGAAATACTCATTGTAGATACCAGCCATTCATTTTCTATTCCTATTTCTAAAAGCATTACTGTATTTTTTAAATAAATTAAATAGTTGTAAAAATTCTGAAATGGATTATATTGTAATTTAGTCTACTGAGTTGAAATTTGGTCTTGTTTTAAAAAAAATTTGCATGAAAACCAATCACTCATAAGATTTATGGATATCATAGAAACAAATATTTGAAAGGCTCTTGTCATAATTTATCATTTAAATGCTTTAACAATCTCTACACAGAAAGTAAATCCTTCAAATTTTCCCGCCGTTTTTTCTGGAGTTCAATATTTCTAGTGCTTAATATCTCATGGATTTGAATTTTTTTTAAACTTTTACATTGTAACTTGGAAAGCAAGCAGCCTTGCTTTGAAACTAAGTGTTGAATATTTCAAGGTGTTTAGTGTAAAATTTTTCAGGAGGGTCTTTTGTGAAGTGCTGGTGTGATGCCTTCTGTGCCTCCTCAGGTCACCCCAAGAAGACTGGGGGAACTGGAGCACGCTGGTAGGGTGGATGTCCCCTCTCGGAAAAAGCCATCCAAATGCTGTGCTGTACTGAGGATCAGGGATCATAACTCTTCCCATTATGAAATGTTTATACTTCACTGTAGATGTTATAAAAAGCTCCCTAATGGTGTAATATATAAAAAGAATACTGGAAACAGTCAGACAGTTCTAATAAGGTTATGTACAAATGAAACCTGTCCACATTTATTCCCTTTACCAAACAGCATGTGGGGAACTGGGAGTACTTAACCAAAAGAAGTTTTCTTGATTGAAAACTGCTTTTTCAGCTTGCAGATCTCCTCCTCCCTCTCCCTCCTCTCAATGGAAAAAACAACAGCCCTGAAGGAAATAAAGAACTATATCCTCTCTTGAGGCCTCGCCCCCGTCCCTGTGCAATCCTTCTACAGCTCCCAGCAGCAACTTCTGCTTCCTGCAGCCTGAATAAACTCTGTTTAAAAAAAAATTAATTGAGCTTAAAAGCATTACTTCTCTGTGTGGTAATGAATTGAGTGTGGCAATATACTGCATTACAGTTTTGTCCTTGGCATACCACCATCTGGAACAGCTCTCTGCGGCTCTCATGGAGTACGTCAGGGAGCCAATGATCTGTTGTACAAAACTGAACAAAATACCACTCTTGCTTTGCAAGGATCCTCAGAAAGGTTTCCTGCAGATTGTTCTTTGAATAGTTTTCATTTTCATGCATTTTTTGAAAGTTGAAGTGCAGCTTGCCAAGTTCTAACAGGGAAGACCAGAAAAAAAGTGACCAGTAGATCTATGTGTAGGGAAGTAGGGGCATTCCCTGTGAATCTTTTGGAATAAAATGCAGTACATTTGTATTCAGTCCTGTATTTCAGTTGCTGTGTTTATTGTACCTGGAGTCATGCTTGTCTTCATAGTATACTCAGCCATACTCAGTAAGATGGAATATGTTATTTTCTTTATTAATCCACAACAAAGAAATGTTACGTGGTATTCTTAATAAGATAAAAATTAGCTTTACCAAGGCATAATTATATTACAGTCATTCTGTGTAGCTAGATTGTGTATGTTTGTTCATTGTCTAATTTTGGTCATTAGTCCTCAAAATGTTGCTATGCTATTTCGCTGACTCGCAGTGTGCTTTGCAACACCTCAGAGAGCTGACAGGATGTGAACTGTTCTGCCCACTGGGAGGTGGAGGTCTGAGGCATGATGATATCGTTAGTAGTTAGATATCCTAATACAACTGTGAATAAGGCATTAACTGATTTATACAACTACATGGGAAACCTGCAAGAGAAAAATCTGTCATAAGTCCTAAGTTAGCATGCTAACCAACGTAGTATCTCTGGTTTTGCGTGCCTCGCTACTGGAGAACATTGTTAGATTATGTGGCCTATTCCATGCTAATACTTGTTTTTTTCTTTTTTCAAGTCACAGAATTCTTTGTGAGGATTCGTCTCTCTGTAGATAGTAAACTTACACGACATAAATGAGCTCATGGTTGTCATTCATGTATTGAATGTATATGAGTTTCTCCCTGACCTATGTATTTTTAAAGTATATAAAGGCTCAAACTCTAGATTCAGTAAGGTATTATAAAGAAAAAAAAAGATAATTAAAAATAACGCAAACATTTCCAAGTTTCACATTTACATTATGGTTTAGCTAGCTGTGTTATACTAGCTTTCTATGTTATACTAGCTTTGGCCAGTATTTTCTGTTTGTTTCGTTTAGTTTTTTCCACATAAAGCATCCGAGTTATAGTCCTTCTTGTGCATTTTCACAGCTTATGCAGTCTCACATCTTCACACCTCCTTGATTACTGCAACATCATCCCTTTGGCAGTCCTTCCTCCTCGTATAAATTCAACGTGCTTCTGAGTGGCTGTAATCAAATACTGATGATTTGATTTGATGTAATGAAATGTTGTTGCTTTGATTGCAAAATTCTGTTCTTCACTTTTCTTTTTTTCCCACAACATTTTTTGTCATATTAATCATTAGATATGTCTTTGCTTTCAAGGTACTTCTAGACTTCTGTGTCTATCCATTTCCTCTTACGTGTCTTCTTTCATTTGCTTTGACACATCTACACTCACTGCTCATCAGACCTCATCATACCAGTTACCAGTGCTGCTGCATTGAATTTTTGAAGAAGCACTTTCTTGCTCGCTCCTAGGCTAACCTATATGTTATAAAGGCATTTCCTGTGAACATTCGCAAAGTTATTGCAACGTCTTTTTTCAAATCCTTCCAAAAAAAAAAATTTCTACTATACTGTAATATAAAAACTCATAAGACAGCTTTCAGGTTGCCACTGTATGGATATCATTGCCTACAGTGCTCTTAGTTGTTCCCTTTTACTTCCCTGTTTGCGTGTCGGTGTGTTTTTTCTTACACTTAAATTGTAAACCTTTCAGGACAGAGACCATTTTTGTCCAGTGCTCTTACAAGGTGGATCTGTGGTCCACAACCAGAGCTCATGTTATCGTGCAGGTACTGCCTAAAGTCAGCACTGAGTAAAAGGCACCTCCAGGCCTTATCACAAATGCTTTGCTGCCTTGTTGCTTTGCGTTAGCATATGGTCTTTCAAATGTGCTGTACTTTTAAGTGTAGATGATCAACTGCTTTAACATCTCTAGAAGTACTAGCTTTTCCTTTTTTTTTCCAAGACAAATATATAACAGATGCATAAATGAACCATAGAATGAATGTGCTGCAGACATAGAGCCATCATTACACTCTTCACAATCAAGTTTTTTCATAAGCTCATGTGGCGTACACCTGTGTTAAGTTAACGGTGCACTTAGGTGCAGTGTGGAAGACTTAATAATTCAAAGTGGAATTTGTTTCTTTGTTCCTTTTGTGCTCTTTCTCATATCCTCTCCCGTCATTATTTACTGTGTTCTGTTTGCCTTCTGTTTGTACTTACAATTATTTTGCTAATACTTGATTTGGCTGAGGTTCAAATTCACCAACTAGAAATGCAGAAAGTAGTAACGAGAGCAGGAGAGGGATACCACATAAGGATGATTTTAAAATAAAATTATAAAAAATCAGCAATCAATCTGTATTACCAAAAAAGTCCTTTAAGATGCACTGTGCTGGGTATCTACTGGAATAACATTTGAAAATTACGAAATGGGAATATGTATGAGCTGAAAAATAATTTGAACAACGATTGAAGAGAACCAGTTGTGGGTTGGGGGTTCAACAAATAACTTGTCTTTGTAGCTCTGTTTCATGTATTAAAATCATACTTACTAGCATTTTTATGCCCCTTCAAGTGGAAGTTTTCTGGTGTATAGCTGTGTGTTCTTTCATAGGATTGTTCTACTATTTAGCTCTTTCATTTTCCTTAGAAACAAAGGCATTTCTTTTTCATCCTATTGTGAAGGCAAAATAGAAATTGGGTAGAAAGCCATCTGGTTTAAATTTAAAATGAAGGTGATGGCAGGGAGAGAAGCATTTGTAGATCTGGCAAAATCTAAGACCGTTTTCTCAGTTGAAGATGTACGCTAACCACTAACAGGTCTGCTTTCTAATTTGGAGATCTAATTAGACTAATCTTGCTTTAAAAACCATCCTCACAGACCAGCAGAGCTACAGCTGACCAAAATGTTAAATCTTTTAATGTAAGATGGTAGTTTTCTCACACTTACTAACTGTCTTGCTCTTAAGCATACTGCATACTACTTACAGTAGTGTGCAGCCTGCTCAGCAGTGTTTTTGAAGGTCATTTGAAGCAAAATTTTATTAGACTCATGCTCAGTAAATACTAGATCTGTGGTCTGTAGCATCTGCTGTTAACTTCTGTATACTGTTGTCCTAAATAAATTTAAAAGCTTTAAGGCCTACTCACATCTGACAGTTTATATTTCCTTATAGATCGCCATGCTTTCTACATGTTTTGAGGACATTAGCAAATTGTTAGTAGAATCTGAAGCATCAAAATCAAAGTTGTCTGAGCAGTAAATTGTCATCTGTGGATTCTGAATCTTTTGAACTTGACTGAATTACAGTCATGTTATCTATTTAATTTCTTTTCGGCCTACCTCTTGGACTACCAACCATCAGCATTTGAGATCGTGTACTTTTCAACAGAATCCATTTCAGAACCATTACCTTTACTAGACTATATATCTCAATACCTGTTCTTAATCAAGAGATTTAATTACCTATTCCATATGCTGTCCTGAGATTTCTGCGTAGACAGGCATATAACCATATTGTTTAATGATGTTAACGTGGACGACTCTAGCTGATGGTAAGGGCTTATTGTCTAATTGCCTAGTTAATGTGTCTGGCTCACTTGTGCGATTTATGCTGAACTGCTGCATCTCAGTTACTGGAGGTGGCAAGATCACAGAATCATAGAATGGTTTAGGTTGGAAGGAACCTCTAAAGCTCATCTAGTTCCAACCGCCCTGCCATGGGCAGGGAGACCTTCCACTAGACCAGGCTGCTCAAAGCCCCATCCAGCCTGGCCTTGAACACTTCCAGGGATGGGGCATCCACAACTTCCCTGGACAACCTGTTCCAGTGCCTCGTCACCCTCACAGTAAAGAATTTCGTCCTGATATCTAATCTAAATCTGCCTTCTTCCAGTTTGAAGCCATTACGCCTCATCCTATCACTACGTGCCCTTGTAAAAGGTCCCCCTCTTGCTTTCTTGTAGACCGCCTTCAGATACCTAACTGACATGCAGATGTATCTGAAGAGTCCTGCATAGGTCTATTCTCTTCTTTTATATGGTTGTGTAGTTCTGTCTTTTCTTTTATGTCCTGATGGATAGTTGCATAACTTAGTGTATACTTTTAACTTGCATAGTTTCACAGTTGATAATTTTCTATTTTGTAAGCACAGGAAAACTTGCCTTGACCCAACTTTTTGTTGATTTTTTAGAGTTCTCCTTGGTGAAATGCAGGGATTTAGCATTTCTATACATGATGACAGGTAAAAAGAATTCTCAAAAAACTATCTTGATGGAAGGGTTCTCTCAAGAATTTGATCTGTATCCTCTTTTAGGGGCTGAGCACCATCTTGATCTCATTACTTTTTTTTTTTTCACTGATCAGAGGCTCTCAGATGGCATTTTGTGGCAATAGTTTATTTGACCTGACCCAGAAGATTCTGGCTATTTGGAATGTGTTGTCATAAGCTATTAGTGATCCAAATATAACAGGGTTGTGCCTCTAGGCTTAGTATTTGGTTAAAGGAAAAAAAAGCAAAAAACACCCAGCTGGAAAACAAATGTAATTTTTAAGTTTAATGGCACAAATATTCTTGTCAAGCGAACATTGGTATTTAGATAAAGAGGTACCAACTAAGAGCAACCAGTGACAGGAGGAGTGTAGGAAGTCTGACACCCCTCCATTTTCAAGGCATTTTAAACATCTTCTGCAATAGTTATTACAAATTTAATGTACAAGTCCTAGAGTTTCATGAGGTTTTCTAGTTTAATTTTTCATGGTTTTGATTTTTATGTCAATTATTTTGTTGTGCGCAGAATTTTTTCACCACAGAGTTTTAATGTATGAATTCAAATATTATGCAGGCTTCAGGACAGCTATTCATAAAGTGAAGGGCATCCACAGGTAAGTTTGAAAAATACTGATAATAAAGTTTGTATCTTTGTTCAAATGGTTTTCTATAGTTCATTAAACAGTAGAAGCAATGACAATGTCAAACTTGTCTACCTGGAGATGGGCTGAAGAGTCAAATATTTAGATACACTTTTTCAGTGAAATTAAGGTAGAAGTCTGCCTTTAGGACTGGAAATAACATGATGGATAATGATGATATTTAATGCTTACTGAGGTAGCAGTCAAATGCCAAACTGGTATTGAAGCAGTTTTGTGCTACATGCTGGATGTAAAGAAGAATATGAGTTTTTGCCGCTCAACAATTTATGATGTGATTTAATCTCTTCTTTTTTTTTTTCTTTTTTTTTTTTTTAGCATAAGGCGACATCAGGAGAGGAGAGCAATTTTAACTCCAATTTTAACAGATTTCACAGTTCGAATAACTGCAGCTCCTGCAATTATTTTTACAAAAATTGATGCTGCAGAGAATTTACACCCAGAGGTTAGTACAAAATGTGAACAGAAACAGCATAACTTTTAATATGTTGATAATATTTTACTATTCCACTATTTTAAGTGTCCAGGTGTTTTCAAATACAGAGGTTGCCAACTGGCGGGGGCCCAGGGGGGAAGTCTTAATCACTAGCTGAAATTCTCTTTCTCTGCTGGAGAAAGAATTTGTGTGTAGCATTTGATATTAAAGGCAGGCTGTCCAGAGGTAGATAAGCCTGTTTGCAATTCAGAAAATAGGAATCCTTTAATGATTTCCAGCAATATTTTTAAAATATTTGTGATGGAAAGGTGTTGAGAAGAGGTGCTATAGTACAACATTACAAAACATTGTATTCACAAGCTTCTCATAAAGAAGCCTGAAAATGCAATCTATACACTGTCTATAAGAAGAAACTGGAGCCGAGTTCTTTTAGTCAGATTTTCAAGCCCACAAATTTCCACAAAGCATCCACTCCGCAGTGATTACTGTGGGTACTTCAAAGTATTACAGATTTAGCAATCACTTTTACCAGTCTGTGGATCAGCTTGTTAATGATTAGCCTGTGAAGAATGTACACACAAAAGGTATTGTCTCCCTTTTTGGCATTAGTTTGTAGCTCAAGAATTTAAAACATTTTATGTAGGGGAAATATCAGAAAATTCTTGTCAGCTCACAAGGGGTATTTCTCATAACAGCTGCCTCCTGGGAAGAGCAAAACTGGTACAGGAGGATAAAGGGTTTTAGTTGTGTATTGCAATGTACAATAGGTGTACGTTGTTGGAAAATAATGGCTAATGGATATAGAAAGAAAAAATTGACAACTTCATATTTTGTGTAAAGCGTCATCACAAGGTCAAATGGAAATTTTTTTAATGTAAAAAAGAAGTAGAAAGCTTAGGGGGTGGCTAGGATGCATAGAAGTTACTCAATTAAAAAAATAATCTCTGAGCTTTGCTAATGCTCATGTTCAAGAATTTCAGTGTTTTCTGTGCATACATTCATGTTATCTGTTCTCTGGGTGACATTGGCTGATTAAGGGAGAGGTCTAGTTTAGATTGTGAAGATCTTGAACATTGTGCAATCTTCTCGTGAGAAGGGGCAGTACTTCGACTTATTAAGCAACCCTTCTGCATTGGTTCTGGTTCTCATCTCTTTATTACTTGCCAGCACTGGTGAAGAACTTTTTTTGTGCTAGATAATACCAGTAAAACAGTGGCCATCCAGCTAGCTTTGCCAAGGTATGTAAACAATGGTTTACAGGCAAAGAGAAATCAATCAGGTTGGTTATCAGTGAGTTCTAACACAAGATTTCCTTAGAAATCAAGCAGAGTTTATGTTTAAAAAAAAAAAAAAGTACATCCTTTTCTTGGAAGGAAAGGAGAATTGTATTTGTTGCCAGGAAAAAGAAAACAAAAATGACAGTCCACTGTTTGATACTACCAAGACCTTACACACAAGATGCTTTTCTTGCAAAATTTGTCTTAATAGTTATGCTGTTGCACACAAAGCAAAGAATAAGCCACATCCTTTTTTAGAAGGCTGAGACACCACTCCCTCCTAGAAAGACCTAATTAATACTATATACAATGTTGAAGCATTGACTACAGCAGAGAATCACAATCCAGTTTGATAGAAGCTGGAAATTATTTCCCCAGTAGCTGTTACCTAGTATTTTCCTTTAATTTCTCTACAGGAAATTTTGGTGTGTGGTCATTCTTTGGAAGTGAATGTGACAACAAACCTGGATTTCTTCCTTAATGTGGCTCAAGTACAACTTCTTCAGCAGCTGGTACAAGCTAATATGGTTGGACTGGAACCTTCTAGTAGCACCACTGAGGTAGGTTTTCCCTGGTCTGCAGCTGTGTTTTTTAGAGTACCGTAACTCTGATTAGGTGTTTGCATCATCTAGATAAAATTATATACGTAAATGAAATACATGTATTACTACTGCTTTTTGGTCAGCTTTAAAATGCATTCTCATTTTGTTCTAACAATAGGATGTGTTATTTTAACAAGAATATTATTCAGTAAATTAGGCTAAGGTGATTCTGCAGCATCTTATGTACAAGGAGAATTATCTTATGTAAACAATGAAGGAAAACAATTTTAAAGTAGTTTTTTGAGGTTCTTTGGCATTTAGTTTTAACTTCTATTGAAGCTTTGGCATCTTCTTATGAGTTCACATAGTATACTCTGTGCTTCGCTAAAGCCAGTAAACCATAAAATTTTCACTGTGCCTGGTAATTACTATTCACATTAACTATCTTCACTCAAGTCCCTAAGATTCAATCCACCTCTGAATATTCTCATACTTCCTCAGTAAGAATGGTGATGGGTACCTTATGAAGGGTCCATTGTCTTCACAACAACTAATCTTTCCTTTTTTCTGGTATTTTACAGTGTTCAGCTACTATCTCTTGAATTTGTCATTCTTCTTTATTTATGGAAGTCGATACCTCAGTTTGCATTAAAGGCCAGTCACTAAGTGTGGCAGACTTTTAGGTTTTAATTATTAAACTTGTGAGCTGATACAAAAAAAGTTAGGAGAAAAGGAAAAAAACTTTGCTGTAAGAAAAAAAATGTATTTCTTCAAAATCAGGAATCTAGTTAGGCTGACAGCATCTTTTAAAGACAGTAGAAGTTGATATGTGACAAGATACAAATTCCACTGGAATGGTTGTTGGAGTCTTCGAGGAATCTTCACAAATAAGAACAAGAGTTAGGGAGAGAGTTAAAGAGCAAGACACAATCAACTCTTCCTTTGCAAGAATCTAGCTAATGGGAGAGCTGAAGAAACTTTTCTCCTTCTTTTTCTGAATCTCACAGATTCAGCATGGATGTGAGTCTGGGTGGAAGCAGAGAACGCTCTAGAGCAGCCAAACTACTTATGTTCGTCTCTCCTTACCCTGTCAAAACCCCAGAAGTTGTTTGTGTCCTGCTAATCTAGGCATCACATCATCCCCCTCATCTTTTATCCCTTCCCAAGGATAGAGGGAAACAAGGGCATTGTTCCATTACTATATTGAAACATGAAAGATATAGAAAATAAATGCAGTGTATCTTTCTTTTCCTTGGATATTTTGCAGACACAGGGCCTCTTTTGGAGATGAACATTATAAATAAGTATATATGGGAATATCTTCAATAAATAATTTGTGGAGTACTGTTTTCCCATTGTCAGTGGAATGGATAGAATCAGAAGATTTGAATGGGTGCCAAGAATTTTAATTTTGAGTTGGCACTGTGCAGAAGTGCTGCATGACTGATGTGGACTGTACAAACTTAAAAGCAATTTACTACATAATTTCAGAAAACTTTTTGTGGACTACATCCCAAGATACCTATTTGTTCTTCATTGATACCTCCCTTGCATATTGAGGTCTCCTGTAATGAGTAACAGGATTATTTCTGATTCAAGGTGGTGTTTGTCTTGTTTTTAATAAGTTTTAGAACTATATCTTGATTCACTATACTGAAAATGTAAAATCCAATACTTGGTTACTTTTTGTCCGGTTCTTTTTTCAGTGTTCTGTAGTCTCATGTGCCTATATGAAGCAACCCCACCCTCTAATATATGCACATTTACTATTACCCTCCTGTTTCTTCTTTAGTCAGCAGAAACATAATACACATTGTATACTGGTATGCTGCTGTTTTCATCCCAATGAACGAAGTCTGGAGCCTGCACATGGCTATTCTTACTTCACACCTGCTAATTATTTCATTGCAAGAATCAAAACATAATTTCACTAGGTTCCCTGGATCCTCCTCCTTGCTCTATTTGAAGATGGGCATGACATTTACTATTTTCCAGACATCAAAGACTCTCCCAGACAACGTGTCTTTTCACACAAGATAAGGAGAATCCCAGCAGTGGCACTGGCCAGTTCCTTAAACACCTTTGGATATGTTCTGTCTGATATTTTAAGAGAAAAATTGAGCTGAAGTTATCCATCCTCCAAAGGCTTTCCTCAAGTATTGCAAATTATCTAGGCTGTTATGCAGGTCATAGGGATACACAGAACCTGTGCTCTCTTTCCCCTGCTGCGTTGTTCCTCTTGCATTTGCGTTCTTATTCAGTCTTATTTAGCAAGATGATTCATAGAAAATAGCTTTAAGATGTTTTTTTTCCCCACAGTGCCTATTTGCTTTGCAGATTTAGAGCTTCTGGTTCGTAGCATTTGATGATTTTCTCCAATATTTCTATTAGATACTTAAGCATAATTCACAGAAGAGTAGGAAGAAACAGAAGAACTATATTCCCCATGGGAAAGTACAAAATGAATTGGAGAAACCAAGAAAGTTTGCATTTCAAAATTAGAATTTATGAAACCTGCCCCAAGATAACATGGCAGTGATTTTTTTTTTTAAGTTGAAAGGAATAGAACATTTTTTTGTAGAAGAGACATTTTTACACATTTTTGAATAAATGTTATTTTGGTATTTGTACATGAATTTACACCACTGAACTGCTTGCATTAATTACTTGTTCAGTTATTTTCAAGGCTTCTCTTCAGGGACTCATGAATGAATGAGCAACCACACAATAAACAAAAGTATGTAAAAACAGTGCACACAGGCATTCTCTGAATAGGAAAGGGGATAAAGGAATGCCTTGAATTTCTTGAGATAACCGACCATAAATGAAATTTGTTTTATTGATTGTCCTTTTTTCTGCTAGAATAATGAAAAGATTGAGATACATTATTGTCAAAGATTTTTTTATCTGTCAAGAAGTGTGCTTCAATACTGAAAAATGAACTGTAACAAAAGCTGTAGGATTCAAGAGTTACCTAAAAGTAGGAAGAGAACAAGAAGGGTAAATTCTTCATGGTTTTTTTATGTGTTGGTGCCACTTTAAAGACACTGCAGATGAAATACTGAAAGAACTTATAGAAGTGCATTTGAATTTTTACACATCTGACCATGGACTACTGAGAGTTGCAAAAAATTCTTGTTTCTGAAGGTGTCCAGCTGATTGAAAATTCTGCATTGCTAGTGGAGATTTAGTCTTTTTAAAGAAAAAACAATCCAGCATATAGAATACACAGAACCATTGTTCCGATTTACTGAAAAGATTTAGGGAAATTTAAGGTTTGAAGGGACTTTTGAGCACCATGGTTGAGAGACTAAAGGAAAGTTAGTTTGGAACTCAGATTAGGAATGGAACTTTGTATGACAATGACTTCAGGCAATGTGTGTATTTCGTTGGCTTTTCTTTAGGCACTCCCATTATTACTAATTAAGATAATAATCTTGATTTAGTATCTTTCCTGCAGGCAAGCTGTTCAACCACATTTAAAGATGTGGTGTTTAACCTGTTTTCAGGAAGCCATTTTTACAGTACGGGGTCTTATTTAATGGAAAAGTCAGTAGTGATTAATTGAATATTCATTTAATCGTATTTGTTTCCTGTTAGTGTCTGTTCAAACACAGTTATGCATGTGTGTATAGTTATGGTAGATTTGCTTTTTGGCATACAAAGCTTAAGGTAGGATAGAATCGTGGAATAATTTAGGTTGGAAGGGTCCTACAGAGTTCATACAGTCCAGGCCCCTGCTCACACCAGGCCTAATTAGATTAGATCGGGTTGCTCTAGGGCTTCACTCAAGTCTTGAATGCCTCCAAAGACATTACTTACACAAGCTCTCTGGGCAGCCTAGTTGCCCACCCAAATGGTTAAAAAAAAAAAATAAAAAATCCTCCTATCTAATTGGAGTTTCTTGTGTTCCCACTTGTGTCCATTGCTTCTCATCCTATCACTGGGTATCTCTGAGAAGAGTCTGGCACCATCTTCTCTATGGACAATCAGGTAGTTGTACACATGCCTATGGATATCATTTGATTAAATTTTTTGTCATCTTCTGATATTGCTGTCTTGATTTTGCAACTGTCTTGATTTTGCAACCATCTTGGTTGCCCTCTGTTGAACTCAGTTGATATTTTTCTTGTACTGTGAGGACCAAAACTGGATGCAATGTTCCAGAGTGCTGAGTAAAGGGCAATAATCACTTTCCCTCAATCTACTGACTGTCCTTCTGCCAATACAGTCCAAGATGCTGCTGGCTACCTTTGCCCAGAAACATCACTGGCTCATGTTCACCAGGACTGCTTTGCAACCAGCTTGTATCATAGCTGAGGTTCTTCCTTCCCAGATACAGGACTTCATATTGCTCCTTGTTTAACATCTTAACATTCTTATTTGGCTCATTCGTCTACCCTGTCAAAGTCCCTGTGGAGAGTAGCCCTGCCCTTGCACATGTTCACTGCCTCCCATTAATCAGTACCCTCTGAGCTCAGTCATTCAACTAATTTTTTATCCATCTGGTAGTTCACCCATCCAAACTGTACTGTCCCAACTTGGATACAAGAATATTGTGGAGGTGTTAAAAGCCTTGACAAAGTTGAGGTAAATGACATCCACTGCTCTACCCTTGTCCACAGATCCAGCCATTTTGTCATAGAAGGTAATCTGGTAGATACCTGCTTTGGGGATTCTGAGGAAGGGCAAAGCATGTCCGTCAGAAGCTTTGCTTTGTTCATCTTAGCTTTATCACTTAGCTGTGTTCATCTTTTTTGGTAGTTGGCAATGCTTTGGGTTTTTTCAGAGCCAATAGTTTCTACTGCTTGAGGTAAATGTCCAAGTAAAAACTATGAATATATAAAGCTTATGTATTTTTCTGCTTCTCTCCAGCACTCTTTCTGTAGGCCTCCCTGCTGATTCTTTCTCCAGCAAGGTGAGCACTCAGGGGTGCCAGCTATGTGGGCTGATGACAGCTCTTCCAGCAAGCAGCCCTTTGAAGCTATCCAGTATTCCAAAGAAAGACAACAGAATATTTGGGGATTCTGGGTATGATTTATGGGGCAGGGAGTGGGTCGTAGGAGTCAAATGCATACACCTTGGCTGCAAGACGAATGTTTTGGAGCTGTGAAGCCACAAATATTTGAGAAGTGCAAACATCAAGGCTGAAATAGAATCATCTAGAGTTGTACAAAGAATTACAGAGATATACAAGGAGTAATATAATTAAAAATGAAAGGAAACATTGTTCAAGTTTGGATGTTAGGAAAAATCTTATTTGGTGTAGAACACTGCCAAGGGACGTGACAAAATGATGTTGAGCTGGGATCTTTTCACTTGATTTTTTCATATCAGGAGACTACCTGCTGTGGTTTTATGATTGAACTCGTTCCAATGTTATAATCTCTAATATAATCTCTAATCTCTAACACCCTCCTATCAATTTCTTATTTACGTGATTTTGGGTTCAGTAAATTCTATTCATCTGCCCTGGATTTCAAAAAAATAACCCACACTTAGTTAAAATGGCAAAAATTAGTGAATTGCGTTCTCTGAAGCCTAAAAATCATTAAGCAGGTAAATGTCTTTATTAGATAAAGACTGTATTAAGACTGCCTGGGGCATGTGGATTTACCAACAGTAATTAGTTTTGTTATTCATTAATATAAAGTAATCATCATATTAAGTCCACTTTAAAAACAACCATGCATAAAGAATAACTCATGACTATTTTTGAAACTAGTGTTTTCAAGCAAGTCAAATATTTATACTTTTTAACAAAATAAAAAACATATTTTAAGGGGGCAGGGATGAACCACATCATTAAGAAAGGCAGAGATGGGGATGTTCTTTGATCTATGCATGTATTCTGACCAGTATCCCACAGAAAAAAAAACCACCCTTAAGTCATAAAGCTAATACAACGTTCTTTCCTTTTCGCAGTCTCCTGACTTCACTCTTTCTTCTTGGTCTCCTACAGTCTACTTTGGTCCAGAAATCCACTCATAAGTGTCTTAACTTCCAGTAGTCTTGACCTGACTCACTCATTATATTTATATGCAATTCTCCAGTTTTTTCATTGTGCAGAGTTACTGTTTTGGAAATTAAGTAATAAAATCAAGGATAAACGTGGCTTTGTGTCTTCGGAAATTAGGACAACAAGACTTGTCCTGTTTGTCACACAGGAATTAAAATTCTTCAGAATATCATGATACCTTCTGCAGGTTTGTTTTTTTTTCTTAACTTAAAAAGCTAAAAGAGAAGAAGCAGGTCTGAAACTTTCTTTGGTGCCTGATAGTTTCACTGGCATCATTATAAATTTCTATCTTGGTCTTTCTGTTTTTCTAAATACCCTTAATTTTCACAAGTACTTCCTGTGACAAATTCATCAATATTTTTGAGCTTACTGCACAGAATGTAGAAAGGAATAAATACAAAGATTTCAGACCCATTACCAGATAAAGATGATTGACATGACTAGATAAATATAGTTGATATGTGAGGCATATGATACAGGAATGGCCCTAGTGTCTTAAACTGAGGTTTATTTGTTTAGCCCTACATTAGCATATGACTTGGAAACATTGTTAGAACAGATACATTAGTTGTGTATCCCTACAATATTTTCGCAGCTATAATGTAGTATTTGCAGCTCAGGCACTTGCAGAGATAGTGGTGATGTCTATGTACTTGATAATCTTCAGTGGTGTTTTTTTCTCATGGATTTGTCCATTTACATTTGAAATTCATCTAAACTTTCATCATCTGCAATAACCTGTGGGAAGAAGTTCCACAGCTAACTATATGCAGTGGGAGCAACACGCAACCCCTCCCTCCCCTTTTTTTAAAAATTTCTTTTTACTTATCTGCATCAAGTTCTTGTTTTAGGAAAAAGAAAAAAATATTTCTTAGTCACCATCTCTGGGCCATGTTATCTTACATACTTGAATCGTACCCTGTTTTCAGTGCCTCTTCCAGCTTGAAGAATCCTAGTGTTTTTTTCAACTAGGATTGTTTCCTACAAACTGTTTAATTCCGTTAGTTATTTTTGTAAACCTGTTCTGGCTCTTTTTCAGTTTTACAGTGTCTGTTTTTAAGGAATAAGTGGGGCGTGGTCCAGACCAGAATTGCTCCCAGTGTTAAAGATACAGACGGGCACACATGGATTTATATGTTGGCACGGTGTTGTTCTCCCTTTTGTTCCATCTCCCTTTCCTGTAATTCTTGATAAGAGAAGTGGGATTTTGTCTGCTACTGAGCTTTTTTGCTTTTTTCTTCTACCTCGGCCTTTCACAGAACTGTATGTAATCAGATTAAGAACTTGGTTTTAGGTGACAATAATCGACTTGGAATCCTTTTATGTTTGGGGTTTTTTTTCCCTGCTTGCATCACTTTACATTTACTTATATTGTATTTAATCTGGTATTTTATTGCCCTGTCATTCAACATTCTAGGGTATTCAGTTCTTCACAGCTGGCCCCTGAATAAGGTAATATACTTAGAAAAATTTCTCACCTTTCTCTTCATTCCTGTTTCTGTTTATAAATATATTTAACATGATCAGCCCCAGCACTCTCACTCACTGTGAGAGTACTCTGATAAGCGTGAATCATTAATTTGGCCTTGTACTTTTAGTTGATTCATCTAGCCTAATTGATCGATTATTTATCTAGGCGAGGACCTTCTTCCGTATTCCATGGAAACTTAGTTGACTAGACACACGCACTGAATTGAGCTCTTGTTCCCAGCTAGCATGTTGCTTATCAGCAGTGGGAATCTTTTATATGCAGAACAGACTTTTTCTCTCAATTACCTAAAGCCACAATCTTAAAATGTACACTCTGTATGCAGTATTCCAAGTCTGATGAGAGAACCCACCAAAATGGGGAGCAGGTTTGAAATCAGAGACATGCTTATCTGTAGTGAGCATGTTGCCTGATATAGTTCTGATTTTTCACATCTTGCTCTTAAGTCACTGTCCAAAATAGTCAGAATTTAAAATACATAACCCGAACATCTTAAAATTTCAGTTGAAGTTCAGCTCAGTCAGCTGACAATGTGGCTATTCCTCCTCTTCTCCTCTCATATAATCATAGAATAGTTTGGGTTGGAAGGAACCTTAAAGATCATCTTGTTCCAGCCCCCCTGCCATGGGCAGGGACACCTCCCACTAGACCAGGCTGCTCAAAGCCCCATCCAGCCTGGCCTTGAACACTTCCAGGGATGGGGCATGCACAACTTCCCTGGACAACCTGTTCCAGTGTCTCACCACCCTCACAGTAAAGAATTTGTTCATAATATCTAATTTAAATCTCCCCTCTGTCAGTTTAAAACCATTATCCCTCATCCTATCACTACACTCCCTGATAAAGAGTCCCTTCCCATCTCTCCCTTCTGAAATTAATCTTCTTAGTAATGATACAGCCGTTCCTATTTCCATGATGATTCTTCAGATGTTTTTTTGTTTTGGTTTTTTTTAAGATTGCTAGTTATTTTTTTTGTTAGTTACAGACTTTTCAGTTTTGAGTTAAATATGAAACATTTTCACCGTAACTTAGAAACGTGGATTTGCATTCTATGCTTTATTTAGTTTATTTTACCCTGGATAAACAGCGAGAAATTATCAATAGTTAATGAATTATCTTGTAATAATACTTCGCACAATTACAATTATCTTGTAATTACTTCTTACAAGTAACATAATTACTTGTCAGTAGTATAATTATTTGTGAGAAGTGAGCCTACTGCTGATACATTTTTTCATTGGTCCCTGAGGCCTCAGCTGTGAATGAACTTCAGAGAATCATCGGGTTTCTCAGCACCTTTTCTCTCTGCTGCACCTGACTAGGGCTCATGCTAGAGAGCTTTTTCATAAGTATTTAACCTGTTTTGTTGGAACAAAAGCAATCTTTCAATGTCTGAGTTGAATAGGCTTTTGTAGCTTTTCAACAGCAGGAGTTGAAGAGCTTGTTTGTTCTTTATTTTTAAATGAAAAAAAAGAACTAGCCTTTATGCAAGCAAATTTAGCATATCTAAAAAGTAAAATTTATAAAGTTGCAGTGACAAAACTGTGACATTCTTGAATTTTTGCTGTTTTATAATTAATATTTCATTCCCTTTTTTAATGTGTAAATGAGGATATGCTGAGGAAAGAGATGGAAAGTTTTCCAAGGGAGTGGATTTAAGCAGATTGAAAGCAGGTGGCTATCCGCATTGTATCACAATTTTGGCACATCGCTCATTAAGAAAACCTATGCCACTGAAATTAATTCACGCCCAACAGATGTTTAGTACCATAAAGGTATATGACCTGTTTGACACCAGTCACTGGAAGGAAAACATTTTTTCTTTTGATGTTTTGCATTAGGTACCATGGATATTACACATGTGTCTCACACACTGAAAATAGAACCAATTTTCTTATATAAATTTTACATAAATGCACAGTCATCCCTGCTGTTCAGCCAGCATAATTAATGTTTTATAGAGAAATTTAGGGTTCCCCAAGTGTGTGGGTTCATTTAGTAGTGGACATGGCATTGAAAAACAAAGTCATTTCTGTTTCTAAGTCAAATTGAATAGTCTTAAAACTAGATAATTAAATTTTGTCTAAATGCTACTAGTAGTAAAAATTTAGCAGTAGTCTAAGTAATTTACCTTTTTAAAATTTCATGGTTATAGTAAATAGATTTTTTTGGATCCCTGCCTTTAGCCCAGAACTTTATGTACATATATGAATTTGAAGTGTAAAGTTTACAGATTAGAAATTTTAATAATAATAATAATAATCCATAGTTGCTTATGATAAACTTATGGAAGGGTTTTTAAGCAATCAAGTAACTAAGACTGGAAATACCTTGAGTTTGCAGCTGCCTGTTTAATGTGTCAATAAACATTTGACCTTTGGAGTCAGGGAAGCAATTGTGGTCGGTCTTTTAAGGTTTTATACAAATAGGAAATTTCTATTTGTGCTTTTCCTTCCCTAGCCTCCTGTGGCAGCACGATGGTCTAAATCTGGGTTTCAAATAAAATTAAGAACTTTAGGTTTGAGTGTTGGAAAGGCAATAATCCACTTAGCATTCAGTCCAACACCAAAAAAACCCCACATGTGCATCTTGTTTTTGTAGGAATAAATAACAGTACTTAGGAACTTATTACATGCTATTTGCAAAGATATCTGAAGAGTTTGAAAATTAAGTATAATTAATGAAATGTTACAAAGCACATTTAATAGTACAGGAAATAAAACTCTACCTTTGTCTGTAAGTATTTAGGTAAAAGGAGGCTCTTTGCTGCCAGCTTCTCTCAGTAGTTAGAATTATAATATCTGTGAGTATATGTATATATCTGTGAGTATGTGTGAGTTTTCCTTTAAATATTTTTATAATTGGGAACAATCTGTATATGGGTCTCAAAACCCACTGACATACCTTAATCCAGTAAACTGCAATTAATCAGTTAGTGAGACTATGGCTTCTCAGAAGACGTTTTTTCTTCTCAATGTGAATTCAACTACATGGATTAATCTCTGATTCTACTGGCATACAAAAATTATTTAGTAAGGCTAGAAGACATAATCCTGATGGTTGTTGGTTTTTATCAGAACATTACAATTAGAAATAGAATTCTGTTCGTGTGCCTTGAACGTAAGATCAAAATGTAGTTGTAAGTTGTAGTTGCTCTATTAGTGAAACCAAAAGAGTTGCAGTTCTGGCTTTGCTGAATTTCTGGAGTATTTTATTATGACTATATAAGCAGAATAATAAGGATTTTTAGAGTTCTGTTTAAATTACTGATTAGCCTACTATAATCTTCCAAGTGCCAAGAGCTGTTCTTCACTTTCTCCTTTCAACAGTTCAGTATTGGAGGTTAGAATATTAGATCATAGCAGGTGTCTATTCGATAAATAACCAATAATTAATTCAATAACTTAAGCTGATCCACTTGCTTTTAATTTTTTCCAAGCGTGGGCACATTGAGTGACACTGTTTCATCAGTCGCAGGGAGTCTGACTTCATTAAGGGATTATCTGATCATTGGTGCACATGACACTTGTTGGAGGCATCAAGTGGGCTTTGAAGGATTGGTAGTGAATACTGGCTTTCTTCGATTTTAGTCACTATTTAAGGTACAACTAATGACTGGAATTTTTACTGATTTATGAACTTAATTAAGAGATTTAACAAACTTCAATGAAAACAATAAATTGCCAAAATGAAATTAAAAGTATTAATTGGAAAATAGATAGGGGTGCAATTTCAGACAAATAAGTCATATGATTAGCGTGAATGAGACAAGTAGTTAGTGTTAAGGCTGAAAGAAATGGCATTAAAACTGATTTGGGCAAATAAAAAGGATGTCCTCTGGGGGAGTTGTCTAACATTGGAAGCAAAGCTGACAGGTATGGTAGCTTTTCAATCCTTAGGGTTTTTTTGATAATTCAGAGTTTTATAGAATCTTTGATTAAGGTGACAGTGGAGATCACTGTGATTGGAATTACCTCAGACTGTAAGATTTCTTTCAATTAATTAATCTTTAGATGAGAGATTTTTAGTTAGAGAAATTTTTAAATGAATGTCTGTTCCACAACTAATTTTTCTAAAAATTATAAAATAATTCAGTGATAGAGAATCCACTATAGTAATTCATAAACTTTTCCAATAAGTAATTCTTTCCCAGTTAAAAAAGTGCACCTTATTTCTTGTTTTAAAATTACAATCTATGACTTTAAAAATTCAATAATTGCTGTTAATGTCCAAGTGTCAGAGGTAGCAGTCTGCTACCTCTTTTGCCTTTTATCTGGAAACCATATTTGAAATAGCTAACTATATTTTAAAGCTGGAAGAATAAAAAGAAAATATACTGGATATATACTGGCTTTGAATCACATTGGAAAAATGTTTTTCATGTGTATCAAAAAAGAATGGGAAAAATTGGGAAAAAAAGCAGCATTTAAGATGTGAAAAAATGTCAGTCTCTTCCAAATGTTTGACTAGATCAAATCCTGAGGATTGTTGAGCAACTATAAACATAATTAATCTTAGTTAGGAAGCTTGATTCCACTGGAAGTTCTTGGTAAATAGAAGGATTAAATAATTGTCTCCTGCTTCAAAAATAAAATACATTGTGGTTCTCGGTTTTATGCTTTGGTTACATAAATATAGGCAGTCATCAAAGTAGCAACCCCTTGTTAAAATTTAAAAGTGTGATGTCCAAATGGACTATATTTGGTGGTTTATAGGACAATGTTGTAAAGATTAGTGTAGACAAAAATAATAAAGAAGTGATGATTTATGGGTAATTTTTTTTTCTTTAAGTGTTTTAATATTCTGTAAAGAGTTTCATGCCAGGTCTCTAGTGCTGTGTTTTTACTTATTATAAGCCCTAGCTTTATACTCTTTTATAGATTCATCTTTGATGTACAGTAGACCTATTGTACTGACTTCTTCATAAAGCATAGTCTATTATTGCAAAGAATATTGCTTTGATCTGCTTGACAGGTTTAAAGTATGGACACATATGTGGTGTTTGATAAATTACCTGAGGGGCAAAGAATGTTGCTGCCTTTTCATAATTATTCACTTTTTTAGAATTAATATATGCCAAATTCTTACAAGAAGAAGATATAATACCTGCACATGGAGAACAGAAATGGAAGTGCAAGGTAAAGAAATACAAATATAAGAGTGAAGTGCAGTTAATGTCCTCATTTTGTTCAGTGATGCACCTAAGATTATAGGTGCAATATTAATAAAGGGACCATATTTCCTCCATTCTTAAAAGAATTTTTAATATTCTGGTAAAAGTCTTTCCAATATAAATGATAACTAGTTTTACTGCTGATCAGTGATAGAACAGGTGAGTTCTCAAGGAGTTTATTTCTTAGTCTGGCAAATCCATTTCCTGGTGTCTATCACTTACCACCTGGAGATTTTTGGCGAGAGAGCATCTATTTGTCATACTAGCATTTAGAAGTGGAAAATACAAGAACTCCTCTTTGAAAAAGAAATGAAATACAAACCAATGCTCATCTTGGTCTGCTGCTGTCCATGTAAGCATGCATGGATAACATTTCTTACTGCAAGTCAGTAAATCTTATATTCCTCAATCAAATATGGCCATTGAGATCATTACCAACTATTTTTTGTACGAAGTACTCCTCTGTAAGCTTCAGGGTAAGGCTAGACTTTGGGAAAATATTAATTTCTAAATAAATAATAATTTTGCTTAAATTTACCCTAAAGAATGTTCCTGTCTAATAACTATGTACATTGGAGATAATTATTAATACAAAGTGCAGTTATTTTGTATTTTTCCTGAAGTAAGAACTTAGAAGGTTCTTTCAAATGCGTACTTTTTCTTCACAAACTCTCCGTGAGGATTGTGGCTCTAGGAGAGAAATCAGTTACACTAGTGAACACAAAATGCTTGCTCTTAAAATTAAAGGCAAGTTAAATGTCTGAAGTTATTTTCCAGAGCATGTCATCTGGAGCCATCAGCTATTTTCTGTCTCCTGCTGGTGTATTTCTCCCTATCCCCTCCATCCCTGTTTGTCAGGTTACATAGTCTTGTTTATTTTTTGTCAGCCCAAATGCATGCTTCAGGCGGCTACAAGTCCATACCTCTCCCATACAATCTGAAATTTAGATAGGTAGCTAATATAGTAATAAAAAACAGCATAAGCTATCTCTTGAAAGAATCATAGCCAAATTCATTATCTTTTGCATCCGTCATTCTTTTCTTATTCACAAGTTTTTAATTGCAGTGATGAATGCAGCACTCAACAATCAGTTGTTGCAAATATGGAAATATTTGCTCACAGTAGAAGTAGAAACCAAAAAATTGTCCCTGTCTTGGATCCCACTCAGACCTCCCCTGCCGCTTTCTGGCATTCTATTATTTCTGCCTGACTAATGAACAAAGATTCCAAAATTCTTCAACGTACTTGCTGTTACTGTATCTACATGTTGCTAATGGTTAGAATACAGTAGATCCTGCACAAATTTGATGCTTAAAAAATTATTTCTTCCCCCAAAACACATGAAAAAAATCTTCTCGTTGAAGTTGAGGAGAAACTGTATTTAACAATTGAGGTGGTGAAGGATGGACTCAGATGTATTGCTAAATGGTCACACAAAGAATGACCTGGGACTGAAGCGTCTGGTTGGAATTTTTATTCACAACTGATATATCGTTCAAGCATAATTTGCAGTCAGAGCCAATGGCCAATGGACACAAGCTGTCATTCACCTGGGGACAGTATTGAGCAAAAAGGGGGGAAAACCTGGTGTGGGCAGATCTTTGTTTTCTTTCGGAAATTCAAGGCACAACCTGGTGTGGGCAGATCTTTGTTTTCTTTCAGAAATTCAAGGCACGACCTGCTGGCTAATGTTTTCTGCTTTTGTAATACCTGCTTCTAGGTATTTGACTTTTGAGCACTCCATCTAGGCTACCCAAGCACTGGCCTCTCCAGTGTTCGTTAGCCTGCCAGATGATATTTTGCTTCTAGACCTGGCTCTTGGCCAATGGCTTTGAGTAAACCCCACCAGCAGATGTGACACGTTCCATAAGGCTAACCCCCAAGTTCTGATAAATTGCAAAGACAACCCACCAGCTTCCTGAATAAATGATAATAATACTGGGGCAGGGGGAAAGAAGCAAAAGTTGTTTCAACTTTGGCATTTTGTTCTTTTACCACAAAAATTATTTTTGGAGGCCAACTAATGTAAAGATCAGTGAGCAGAATGTTACTTGTTATCATTCCAATAATGGGGAGGGCTGGGGGAAGTACAGCTTCTATCTGCTCAGATACAGAAACAAAATCAGCAAATGCTTCAGTGAGTAATAGGTAACACACTAATTACAGCAAATTAATTGTTAACTGAGCGGTCTCCAAAAGGGAGACGGCGTAGAAAACACATCTGTAGCAGCTGATTCCTTTCTAGCCTGGTTGAATCAAACTATATACTTGTCACGTTAGAGACATTGCAGAAGATATAAGTCATTCTCTATCACTGCAGATTAGGCTTAAGAAAGCATTTCTGATAAGTTATAATACCCTGTAATATGACTCAGGAAGTCTGGAAGAGTATTCTGAAAAAGTATTTCTCTATGCTTGCTTTATTTATGCTTTTTCCCTAAGCATCCACTTGTGGCTGCTGTCAGAGAACAGGAGTCTAGAAGGACCTTTGGTCTGCCCCAGTAGGACCATTCTTATGTTCTCTTGTAGTTTATTTCTGCTTATGGCAATCTCGTCAACCTTCTGTTGTTGCTATAACTTCACTGTAACACAAAGAGCATGATCAACAGGAGGTATGTACAGAGGTATGTGCAGGATAACAGAGCAAGCTCTTGAGTGAAGAGCAATTTAATTAAACTTTAGTCAAGGTTATCAATGTATTACTTCTGTGGAGAATGAAAAAAAATCAAATACCACCATATTTTTTGTTGAAAACAAACATAACTTTGTTTTCCATTTGTATTTTGTTTAAAAATAATAATGATCAGAAAGCTGGTAAAACAAGTTCCAGATAATACTACTAAAAAAGCCAGACAGCCAAAGTGTGAAGTGGCAGATGCACATGTTGCACAGATGTTGTGTTGACTGGTTACTATCCTTCTGGAAAGCTTGTGTAATTGGAAGTTTTTTTTACTATGTTGAAACTTTCAGAAGTTGGCATCCTCATTTACAAGTTTCTTTTGAAGAAGCTGTTTATCTTTTGTCATTTGATTCCTGAAGTCTAAGGTAATCAGTGTTAGCGAGCCAGAACAGTCTTGGTTTCTGTATTTTATATAGATCAGAGGAATTTAGGTATGTCTTCATATCAGAAAGTGTGTTGGCACATAAAAAAGGTAATGTTGGGTGAAGATAGCTTCCTGAGGGTTTAAAGACTTTCTCATTATGCGTTTGAAATTTGTTGCAATGACTAGAAGCAGAGCAAACTTAGTGTATGGTAACAGTAATGTCCCAGAAACAGTAGGTATTGAAATGTGAACCAATAAAATACTTCTCAGAGAATTTTGTCTTTCTTGTAGTTTGCACAATTACCGATCAGATCTTGCATATCCGCTCAGTTTGGCCCTTGTTTTAAAGCTTCAAATTTTCATTTCAGGGAATAGCAAATCACACAGCATGTGGTACCGTATCTTTGATATCCTGGGCTATGAGGTACTTTCTGGTGGGTTAGCGCTACAGTAACTGGAGAATCACAAATTTATTGCAGCTGGTTAATATGTTTAATAAAACTGTGAGCAGCAAGCTTATTGCCTGGGATATGTGGACTTCATTTTTGCATGAATAATCAGTAAATGTAGCTTCCTTTTTTTTTTTCTTTTCATGATTGTGTATTTAAAAGCATGAGGTATTATAAAACTTCTCATTAGGTTACCAAGTGTAAAGTTTAAGATAACAGCCCTAAGAAACAAGGTAAAGAGACAGTAAAAATATTTGGATTATTTAGGTTTGAAGCAGTTTTACAGAGGTTCTCAAGCAGCTTGACAAGGCTTAGCTTAAAATTAGGCTTGGTTATTCTCACTGTGTTTATTTTATGGCTTTGGAAATAAAGGAATATTTCCAGAGAAATGTTTTCTCAGATGAGAAGGATTGCAGAGAGTTGTAGTTCTAAGCACACACCACAACTAAATCTCCAAAGTAGCTCAAATTTGTGTCATTGGCATTAAGAGATGTCTTATGCTTCTGTTCATGTGTAGTGAGCCCACTTCTGTGTGCTTTAAATCCAGAGTATGCCTTGTACACCCCACATGCATTTGTGAGAGAATGACGTTTGTAGCCTAAAAGCTCACTGAGTTTTGATGAGGAGGAATGGCATTTCATATCAATCTGATTGATTTCCTTAGAATGTGAAAAAGGAAAATTAAGAACTAGGAAACAGGAAAATCTGTTTTCCTGTGAATATATGTGATCTTTAGCTTCTGTCCTAGAATTACTAGAAAAAAAAGTATGTTCTTGCAACTAAAATGGCTGTATTGAAGAGATCTTCATGCTCAGATTCTGCAAATATAAAATTTAAGTGAAAAAGTAGGGTTTATGGTCTCTCTTTGAGATACAAAGCTAAGGAATTTTTTTTATTTTACAATTAAATGTCTGTTCATTAAGCATTCAGACTTACGTAGCTCAGAAAGATAAACAAAAGTATGAAATAAGTTTAGTATCTTAACTTACAAGATAAAGAATTCTCAGTATAGTAAAACCAAACATGACATTATAGATTCAAAGTGTATTTCCTTTTTGTTAGGAAGAAACTGTTTTTTCCTGCTAGTTTTTAATGTCCACAAACTATGTTGAAAAAAAGGTGGGAAGTTGTATCCCATAGCCATTTAAACACTGTGATTGATTCAGGACCAATTTTTCTGACATTTTTCTTAACATTTTCTGTGACCACTTAAAGTAAGGTGGTAATCTCGGTCCAATTTTGTTCAATATATTCATTAATGACCTGGATGAGGGGACAGAATGCATCCTCAGCAAATTTGCTGATGATACCAAACTGGGAGGGGTGGCTGACACCCCAGAGGGCTGTGCTGCCATCCAGCGTGACCTGGACAGGCTGGAGAGCTGGGCAGAGAAGAACCTAATGAGGTTCAACAAAAGCAAGTGCAAGGTCCTGCACCTGGGGAGGAAGAATGCTAAGCACCAGTATAGGTTAGGGGTGGACCTGCTGGGAAGTAGTTCTGAGGAGAAGGATCTGGGGGTCCTAGTAGACAGTAAATTATCCATGAGCAAGCAATGTGCCCTTGTTGCCAAAAAGGCCAATGGAATCCTGGGCTGCATGGGGAAGAGTGTGGCCAGTAGGTCGAAGGAGGTCATTCTCCCCCTCTACTCTGCACTGGTGAGGCCACACCTGGAGTACTGTGTCCAGTTCTGGGCTCCCCAGTTCAAGAGGGACAGGGAACTACTGGAGAGAGTCCAGCGCAGGGCAACAAAGATGACTGAGGGACTGGAGCACCTCCCTCACGAGGAAAGGCTGAGAGAGCTGGGACTCTTCAGCCTGGAGAAGAGAAGGCTGAGGGGAGACCTTATTAATGTTTACAAGGATCTAAAGGGTGGGTTGAAGGAGGATGGAGCCAGACTCTTTTCAGTGGTTCCCAGTGACAGGACAAGGGGCAATGAGCACAAGTTAGAACATCGGAAGTTCTGATAGAATATGAGGAAAAACTTCTTTATGGTGAGGGTGACAGAGCACTGGAAGAGGCTGCCCAGGGAGGTTGTGGAGTCCCCTTCTCTGGAGACTTTCAAGACCCATCTGGACGCAGTGCTGAGTAATGTGCTCTAGGCAATCCTGCTTTAGCAGGGGAGTTGGACTAGATGATCTCTAGAGGTCCCTTCCAACTCTGAAGATTCCATGATTCTGTAAGATGTTCATGCATATCAAGATTTCACAAAATATAGCTGGGGAGGAATTTACCCAAAACAATAATCTGCAAAAAAGTTTGTGAATTATAGGCATGCTTCCAAATCTTCCTTGCATGGACACTCTAAAGAATATTGCTTCAACGTCAAAAGGTATTTTCTATTGTTAATGAAAGGAAAAATACAGGTACTTCATCAGAATACTGTGAAGCTTCATATCAATTGTGTTTAAAGACGTCCAGCTTTCTTAAAGTGTAATGAAACTGCCATGCTGGAGCATAGCTAATGGGAAAATACCTCATAGGGACTGTTTTTATTTCCTGGAAAAAAGAAATTACAACAACAAAATAAAAAGCTTACAATAAAAAAGAAAGAAACAAACAAACAAAAAAACAACCAAAAATAACCAAAGTGTTGATTTTCCTTTCTCAGAGTTCGGGTTTTTTTCTTTTCTCTTTCGGCATTTTCCAAAGTCTTTTACGATGGAACCTCATAGGACAGAATAATTTTTACCTGAGTTTTAAGTGCAAGTTAGGGTTCAGTCCACTTCCCCCACCTTCGCCTGCAGTACTTGGTTATGTGAACCAGACTTTCTTGTCTTTGCTCTATGAATTATATTTCTTTTGTGTCATACCACCCTTAGTGGAATAGTCTAAAAGACGTAAGTGTTCCGTCCAATCTCTTAATTACATAGTCTGCCTAGCAATATTTTGAACATAACCTGTGGTTATTATTTTTGTTCTCAGTAACTTAAATATTATTGTACTTTCATATCAAAACTATTAATAACTTAATGGTATGTAAAGTTAATTTAAAACTTTGCCATTTCAGATGATTTAATGTATCAACCAGAGAATCTGAAGTATTCATTACCAAGATAATAAAAATATTGTTATGAAATAGGTCCAAAATTCAAACTGTTCTTTAAATTATAGAACGCATGCAAGAAATCATATTGGTTCATTTTGCAAAAAAGGATTAGAATAATAGAAACTCTGTAAGAACTATTATAGTTATGCCATAAATAGCAAATATAGTTGGTTGTTGAAATGTAGACAGGACAAAATCAATAAAGACAATGCAGTGGCTCAAACTCACCCTAAACAGAAGTGTGAGAGAACACGAGCTTGGACTTTCTCACACTGTGGACATTGAATGTGTCATAGTGATGATTTGCTTAATCGCCTGATGAGGAGACGAAAGTTTGAGTGTTAGGTCACACGATATATGACTGAGGGTTCTACGTTCTTTGATCTTGACTAATCTTCTCCTTTGAGTCATCTAATGCTTGTATACAGTGGAGTTTGATGCTGTGGCAACATTACCTTGAGACAGCACCAGTTACAATTTCTTCCCCCTATGGAACATCACCTGCTTGGTAGTGCGGAAAGCTTGATTCTTGACAGTAATTACAAACACATGGATTCTGTAATTCTCTTCGTTTTAAAGTGAAATAATATGTTTTTTCTTAAAGGGAAAGCGGAGGAATAAAGCAGAAAGGATAGTTGAAGCCAGTAAAGAGTTAATTGAAGTTATAGTCGTTGGGCCATGAGCAATTTTGATTTTGAAATTCCCTGTTTTCTTTGCAGGATGGATCCCCGCTTTGTTTTCTGGCATTCCCTCATGAGAAACAATCTTTTTCAGGCATTTTCACCTGTTTTTAGAAGTAATTAAAGCTAATATGATCACTCTGTATGTCAGTCTTCCTCAAATGATATGTAACAATTTGTGTGTTCAGCCAAATTAAAAAGCAGAATAGAAGTTTCAATGTTAATTATCTGTTTTGTGAAAATCAGGAAATGGATGCTGAGAAACCAAAAGAGGTGTTGCCACTGAGGGAAAGCTTTTATTCAGTAGCTGGCAGTAGACACTATTTGGCCACTTGTGTGGCTTGTATGGACTAGGTGGTCAGCTAGGGATAAATACGCTGCTTAATTGATTTTCTGAAGGCCAGTATTTCACTTTAGTTCTACCCTGTTGCTTAAGCAATAAGGCTTAATTTTTCAGAGTGTACTGCTGTTAATCATATCAGCTGCCTTCCTACTTTTTCAGTTTTTCTGGCCAGCTGTAGCCTGTTTTCAAATTCAGGTAGTGCTGCATCATCTGAGACTGCCTAGTAGAATGATACATCCACTAACTCATGCCAGAGATTTTGGCAGGAAACAAATACAGGTATTTTCCCAAAAACTCATTTGCCTGTTCTAGCAGATACTCAAGAGCTTCTCATACTGTTTTAAGAGTGACAAGAATACTCGTATGAATAAATTTTCTTTTTGTCAGTAGTGAGTTTAAACATAACAAGAGAATAGCCTTCTGTATATATAAAATCAAATGGATGCAAAGGTGTTTAAGAGGTCAAGGTTATTTTATTGGACAGAATTAAGTGGTGTTTACTGTTTCCTCTCAAATGAATTTGCATGAGTCTGAGCTGCAATAGTATCCTTGGGCTATTTAGAATCAGTTGTATGCTAAGCAGGATTAACTGTGGCCATTTTATAGTTTAATAACTTTTATATTGTTTTAAATTAAAAACAATTCCAATCTATGACCATAATTCTTTATTCATTAGATGTTAGTAAAAGAATGGCATCTGAATCAGTGTGATCTAAATCTGAAAATCTATGTTCTGCAGCACCCTTGTAAGATGGTGAATGTTTAATTGTAAGGTGACATATTTTTCCTATTTCTGTTCATGTTTAAGACCTGAAACGCTGACACGTGAACGGAATCTCTATGAGTTAATTTGATATCTTTGTGGGGTTTACCCAAAAAAAAAAATAACATGAAGATGTGCGTAAAAGTTAGCAGATTTGAGACGTACGTGTGCATAGAATTGATGAACAAAATTTGCACCATGTATAACTTCATTTTCTTAGTATAGGTTGTTCTACAGATTAATCTTATCTGCTTAGGTAGTAAGCAGACATACTAGATTTAATCCTTTAAAGTGCATGAGAGTTCTTTTATGACAAGAAAGGTTCTAATAAAATTAAAATCCAAGTATCTTGATGTCTAACAAACACTTTGTATTCCTTGAGGTATAAAAATTATTGCCTTCAGTTTTTCCCTTGTAGTTGCCTAATGTTTGATATGTTGCGCAATAAGTTAAAATTAATCTTTGTTTGCTAAAGTCCAATAGCATGCAATACAGTAGAATCTTATTTTAAATTATAGGTGGGGCACTATTCCAGCAACGCTGAAATTGTACCTCATACAGAGTATTCACACCTGAATGAAAGTCACAGGCCAAAGAGAAACTAATCTTGAAAATCTGTAAATAATGGTCTTGCTGCATAAAGAGAGTTTCTGAGACTGGTGAATATGAAATGGGTTTTCATTTGAATTGAGAAAACCTTAGTGAGGACTCGTCCCTTTCTTGGGAAGGCAAAAAAGTGTTTCCCCATCTTTGTTAAAAGTAGATGTAAGTTTTTGCATTAGATTCTTGCTTTACAATTTCCATTGAGCCAAGTTGTCTTCATTTCTTTGGCATGTTGACATGTTAGTAGTTCAGATGAAGACAAATAGACTATTTGTGTTATTTTAGACTAATAGGCTATGTATTATTTTGGTTTGTCTGGTGGTGTGGACATTATTTTTGTTTCTGTGGAGTCTTGCTTTTAATGCAGTACTTAAAATTTGTGAAATGGCTAAATCTTTTGAAATATAAATGACATTAATTGTCTTCTGATAGTTTTTACCATTGGGCTATTATGTTCATACAGTTTTAAACATAGAGTAAACTTGAAGCTGGATAGTGTCAGAGAGGGTGCCAAAAGTGTAACTTCTGGAGAATGCTGATAAAGCCCCTTAGCTGGAATAGCTGAATAATACTTGCATCATTTTCCTGGTAGTTTTACCAGTACTTGGATTCCCACATAGCCACTTGTCGGATGTTTTCCTGAAAATAAAGTGATCTTTGGTTAGTTCAAGGACACTATCAAAATAAAGTCCTTGCCAGTATCTTGAGTCATCACCATACCATGTTTCCATTGTTAGGAAGCTTTGTCTCATCATTTGATTTTGTTGCCAAAAAACAGCAGGGAGATATCCTTTTGAAGGGCTGTGCAGTACTTTTGATACTTCCTATGAGCAAACATTTTCATTCCAGTAGAAACCTAGATGCAACTCTTGTATGGGGAAAATGGCTGTGATTTTTACTAAGACACTTCCAAGCAGAAATCTTACTTCTCAACAAAGCAAAAAAGAGGTGAGGGCCCAAAGAAAATTCACACTAAAATAAGAGAAAGAGTCCATTTTACAGATATGAAGGCAAAACACATGAGGATTACTCAAAATGACGTATGCATGTATGTGGATGTGCATGTATGCACAGAGGTTTCACACACTGGCAGCCTCTCGTATGACGAATGCTTTGCGTTGTGTCTACCTGGAATTTGTAGAACTGCACAATTTAGTTTTGATCTTAAAATCTAAGCAGTTTTTTTAACATACTTTAAATTGCTTTTGAGAGTTTCATTGATCCCCCTGCAGTGCTGCACAAGTTGCATCCAGTCACACCATCAAAATTTTGAGGTGGCTGAATTTGAACTAGGTATTTTGAATGGAAGAGTGTAATTTGAACTTTACGCTTCAGTTGAGGCTTCCAAAAGTAGACAGTAATTCTTTGATATTAGTATTCTCACTGTGATCGGCAACATTAATTTCTGGGATTATGTGGGCTTCTGAGCCTCTCTGAATCCCAACAATTTATTTTTGTTCTATGTCCTGCTTGTAGGGAAGTTCAGTTGTTTCAATAATAATAATTTTCCACTTGTCTTGAACATTTGAATGTTGCACTGGATTTTTGTTGAATGGAGCAGTGAATGCAATAGTGTTTCTTCCTGGACAGTGTTCAGGCTGGAAGGATAATAAGGAGCCTACCTGTATTTCATTTAGTTCTAATATGTTCGATGTATTCTGCCATCTACCACAAAAGCCAATATAGTAAAATTACAGTGAACTGCATTTTAGTAAATTGTCACCCTTTGGTGACAAGGCCCACAAAGTACACGCGTAGGTTCTGTGGCTTTGATAAGTATGATAAAATCTGGTACTGTTTGAATTCCCATTTAGATAGTAGAGGTGGTTGTCACCCTGACTTGCATTGCAGAGTGTTTCTGATGGGTATGGAGCAGATTAAAGAGCAGGACAATACTTACATTTTTACATTTTTACAGCTAGCTTCACTCTGAGTTATGGGTTGCTATATCAAATGGTGAAATCATAGATTGTGATTGTGATAAAACACTGACATGAGTCATGCACATGATACTAATAACATTTACTGAATCAAATTCAGGTTTGCAGCCATTTCCAATTACTCTGGATTATTTCTGCAGATAATTGGCCACCAGTACCTACGTAGAGAAGAAACTGTAAATCTCTCACTTGTTTGTACATAGTATGCAACTTAGGTGTTTCTGCTATGCTAGTTAATGGTTTTACTTAATAACCTTGCATATTAGCAATTTTTTTCCTTAGTGCATGTTTCTGGGCAGTATTTCCAACTCTTCATTTCACTGAAACTTTACCTTCCCTCCAAATTACCTGTGACTCATTACATGAATCAAGACTGAAGACTTCATTCTTGACTCCTTCTAAGTAAAGATTTCCACTAATTTTAGCTTTCTCCATCAAAGCACAGGCGTAATAGTGACTCAGAAATGAACAGTGACAACTATTTCAAATTATTGGAAAGTTGTTTAAAATAGAGAATACATAAAACTGAAAATCTGTTAGCTTCAGTGAGTAGGGGTCCTGCCTACAGGTTTCGTGAAACTCATATTTGAAGAACAGTGAGTTAAGACAGTATTTTAGGAAGTCGGGCATTTTTTTTCTTCACATAGCTACAGGAATAATTAGGTCTGTGTGTTTGTATTAGTTCACCTGTATTCTTGCAGTAATTTGTATGTCTTTTTTACTTTCCCACTAAAATATGCGACCTAGTCTCCAAAATTTTGTTGATATAAATCAGGCGCTTTTGATGATTCATTGCCTTCCAAAACAGGGACAGGAGAGAGTCGGAGAGATTCAGAATCACAAATAAATTGTCTGCCAAACTTCTAACTGATCTACATGCTCTTGAAAATCGCCCTGTATTTCATAAAATTCATTCTATCTGGCAGTAAGGCATTTTCCCCAGATAAATGTTAATTACACATTGAATATCTGGGGGTTTTACCCATTGTGTCTATTGGATCCTTGGCGTTTGTACAAAGTAATTTCTCAGTAGACTGGTCTGGGTTGGGTGCCTCATTGAGTCTTTGTCCAGATTTGTCTATGATGAAGCCCACCATAGCAAATGGATTTATGCCCAGGTTCAGCATGTCCCAGCTACCAAAATAGTAAAAGTCAGAAAGTTAGCTTAGCTAAGTTGCACATCCTGGCTGTTTGAACAAGGTTTCATGTATCTCTCAGCAGCTGAACCCAAATTCAGTAGCAAGTTTCACAGATTCTTATATGCTGCATTCTGACAGACTGGGAATCTTCTAGTAGGGGCTATAAAATTGAAAACTAATTAAAAAAAGAAACCAATAGATTTTTGTACTATATATTTGTATGTATGATTATACATATACATACATAATAATGGTCATCACTCTAAACAGTTAAAACTTGTTAGTATTTATGTAATAATTCAAGCAGAACATTGGTCCCTTATGTGGAGGGTTTTTTTTGTTCCATTCATTAATTTTATGCCTCTCCCTAAATTTTATTTTGTTGTAGATCAAAGATGTGGTTAGAAGTAGTTCACAGCTGTGTCATACCACTGCATGTGCTGCAGGTTTGGTATCTTAAGAAGGCTTTAGAGACAAATAGAGAATGCTAAGATACCTCTTCAAAGATTGTTTCTGATATAATATCCTGTAGGAGTACACTAAAGGATGCACATGTCAAATGACATTTGTAAATGTCATGTTTTACCATGTTTTACAATGTTTTAAATAGATAAGGCAGTTCTGTCCATCTCTTGTTTGGGCTGTCTGGAGATTCCAGAAGGTGAACCATCCTGAGCTTGCTTTTCAAAGGTTATTAAGGTTATTTTTTTAGTACTAGGAATGAGAACCAATGGTTTTAAATGGGTGTGCAGAGAGGAGTACCTTGCACAGCCTGTATAGCCGAATAAGAAGCTATTTGGAACGCTACCTTTAAGGCAGCACCTCACAAATATTTTGAAAGTATGGACCACAGACATACTGTTCTTATGCTGTGTGCATTTCCATTTACAACAGTGTATATTTGCTGCATGGCCACTGCAGCAGTTGCATAATTTAATAAATTATACTTAGAATAATATTTAAGAAAGTATTTTAATAACATTCAATAAATAGGAAAAAAGCAGAAAACAACAGCAGTTGTTAGTGAACCAACAGGAACTTCATTGACCAAAATTGGAAAAACGTTATTTTTATGCAAAAGCAGTATATGTAAATAATATTCAGTAATATCTGAAATCTTTTTGCATCTTTAATATAATACGCTGTAATAATGCCACATAGAAGCATGTAAAGGCCAAAAGTGTTTTTCATTAAGAAGAAAATTTGTCTTTGTATCTAGGCCTTCGAATTGCCTTTAATGTCGTTATCAGCCCACAATTAGATGGCTCCAGCGAAATCTTAACACTGCAGTTACAAGCTTTGAAAATGGGAGACTGCTGCAGGATGTGTTTCATAATAATTCTCCATTGATTTTTCCAGTAAGGTATAAAGTCAAATCTCAGCATGGTTTGAGTGCTGGGTGCTTTGAAGCAGCCTCCTGGCACTGAGAGACGAAGGCGGTTGGAAGACTGCCAGGCTTGATCAGTCAGAAAAGCCTGAAGATGCAGCTCCATGTGTCATCTGCTCCTGACGTGGGCTTACAGAGGTCCTGTTTCTGACCTTTCGTTCCTGCTGCAATACCACAATTCTTTTCTTTATTTTAATTATTTTTAAACGAGTTCAGAGGGCGCGATTTAGGATGCAATTTTGAGGCCCATTAAGCTGATCCAAGCTGGGCTGCCACAGTCTGTCCTTTTCCTTCTCTGCTTTGTAGTACTACAATGAGCCAATGCAGGAAACAGAAACGGCCAAAAAAACAAGTACGTTTTTTCTCAGGTTTTGGGGTGGTTTTTTGGGTTTGTTTTGTGGTGTTTTTTTTTTTTTTTCTGGGATTACTTTTTGGATACTTCAAGACCATGAACTGGCTGTTTTACACAATCATACAAGGCACAAATGAGGAGACACAAAATCAGTCTGGCATGGAATTGCACACTGAGGCTGTGAGAAACAACTTGTTAAAAATGGGGATATTTGTGATGGCCTTGTTACCAAAAAAACGTATTCTGGAATTCTTAATTTCCTAGTCTTTAGTTCACATGCCACTGCATGTGCTTTACTTCTTCATGTAGTCTTTTTATAAGATACTCTGGACTAATTGAAACATGATTTGGTCAAACATTAGGCTAGGTACAAGTTTATTTGGCTTGATACAGGTGAGATGTAACAACTTAAAGAAAAAAAAAAAAAGAAAAAAGCAGTATGTCAGGAAAGATAATTTTCCAGACATCTGGAAGCTTTAAAACCTGAGGCACGTGACATCCCAGCACACGTTTCAGTGAGCAATAGTGTGCCAGCAGTTGGACATTTCTCACTGGAGACTCCTGTACTGTGGATTTTTCTGCTTGTGGCATATAGTCTGACTCAGTCGGACCTACATTACTGGAAATAATGTAGAAGGAAGTTTTAGTTGGGCAACATTTGTACATGACATCTTTTAATCTTCTCTGGATTTAGTTATTTTAATTGCCTTTAAGATGCTCAAAACAGATAAAGACTCTAATATATATTAAGGAACAGATCATAGCATTTGATTTTGGGGATAGTTCATTTAACTGTACGCTTACTCAGTTAAGAGGCTGGAGGTAGATTCTGTATTATGAAAGTAAAGTACGAAGTTACTTTACTGTGTTACAATAGTGACTCTTTTCATTGTTCATACATTCGTTCGTCCTATCGTAGAAAATGATGCCTAAATTTGCATTCTGAGGCTCCATTGAATCCTGCTTTGAATCACTGCCAGGGTATTTGGCATTTGCTTCTCTATCGTTTCATTTATTTTACAGAACACTGAATATTAGTCAATGGGAGAATATTACAATTTACTCCAATGGGAGTAAATAACTTTGTTAAATTTCTCATGTCATAACAGTGAATCATCTGGTATTTCCATATTTAATATTATTACATTATTTAAACTCTTGAATCTAAGAATAGTTCAGTGAAGTCTTAATTTAAACATACTCATCACGTGAGAAAGGTTTGATCCATGATTGAACACCTGGTCAAGAAAACGTCAATGTGTAGGACCCAGGGATTTTTTGCACCTAAGCCTAGTGTTGTGATAGGTGCCACCCAGTAGCTCTGTGATTTCCCAGGACTGGTCAGTGGCAACACCACTTAAAATATTGCCACTGCAGGCTGTGACGTGCCAATCCCAACAGCACATTGGTTTATACAGCCGTACTGGGGGGTGAATTAGGTAGCTGGTCTCTCTCTAGTGATTGAGAGCAAGCTTTCTGTTGTGAAATCACAGCCTTAATGACTTAAAATTCTAAGTCCTTGAGTGTTTTTTATTGCGTTTCGGTTTTTCTTTTTCCTCAATGTACTTAGGGACACCAGTGAATGAGAGTTAATTCAGCCTCCCGAAAGGTTCAGCTAGCATGATGAGACAAAGTTGGTTTCTATAAGATCAGTTCAACACTAAACCACCGTTTAGTTCAGTATATCTTTCTGTGTGTAAATGTGACCCAAAACTAATACTGATAAAACTGCAGTCTTTTACTGAAATGTTAACACTGAAATGTTAAATGTCATGCAAAATCAAGCTGAAATTTCAGCTACCTCTTTTTAAAGTGTCCAAGTGAAATATGCAGGCAGAATCCTGTGGAAAAATGCTGTTTCTTGGCTTTAACAAAAAAAAAAAGTGCAAAAATGAAAAAACGCTCACCTTGTCTAAAGTAAATATGTATATTTATTTTAATTCGGAATTTTGTATAAAAGCAAAGATATGAACTTAAAATTCTGAAATTAAATTTGAAAAATATCACAAAAAAAACTAATACTTTTAGCAAAAATATGAATGAAAAATTACTGTTGGACAAAGTACTCTGCCAGATTTCAGCCTTGTCTTTTTAAATTGAAAGCGTTTCTTCAGAAAGAAAAAAAAAAAAGAACACAAAAGTTTCTTACTGGCCTTTCATAGGGTAGCAAAATAAACAAACTGTTTGTATTAAGATTAAAAAAACAATTATGTTGGCATTAGAAAGGATTTAGCATTTCCATATACCCATGTTACACTTGGAGCATTTAGCACAGCTTTGATTTCTGAATATTTGGATCAGTGTTTAACAGAATGTAGCCTCTTATTCTACTTTTGAAGAGCTGGAAATACATTGCACAAAAAAGCTGGGTTTGTATTGCCCCTTGCCATTACACCTTTCACGTAATTCCTGCAGTATTGTGAAAAGTACAATTGAATTTCTGTCAGGAGTATTGCTGTAGGCCTGGGAGCTCACATACACCATTACACTTCAAACTAGCATAATTTGTTTTGCAGCAAATTCTGGTTAAAAAGGGAATTCCTTAGTGGAAAAAAATACATTTGACTTTTATATGAAATAAACGGTTTCAAACATTTCTGATATTTTTGTTGCCTCATTTTGGCTTGATTTAATAGTTCCCTTTTTGGAGGACAGTGTTGAATTCATGTTATACAGTTGGATTGATACATGTAGAAGTGTATCTGTCTAGATTAAATGGTAGGACTGAAGTTCTAATTAAAACTTAAAAGGGAAACTTTTTTAGAATGGCAGATGTAATTTAGCAGTCTAATGTGCTTGTATGCGTGTCTTTTGTTATATTTTCCACGTGAGATGAATATGTCAATTTACAAAATAATTTTATAATGGTCAGAATTGAAGTCAATAATATAACTCTCATGCAAAACAAAATAAAATTGGTTTAGTTGAAGAGTTCAGTAGAACAATGTAGCAAACTTTGGTTAACCAAAAAACGGTTCTTTAGATAACAACAATCTGTCAAATACATTTCTAAACTGTTGGAGACTCTTTGATGGAGCAGATGAAGTACTTAAAACAAAGCCAGACAGAAATTCTGCAGTGCTTTCTTCATAATTCCAGTTTAAGCACAACAGAAAGAAAAAAAAAAAAAAAAAAAAACCAAAAACAAAACTGGAATGTATGCCTTTTCTGTAGCTCAGTTTGTGTGCTAGGCAAGATATTTATTTCCATGAAAATATTACTACTTTTTAGCAAAAGAAATAAAACTAGGTCACATGCCACAGTGATGGAGCAGATGTGATTGGCACTTTGGTGCTGTGGTTTCACACTTGTGACTCTTTCCGTAATTTATGTAATGTGAAGAATGATCTCATGATTGGCTGAAGGGTTTTGATCAGTGTTAAGGAATGGCTATGCAGAAGGCTGGAAATTTTACTTCAATAGTGTCATTATATAACCATCATTAATATGAGAAGCTGGAAAAATTACGCAGATGCAGATACTTTTGATCTAGAGCAGTTGCACTTCCAAAGATTATGTTGCTTACAGTTACTCTATTAATTAAAGGCTTAACCAGTAAAAGAAAATAAAACTGGTAGAAATGTTTATAGCAAAATTTGCACATGCTTACATTTGTTATTGTTGAAAACTCTTGATAGATTAAGAAAGTGAAAACGTAATGAAAAAACGCTGCTAATTGTTGTTAAACACCTCTCTCTGATTTGGAAAATGTGTTAACTATTGGTCTAAAGTATTAGGTTGTGTGTTTACCTTGATGATTTTATTGCCTCTCTTTGTAGAGTGAAAACTTTGAAGACATGTCTCTACCATCTCAATACTTTTATCAGGAATGGAAAATAAATAAGAGTTACCTGGTTAAGATTGCAGTGACCTCAGATGGGATTGCTTGCCAATTTTGAAAAGCAAATATATTTATTTACCCTTGATTTTATGATATACTTCTCTGTGTGTGTTCTACCGGACATGCTATTTCCATGCCCTTTCACTAAATAGATATATGTGTCATATGCCCTATTGAACTCAAGGGGTTAAGCTAGTAAAGTTACCTATCTCAACACATGAAAAGGAAGAATTAGCCACAGTTCCCTAGCTACTAGTGTAGCTTTCAACACCTTTTCTATGGTGTCTAGTATTGATAGGATATATAACTGTGAAAGGACGAGAAAATGCACTGAAGTGATCTAAGAAGTAAACTATCATCTTGACATGTTTTTTTCTAGCTATTGAAAACCTTTCCATATTGCAACTCATTCTGACAGTGAAACTGTAGAATTCCTCTGATTTAAGTACCATCTGGTTATGCTCAAAGCTTTAAAGCTATTATCTCAGCATAAAATTTCAGCGTCCTATACTTTTTTCTTCGCCAAACTATCCATTTTTAAGCCACAAATATTTTTCCAGTCCTTTCAGATTTTATCTAAAAGTATATTTTAACAGTATTTAAATAGTTCTTAAACAATAACAATTTATCTTGATAGATGACATGCTGTGTTTTTTCATTTTATTTTAATTAGCCATTGTGGAACCAAATTCCCTTTTGTTTCATTCCTTTGAATACTGTTTAATTATAGTTATCATGCCAAGTATCTTAAAGGTTATTTTACCAATACAGTTCCGTTTAACATAAGCCATGTGGAATCAATAGTCCTGTTTCCTAAAGTGAATGCTTGGAAAATCTTACATTCATATGTTAAGAGTACACATCCTTTCCTCATTAGTTGGAAAGTACAGGGATTTTGGCACAGGTTCTGTGTGGAAGCATTGTGCAGCTTTTATATGGATTTTGTTTTTAGCCTTTGATGACACTGTTTAGAATAGGAAGTATCTAATAAGTAAAGCATTTTGTCTAATGTGCTGCCAGTGTGTTTAATATATGCCTGGAGGTCTGAAACATTATCTTCTCCACTACAGTAATATGCATTTAATTCTCTGAAAGCAGAAGGTCGAACTTTTAAAAGGGACTCAAAGTACATTTTCAACTAAAATAATTTAAAACACATGGGATAGGGGACCAGAGTAATGTACAGTTGGTTTTTATGGTTTAATCATGATCATGTTAATGCACACCAGTAGCTAATTAAAGAAAACTTTTATTGTTCATTTTAAATGGGTTATGTAAAGAGTAAGAGAATTGATATAATACAGCCCAATGATAAATGTTACCATTACATTTGCTAACAGCAAGCTGATATGCTGTTCTTGACATCTTTAAAGTATTGGCCCATTTATTCCATAATAAAGCAAAGAATCTTTTAAGAGTTGTTATACTGAGAGTCATTCCCTCTCATATCCTTATCCCATTAGAGGAATACCTAAATGATTCCCAAGTTTATTACTAGGCGTATTTTCAGGTTACCTGTGAAACTTGGTTGGAAGGCTTGATGCTTAGCGAGCTGAAATTGATGCAAGAAGTTCCAGCGGTACTTCTGCACCTTTATTTTGTACCCAGTTGTTATATAAAGCTGTCTTGCAAATCATTACTCACTTGTTCCAACCTTTAGAATATATGTGGTAAGAGCATACATAAGTCAAAGTTTCATTGTGGAACCGGGTGGCATGAAAAACCGTAATAGGATATGGTGTCTTTCACCTTTTGGGCACTGGTTCTCATTCCATGCTGCTTAGTACTGAGCAGAAGTTACCATCTGACTGCTGTTCAGTGACCTGCGTGAATTGATTTGGGGTCTCAGTAAAGTTTCTCTAGTCGAATGTCCGCAAAACAGGAAACTCAGCAGTTGGGACCAATTAGCACCCTTGCAGTAGTCTTCACAGAGAAACTATAGTCTGAATAGGGATGGAAGCAGAGCCACTTTTTTACCTTCCTTGAGGTGCTTTACATAGACCAGCACATTTAATAAATAATTATAAAAAGAGAAGAAAAGAAGTAGGCCTCAAGTCAAATCTATTTTTGTGTGAGAATCTATTGTGTGAGAAGAGAGGATCTGTTCAGAAACCAGGAGTACTATGCTTTCTCCCTCCCCTCAGTCACACACATGCAATGCTTTTCTCCCTGGAAGATTGTAATTTAGTGGATGACATTGTATTTTAAATCCCTCTAGCCAAGTCAAGCATAACCTAAACGTCAGGTAGCTGTAGAAATTTCTGCTGCGTAAAGGAGAACAAGAGAATACCATGTAGGTACCCGAAAGAGCATCATTCACTACAGAACCATGCTTTCTAAAAAGATTTTTTCATCAGACTGAGCTGATGGCTATGGAGCAATTAAAATTTGCTGGGTTTAGCAGCATTTGCCCTCTACTTTATTTCAGGCACTGTTTTCATGAAGTGATATGGCAAGATCGTTTCACAGCTCCATCCCTTCTGTCTTCTTGCCCTCAATACATGAGCAGTAAAACCATTTCTACCATTTTCGAAAGTGCCATCAGTACAGAATATGGGTGAAGCATTATGTAGTTTACCAGATAGAAAGACTGAGGTGTAAATAGCCTAACTTTGCTAGGATAGCAGGAGGAGTCAGGATTTCTTGGCTCACAATGTAGTAATTCATTAAAATGGTCTCTAGTTATTTTTACAGAGGCTGCATTAAAAGTGGTATCACATTTACAAGTCAGTGATACAAGTCTGCCATAGAAATCAGCCGCAAGGAATTTTATTGGTTATTTGAAAAATATGTACATGAGTGAATCTGAAAAGATTGTAACCAGAGCTGGCAAAAGCCTTTTCAAAGAAAATCTCAGCTAGTTAATGGTTCTGTTTTAGGATTTCCTCTGTAATACTTTTTTTTTCTAGTATGTTCATTCCTTTAAAGAAAAGGAGAGGGAGTTGCTCCCTTTGTTTCATAAAGCACAATATAAAGGAACCTTTTAAAAAAAAACTGCTTTAGCTCCCCCACAACCCAATTTCTGCAGTGTATGTAGAATCTATTCATATTGCTGCATAAAGACAAAAGCTTGAATAAATTCAGTAATTCACTGTCCTTCATTCCTGTAGTTAAGTTGCTGATAAATTTTTTAAGTACTTGTAATCCATGATTATATTTTTCAAGAGGAAGTTAAGATATGGTTTGCCTTAGTTTATATCTCCCTTTTGAAAGATTCACTACGGTGGAGAAGATGAAAAGAAACTATTGAAGTAGGTTCTGGAACAAAGAAATGAAATCATTGAGTCAATGTGCAGTGGCAGCCAAAAAAAACCCAACAAAATATTGGACATCATCAGGATGGAGGTTGAGAACAAGACAGAAGGCATTGTTTTACTGCTGTAAAAAACCATAGTGATCCTGCCTCTTGAATACTGTGTAAGGTACTCAAGAAGTGCATAGTGGAATTACAGAAATAAAGAAGGGAAGCTAAAATGATTTCAGGTGCTGGAGCAGCTGTTTTGTGAGGAGAGACTAAAAAGGCTGGGATTTCGCTGTCTGGAGAGGAGAAGGCTGAGGGAGGCTATGATCGACGTTTACAAAGTCATAGCAGCAGTGATAAAGCTGAATGTTCAAACCTTGCACTACAGAAGATGGGGAAATGCAATGAGTAGGAGATTGGTTAAAACCAGAGAAAAAAAATAAATTGGAACTTGCCGCCCCAGAAGGTTGTGGAAGCCAGACACTGTCAGCGTGTTCAAAAAGGAAGTCCAAGAAGTCCAGAAATTGTTACTAAACCGACTACACAAGTGTGTACCACTGACATCCTAAACGCAACAGCTATGGATGCGTGGGGAGTAGGAGAAGACTGCAGGAAGTGGCCAGGGTCCAATCGTCTCTGTTGACAGTCTCCTCCTAGTGCTGTCAGAAACAGCATACTGGGCTAGGTGGGTCACAAATCTGATTGACTTGGCCATTTATGTTAGTTCTTGTATGGAGCAGAGCAGAAACAAACACTTCTACTGGGCAGCACAGATGGAAGTGTTAGTTATGCTGTGGAAGTTATAGAGGCCGAGTGCATGACTCTAAACTCCATATGAATCAGAGGAGTTGGCCGTACATCATCATCATCATCATCATCATTATTATTATTATTATTATTATTATTATTATTAATATTTAATTTCTGCAGGGTTTTTTTCCAAATATTTTAGCATATGCTCCCGATCTTGTCCTCAAGCTCTTTGTAAGATTTCTACTTGTTTCACGAGCAGTTTTGGAAGTGTTTTCTTCCTGAAGTCCCTCCTTGACTTGGATATCTGTCTCTTGACCTGGTACTATGTAGTCCCTGGACACAGCCTTGCAACTTTTTGTTTCACTCTTGCATTTCCTGTGATAGAAGGAAAGTACTTTTTACTGTTTATCGGTGGTGTATGTTTTCTTTTTGAAATATTTCTATATGCAATGATTTCTCATGTGAAACCCTGTGAATGTCACAGCCAAGACCGTATGTAGCCTTGGTGAGCCTTGGTAAGCTGAGAGGCAGTCTTTAGATAGGGCTGATGTTTCCCCCAACTTTGGTGTTTTATGTAAGGCAGCTGCCATTTCCATGACACTTAAGAAAAATATTTTTTCTACAACATAATATTTATACATTTCAGCTTACAATTTCCATTTAGTCTTTTTGTGATTTTGCAATAGATTAGTATTACATTCTATTTCATCTAATTGTGGTAAAGTACTTTAGTGCCAAAGAGGACTTTTTGAGCATCAGTGCTCAAAACTGGAAAACACTTTGAACTAGGCTTTTTATTTACATTGCTTATTTCAGAGATATGGTTTTATATTAAGGTATAAATTTCTTGTAGATTCTTTAGAGTTTAAAAAGTTTAAATTTAAAAAAAGTCATTTAAGCCTAGAAATCATTACTCCTTTTTTTTTCCTTCACATGTTCTTTTGGCACTTCATCTGTTGTGAGTCATCATTTCATTGGAACAGACACCTGCTGTGTTTTCATGAGTGATTACTGTGTTAAAGTTAACTTGGCAGATATTTTTTTATAATTCTCTTTTTTGACATCATGTTTATATAGTGATTGTTTGCTGCCACTGAAATGGAAACAGTTGGGATATGGATATCATAAGTTAATATAATATTTTCCTTTGCAGGTTTCCAAACAAGAGCAGAAAAAAATGGATGTGTCTGATGGAGGAACAGTTGAGACTTCTTCCCGTTATAGCGGGGCGCAGGACAGTGGAATTGGCAGCGACAGTGTTAAGATCAGAATCATTCAGATCGAGCAGCACAGTGGTACCAGCCAGCACCGCATTGCCCGTCCTTCCCGCCAGTCTTCCATCGTGAAGAATCTCAATTTCATTCCCTTTGACATTTTTGTTACAGCAAGTCGAATCTCCTTGATGACTTACTCATGCAGTGCCTTACCTAAATCAAAATCAGTACAGGATCAGAAAGATGGTGAGAAAATAAGCAAAAGCTCCTTGAACCTTCCAGAAGTGGGCTCTGGTGGCAGCCATGATACCAAGAAGCCCAGTCAGCCATCCATCTCATCCGTCACAGCAGATGATCTTTTGAACAGTAATGTTCCCCCGTCTACTGGGAGAAAAACGGGTCTTTTGTCACTGGAAAGCCTGCATGCTTCCACAAGATCGTCTGCTCGGCAAGCCCTGGGTGTAACTATTGTTCGGCAGCCTGGTCGCAGGGGAACTGGGGACATAGAGCTACAGCCATTTCTCTACCTCATTGTATCGCAGCCCTCTGTGCTCCTGAGCTGCCACCACAGGAAGCAAAAAGTAGAAATATCAGTTTTCGATGCTGGTCTTAAAGGAGTAGCCTCAGACTACAAGTGTACAGGTAAGAGCATTTAACGTTCACTCCTGGTTATAACTGCCAAAATAATTGCACTTCTCAAAGTTACTGGAGTGGTGGAAAACAGCTGAGAGACTTCTAGGGTGTCTTTGAAAATCAAATGGTAAATATACGTATTTTTAGGATTATACCCCACAGCTGAATCAAGTTAAGTGTGTAAAATGTTTGAAATTAATTAAGATCTAACCTTTTACAGTTCTTCCTGTTCCTTGATATTACTTTCTCATTACCAGATTGCAATACAAATTGTTGCATTACTCTAACTTCTCAATGTTTTCTAAGGAAGTAAAAGTTATAAGCAAAACTGATTTCATAAAAAGCATTTTTTATGACTGAATACCACAATATTTTCCTATGTTAGCCTACTGATAAAATTTTAAAGTAAACGTTGTAGAAGCACCTGGTGTTTTGATCATAAACTGTAAGAAAATTGTAGTGATCTTCCAAATGACATCTAATGATGTCATGTATTTAAAGTTTTCATTCAGCTGAGTAATAGGGTTTTGCATGAATTTCCTTCTCTTAATGAATGGCTTTTCTTTTTTTTTTTTTTCCATATGCAAAGCTTATAATAAGAAATACCAGAATAACTGTTCAGAAGAAAATAATCTGAAAATTTCTCTTCCTGCCTTACCTGTACTGCTGAATAGAGAAATCAAGTGATTTCAATTCATTTGTCTGACAGCCAGTACTGGGTGTAAGAATTTAATGAGATACATCATTACAGACTATTACCCAAAAAAAATGTAAATGAGGATGCAGAGATCTACTGAACATGCAGCCAGAAGTGTGGGGTTTTGAATCGTTCATAGAAAGAGAGCTGTAGGTAAATAAACACTGCTAGTTTTTTGTTGCCATTGTTCATACATCACAGTGTAATGAAAAGCAGTATACATTCTTTCTGCAGCTATACTGAATCTTTGCTGAATGACGTGATATCTTTTGAAAATTGGTATTAAAATAATGTGCTCATGCAAAAGACTAAAAATTCTGGGTTTGATAGATCTTAACTTTTTTTCAGAAATCTGAATTTTAGTGGAATTTTTAAGAGGGATGAAACAGTGAGGAAGATTAGACAGCTGGAAAGAAGATACTTAAAACAGGGAAAAGATTTGTTCTCTGCCATGTTTTCTTTTATCATGCTTCTATTTTCATCTTTGTCTGCCGTTGCTGTCCTATCTTGAAAGAAACACAGCTGTGTCATGAATTTGATTTACTCCAGATTCACATGTATATTTGTTAAATAGTATATAAAAAGTGGTTATTGTAGCAATTAGTATGAAAAGAATTAACAAATCAATTAACAAAGCAAAGCTTGAAGAAAAGTTGGAGTAGTTGTAAGTTAAAGATCACCACTTCATTAACTTAGTGTTTTGGAAAGATGTGATAAGACTTCTTCATTTCTCATATCTGAGGCATTCAAGTTTGTCCTTGTACAAGCTGCCACCACATTACCAATAAACTTGGCAAAGTTCTCTCCATTCTGCTCCTACAATTAACTTCTGAAATCTTTCACCATCTTCATATCTATGGGAACAATTCTAGAAAATACAAGCTGTAATAAGGTCTTCCTACAAATTGAAAATGGATCAGAGAGTGCAGAAGCACAGCAAGAAGTTTTAATAATAAAGATAGTAGGAACATAGAGCCTGAGAGCTGTATGTCGGTCACCAGCAGTTGTTCGGTGAGACCCATAGAGGTCATCTTGGAGGACCAGAGACTAGCCCTATGTGGATTTTACTGCTTTCTTTGGCTTTTTGTCTCCATGTCAGGCAAAGGTAAAAAGAGAATGGAGGCAGGAGGCAGGAGTCAGGCATTATGTGAAGGCAGAAGTTCTGGTCTCATCCTGCTGCCTTTGTGCACAGTAGTCTAAGTACCTTACTCGTGTATCAACCAGAATCCTGCGCTTGCTACTGAAGCACTAGGGCTCTTTTCAAAAGAGTTTGAGAGGTGGGTGCCAAAGTTCTAGTGCCTGAAAACACCATCCTAATTGTATTAATAAGTTAATAAAACTAATCCACACTTCAGGTCACACACTAACACATCAAAATAGGTGGTATAAAGTTTTTATTGCCTCTTGTTCAGGAAGACCTGCTATGTTTGTAATTGCATTGTTCAGGATTAATGTTGTCATACCACTGTAGTAACATGTTAGTTTTGAAAATTTTTATTTTTCATTTCTAGCACACATATTTGAGGGAAAATAGCCATGAACTATGTGTTGTGTTGTATGTGTGTGTATATAATATACACACACGCACTCTATATATTGTACACCATATAATACAGCATCAGGAGCTTTGCATGGCATTTTATGCGCTGCTGCAGTCAATTTCATCAATCATGCCATTTTTTTTGGCATTGTGACTATGTGCTGACAGTTTTATCTGAAAGAGATGTATCATCCAAATTAAGAACAATATAAAGTTTATTTGAAAGAAATAAGTTAGCTTCTTTCCCTCTGTATAATAGGTATGCATTGTATTCCTGTATTTCTCTGTATGTCAAGGACTGAAGGGTAGGAAGAGGGCATAAATGATGTTTTATTTACAATGAATGTTGCTAAAGAATATTTACAGTTAGACTTTTTAGAAGACTGCTCTTCTTATGTCTTTATGTATGCAACTATCTCATCATTGTCTAAGGTAGGATGGGGAAGAGGACACAAGATAAACATAAAATATATATTTTAACTAGATTATAGGAACTGATGGAGCATATTCCACCTTAAAAATAAAACACATTTAAACAGTGGGACTAGGCAAGCAGGCCGGATGAAAACGTTGTGTGCATTACATCGCATGATGGAGCTAGGCAACAGCACAGCAGCAGCTCAGAAGGTTGGGCCTATAACATAGCAAATTTCATCACAACCTAAAAAATCGAGACTTGTCTGGGCAAATGTTTGTTATAAAGTTTTATTGGTACTCCTGTGGGGGTGGTTTCTCATTACTTACACTAATATGGTTAAGCTTACATAGTTAAGCTATATATGAAATATGTAGATTAGATCCAAAACATGCTAATAAAAACTCTTCCATTTCAAATCATCATTCTGTGTGTGTATATATATATGTATATATACACACCAAATACACTGCATAATAATATTTTTGGAATGTTTTAAAGCATTTGGAAAAATGGTTTTGGATCAATTTTGTGTAATTATGAAAACTCGACTTTGTTAGTTCGATGGCAGTAGATTCAGATCTTATGAAATACTGTGTTGTTTCTTATGGCTTTTCTAAAAGAAAAAAATCTACAGTTCTGAAACAACTCTCAAATCTTGCAAGGCAGATACAAATACAAATTCTATTGTAAAATTAGGACGGTCTTATTTTTTGATGGACGTTACTTCCAATAAATACTTTAGGGTAAAGAAAAGCTGCTGGTGGTTTAGACCTAGTTATGTTTTCCATCCCTCACATCCCATTAGTGTATTTCTAAGAAATTGTTCAGCTGTGAATTAACAAAGAATACTCTAGAATTTAGAACTGTTTCTAACAGGTAGTTTGTTGAGAGTCTGTTTTATGAAGCTTTGAATAAAATAGGGAAATTATCCTGTAAAAGTGCACCAGTGTGAATTTGAAAGACAAAATTAAGCTTACTACCTTATGATGGTTTACTGCTTTGAGCATGTGTAGAAATTAAGTTTTTAATACTGTTATGAAACCACATATATTTTATTTGTTCTTATTTTTGAAAGTTTTCAAGTTAATAGAGCTTAAAATTCAGGATCTTGCACATTAAGCTATCACTTCTTTTGTGCGAATATTACCTGGTGGCCGAAACACTAAACTCTGTCACTGGCTGTGTTATTTCTTTGCTTAATTTCTGAAACATGAAAGAAATAAGAGCTTAAGAATAAAATAGGAGGAAATAGGCAATTTAAAAGTCAAATATCATTAGTGTGTTAATTAGCAGTTAGTAGCAGCACATTTCCATCAGGGCAGTGTCTGTCTGTGGGAGCATTTGCCTGCCTTGGAGCTACAGACCTGATGGTTGTGCTTTCAATTTCCTCAGTCCTTCTCTCCAACCAAGTCCACTGGCAAGTCAGTTTGTAGGAGGAGGAGACTTAGTAGGTTATTAAAACGTTAGCTCGATTTTATTATGGTTGTGCTAAACTGCCTTTTTTGTGTTTTAAGTTATTTTTGTAATTGCACAGCTTGATTGCAATTATGATACCACCAGGTATAGGAACTTCAAATCAAAGTAAATAAATTAACAGAATAAATATTAACTGCTTAATAAGCACCATTAAAAAGACTAGTTACTCCCTGACTTTACTTGTAAGATTCTGTATAAATAGCCTGGAAGATACTATAAAACAACCTTTTTTTATTCAATGCTCATCCTACATTTAACAAAAAGGCATCTGCTAAGCGTTAGTTTTTTGCAAACAGAGCATTGGCCATTTCCACTTAAATAAAAGTGGGTGCAATTGTTTTTAATGTAATCTCATAACCCGCTTTTATAAATATTTTTTTAAATCTTTATTTGCTTTGTTTCAGGTAATGTAATCCAGATACAAAATTGCCTCATTTCCTGAGCATTGTGCTCTGGGCATTCTTGAAAAATCTTTTTTCTATTTGTTTGTTTGTTTACTTTCAAAGAGGAGGTTGTGGTGCTTCGTTTTTTTAAGGGAGAGAAATTTCTCAATAAGTACTTGTTATGCATGGAATTTCTTCAGCTTCCGCCAAAGAACCATTTGCAAAAAAAAACAGCCGTTGTGAGGCCATCCAGAATTATTCTTGATTTTTATTTTATTTATTTTTTTTTTTTTACACCCACACCTTTTGTGGCAGGGGGTCCATGAAGAGCAGATGCAGTAGCTAAGACCACATGTAACCTCTGATCCAGTGGAAAGGCGAGGCTGCGTGGAGGGCAGTGCCGGCTGGCTCTGGCAGGAGGGCTGATTCACTGCCTCTCTGTCAGCCTGCGCTTCCTACGAGGCCGAGAGAGGATTTAAGGCTCTTTCCTAGCACAGCATTGAGGGAGTTCCGCTGGAGTGTCACCTGTTCCCCTCCGAGTGTATTTATTGTCTGGTACATCTGCATCCATGGACGGGAGGAGGGGTGGGGGATGCAGCCCCAACCCATAAAGACAAGCTGGCCTGGGAATGTACATTCCTCAGGTTACTGTAAGTGCTCATTTTTGAACTTCCTGACACAGCACTTGTGAGTACGCTAGTAGAAATGTTTTTCCACTTGTGTTCTTTAAATTCCAATGGAAACCATTTTTAAAACAAGACCAAACGTTCTGCTTCAGAGTTTGAAATGCAGAGATGATTGCAGCATCGTACTGGTTTTTAAAATTGACTGCAGACCAAAATATGATTCATCCATTGAAATAAGAGTGTTGCAGAGCTCATTTGGTCTGGGTAAAGTTCCAGCTGAACAGGCCAAGTTGCCGTCCCGCGCACACGCTCGGTAGCCCTGTCCCCTGCCTGGCGGCTGCTGGGGTGCTACAGATCCCTGAGCCCCCCCCGTTAAAGCCTCCCACAGTCTGTGCCCCCTGAGCTGCCCCTGGCTCTCAGCTGCAAATGGGAACAAAATCACATTTTGAAGAATGAAAATCTTCAAGATGTGAATTTCCTCCCGCCTCCCTCCTTTCCTTTCTCCTCCTTCCCCTTTCTCTTCAGAAGTTTGGAGCTTGCTGTCTGCTGTTAACATGAGAACGAGGGGATAGCAGGTGAAATCCAAAGCTTGTAAATTCAAGTCAAGTTTAGGAAGGTACTTCATAAACGATGAAGTTTGGAGCTGAGGTCTGGACCTTAGCAAGTCTAAAAGTGGCTTTGGATGTTTGGGTGGATTAAAAAATAGCCAGAGATTATTTTTTTCTAAAAAAAAAAAAAAGGGGGGGGGGGGGGGGCAGAATGTGTACTATTGAAGGCCTCACAGCTTCTCAGTCTTCCAGATTTTAAATTATATTCTTGATTGTCAATCTGCGATAGTGGTCTCACGATTTTCCTTTTGCTGCCACAGACAAATTTTTCGCATGGTGTAGAGGATAGAATTTCTGGCCGTCCTCACCGCTTTTCCCTTCTCAAGCCTTTCTTTTCTCTCTCTTGGCTTGCTGTGGAGTAATTCTAGCCTCTCCTTTTACTTATATATGCATCCCTTGGGTGTTCTCCAGCATTTTCTTTATACAAATAACTAAATTTAAGTGTTGATTTTTGGGAGAATCATAGAAAATGGAAATGGAAATGACCTATTATAATAGATTATTCAGACCAGTTCCCTGCTGATGCATAATTGTTCCCTATTGTATATTTTATAGTGTTCTGTCAAGTGTATTTTTAAACATTCTGAATGTTTCCATCATTTCCTTGAGGGAGAAGAGTCCTTTTTCTAACAGCTCTCCCCATCAGGAATTCCTCACTTTTCAGCCTAAATTTTCTTATTTTCATTTGATTGCTTCTCTGGCCATTCCTATGCCCTTGGCATAGGGATTGATTGATATTGTTTTTTTTCCTTTCCTGATCCTTAATTGTTTGAAAATGCGTATGATTTTTTCTACCTTAGAAAGTATTTTAATCAAGACACACATATTTCAGTCTTTTGACCTTAGACATACATGAATTCATCCTACACAGCTATGTTTTAGAGCTCCTGTATGGAAGTCTGTTGAAGTTTTTGAGATACACAGCAGCACGGTCCATTTTGAAACCTCTGGATTTTATCATTATTCTCATTATGTAAAAACTTATTCATTGATCCATATGTGGCATATTTGGATTTACGGTCAAGTCTGTAACCCAGGTTCCAAATTAACCATATGCTATGGGCTTGGAAGCACTAAAACTATTTCTTTGCATAGCCCTTTGGGATTATTACCTCCATTGCAAAATTGTGTCAATGCAACTATCCTGCTTCCAGAATTAGCTCAGATTCAAAGCAACACAGTTTCACTTGAACCTGTTGGAGCGGGTGCAGAGGAGGGCCGCAACAATGATGAGAGGGGCTGAAGCTCCTCTCCTATGAGCACAGGCTGAGAGAGTTGGGGTTGTTCAGCCTGGAGAGGAGAAGACTCCGGGGAGACCTTATTGCAGCCTTCCAAGTACTTAAAGGGAGCTTATGAGAAAGATGGGGAAAAACTTTTTAGCAGGGCCTGTTGCAATAGGACAAGGGGCAATGGTTTTAAAATAAAAGAGTGTAGATTTAGACTAGATAGAAGAAAATTTTTCCAATTCGTGTGGTGAAACACAGGCCCAGGTTGCGCAGAGCAGTAGTAGATCCCTGGAAACATTCAAGGTCAGGTTGGACGGGGCTCTGAGCAACCTGATCTAGTTGAAGATGTCCCTGCTCATTGCAGGGGGGTTGGACTAGATGACCTTTAAAGGTCCCTTCCAACCCAAACTATTCTGTGATTCTATAACTAAAAAAAAAATGCTTGAAATCAGTAAGGCCAGTGCTAGGTCGAAAGTAGTATACTTTGTTGGACTCAGGCTAATTTTGTGCACTGAGGCTTCTTTGTGTTGTTTTCCTAATGTGTAAATTCTGGAGTCCTCCTTGTTATTCATGTATCCCAGCCCTGTGGTGCCCCAGGTAATGGAGAGGTGACGGTGCTGCGCTCCTAGGAGACATGACGGAGCAAAATAATCTCCTGAGAGCCCCATCATTCCTTTATTGTTTTGATTCTGTGCTTATGTGCTGCAATTCCCATTGCCCTGAGGGCAATGTTTGTATAGCTAATGTATTATGTCACGCAAGGATTTTCTGCTATGTAAGTTCTTTTCATTAGAGATATTTTCATCTTTAAACAGCTACGACTTTAAAATAATTATTAGGTATTTTATAACATGTGTATTCCGCACAAGGAATGTTTGACTAAATTTACTGGATTTTCTGAAAAGCCAGTGGATGATCTAGGTTGCCGTACACAGTATGTGATTATTATCTTTCAGAAATGAGACAAAATAATGGCATAGTGCAACATTTTGCCCCATCGTGATACACCTAAATGTTTATAATAATACTTCTGAAGGAACAATAACTTAGAAATCAATTTAATTGATTCAGTGATGTTCATTGCACAATATTCAGTAATTTTTAGAATGCTTTACACCGTATATTCTGAAAAATGTTAGCATATTACTTATTTATGATGAGCTACTAGCACAAAGCAAGATATAATGGTATAGATCCAAGTCAGAGATAACATCCTTGTTCGGGACAACTACAAAAGTATATTTTGGAAAAAATATGTACTTTGGTGCTAAAGATTTTTTTATTATTATGATTTTCAGTATACTAGGCAAACTCCAGACATGGGAAACGAGATATTCCCTAAAGCAGTTACTATAGAAAAGGGAGTGTGCCACACCATTCTGGTTAGTGCAGTTAAAGGAAAGGGCTAAGAACCATAAAAATGTAGAAATTCACATGGAAAATATACAAATCTGTTGTATGCAGTGACAGCCCTTAAATAACTGTTGAGGACTGACTTTATAAATGTATAGCAGGAATAAAGGGAAGGAAAGGCTGTAATGTATATGCCATGCAGTACAAGTACTGCTGTAAAGTCATTGCCTGAAAATTGATCAAATAAAAACAGAAGAATGTGCTAACTTTTGATCTTTTCCATATAGATCTGAAGTCATGATCAATTGGTTTCAGTAGGTTCTTTGAAATCACATAAGGGTTCATATGTGCCAAGTTTTATATGAATCACATGATAAGGTCAAGAAATACAAATTCCTAAGCTGACTTTATATACCCAGTCCACATATGACTGTGATACCACGATACCATATGTTGACTATAATAGTGGGTATGTAAATGCTGTTCTTGAAAGGAATCCATTCAGTAAAACTCAAATAAAGCAATTATAGCGGGTTTTAATTGACTGAAATGGGAGATAATAACATCAAGAAAATCTCCTTAAATCGTTAACGATGAGGCAGACATTCAATAATTAACGTAGCAATCTTGATAATAAAGAATAATTGATTATTTAGAATTTAAGACCTGTAGTTCCAGAATTGAGGACTATTATAATGAAGGTCATGAGTTGCTAAAGATTAAAAAGCCGTTTTACACTGTTAGTTTTGCCATTTGTAATACATGGAAAATAAAGAGTAGGAGGAAATTAATTTTACTGTACTATTGTAATATAAACGGATCAAAAAATACAATTCAAGGTGGTATGCAAGAATAGCTACTGATTAGCTGCTGAGTGAAAATCCGAAGAGAATGATGGAACCACACTGTCATTTTGCTCTATTCCTGGGATCTGGTAGCTTTCTGGTCTTTTAGCCTTTATCATTTATCTTTCCATTATTATTTTCTCCGCCTGGCAATGAAAATACAGTCTTGAAGTAGCAGGTTTTGAGCACAGATTCTCTTGTAAGGACTCTTTAAGTGTCATCAAAATTAAAGCTAAAATCATATGCTCTTTAAAGTTGTCTTGTAGTAACTGATACCTTTTGCTCATATTTTACTTGGTATTTTTGCGTGTTTTCTACGTTTTGTGTAATTACAGCTTTGCCCTCTTGCCTGTGTGTGCATGCATTGTTACACACATGCATCTGTCTAAAGGCACAAATGCTATGTATAAAAGTAGTATTAGGAGTATTATTTACTGTGCTACATTTTAAACTTTTTTATTTAATCAATTTTATTTGATGCACTTCTTGACAGAAATTGATTAATCAGTTTTGTACATAGCATTTTATTATGTATCATATAATGATATAATGGAATATCAGTACTATTAATGACTATGATCATTATCACCTGTAGATCCTGGGAAGACTCTACCAGAAGCTCTGGATTATTGCAAGATTTGGTTGCAGACGGTAGCAGGAGAGGTCGATGCCAAGAGTGGTATTCCGCCTCCTCTTATCACTGTGCAAATTAAAGACTTCCTTAATGGACCAGGTAAACATTGCACTTTAATCTCTGTTTTCTAATGTAATCTATTTGTAGAGATGTACATATAGACACACACATTAGAGTATCACAAAAATGTTGTATTCCTTGCTAATGAACGTGAAATTTTCCTCCAGCAATTACTCTGAACAGAAATCAAATTTAAGGAATGATCAGTCCTGGATTAGTCATAGGTTTAAGGTTTAGTTGTTTATTTTCTTCCCAAGGTAAATACAGAAATTTTACTTCTCAAGAAGGCTGAGGCTGGCAAATTTCCAACAGAATGAAACCTACCTGCTTCTAGCCCTTGAACAACTGAAATTTTATTACAGTTATGTTTATAAAAGCTGACTTTTGAAATGTTTCTGAAGAACTCTAACCATTCTATGATTCTATGGTTTTTATAAGCTGCCTTCTCTTGGATTCTTTGGAATCTGAATACCTGGCATTGCAAATTCCTATCGTCTAAAGTGTCGATATTGTAAAATTTAGAAAATAGTGATATTGTGTTTCTTTAATTAACACGGAATGTAAGTGTTGTAGTATGAAGGTTTGTTAGCATTTACTTAACATAATGTGACTTGAACTTTCACTCCTAGAGTGTCAGAAACTTCTGCAAATTGAAGTATGTCATCCATTCTCTGTTTTGTGAATTATGTATTTATAAGTACATTAATGTGTAGAATATAATGGACGTTTTATTAGAAGTTAGAAAATATATTTACATTTACCTGTGCCATCATAATTCTCTCTCTTATGCATATTTATTCAATTGTGTAACGTGTTTTTTTTCCCCTGAATATTCTTACTTCACTCAGCACACGGAATGTTATCAGTCATTTAGTGAGCAACTCTTCAGTACTGGGTTTTCCTACTCATTCAGTTACCTATTCATAGAGTCTTACAGCACACTATCTAAACCTGGCTCTACAGCAGAATTACTTATTTCCTCTGCATTGCTTACTGCTTTAGGATCTGAGCACTACAGCCATACCAATTTACTTGCACAACATTCCCATGGGTGATGGAATAGTATGCCCTCGCCATTTCATGGAAGGCAACTGAGTCACGGTGAAACTAAAGATTTTCTCATTATATTAAGGTTACCAATTTAAAACACACAATTTAGTTTTCCAAGGTACTTAAAAATACAGAAACTTAGATGTTAGAAGCACAGTTCCTGTTGTCTTTGGGTGAAGCAGTGAACACTTCTGTGTATCAGACCCCAGGATTTCAAATTGAACAACTGGAGACTGAGACATACATATTTACCCGCTGACTATAGATACTGTGGTTAAGTAACTTGAAAATCCATTTTTTGCACACAGGCAGGCAGGAATCTTGAGGAAAGAATAAAGTCATGAACAACCTCATCATTGCCCCCTTTTTTTGTTTTCTGTGCTTCCTTAAAGGCATTATTTAAACAGAAGATTTTAAAACCATCTGACAGTGCAGAGCTTTTGTTATATTGATCCCTATTTGGCTTCATTAATAGGGCTTTGAACCCTCAGACTGCATGTTCTACTGCCATTTGAACTAAAGGATTGAGTCATACTAACAGCAGATTTTCATTCTAATCATGACCAGCACAAGCAAGGTAGAGACACCTACTGTCAGTGGCCTTTACAGATAGCTGATGAAAGCAGAGAAATATCAAGAGTCAGGATTTTTGAGTTCCATTGGAAAGCCAAAAGGAAATGTATTCTCTCTTGAGGCTACGATCTTTTGGTCACTGCTGCCAGATCGGTTTTTTTTATCCTTTTATTTATTTATTTATTCTTTCCAATTATTTGGTGTCCTCTCTCCCCACATCTGGCATATTCCCATATTCCCAGACCCTTTGTTTGTGTATTCCCCTTTTCTCAAAGTTCTCACTGTAGTTTCCTGGCGCAGCCTTTATATTTAATTTATTGCACACCTGAAGGTGTTTCCCTGACGCTCTCCTGTCAGTAGGACAGACTTCTGACTAAAATTAGCAAACATGGAAGTTGGTACCAGCATGCAAAGTATGTATTCCTAAGTATTCTGTCTACCCCATTCTCAACAATTTAGTCAGATCCTGAACCAGTGTTACATCTCTCCCCTCCATGATATTTGACTAAATAGGGAACTGAAAAACCATAAATTATTGCACCATAAACTTCAGTCTGTTTATTCTTGCGAAGCCTGTAAAACTTCAGAGATTTCCTCCAGGATCTCTTCTTAGCCAAAAGGCAATTTTTTTATCATCTTTTTGCTGCTAATTGGAATTATCATTACACATGACTCAACAGTAATTACTCTGAATTTTAATGAAGTGTTTTTCCAGTGTAATAGAGCAAAACAGCTCTGCATTCCTTTGCAGATTTTTCTAACCTCAGCTGCTGCCACTATGAGATCCTCTTCAAATAAACTAACCTTTACCAAGAAGCCTTCCGTGGGGGCTGGGGGTTTCATTGGATGTGTAATGGAAGGCGCTTTCCGCATGTGATTGCGTCAGAACAGCACATGCAAAGAGTTATGAAAGCTTGACAGCTCCTCAGCAGGCTACTGGAAAATAAGTTACTAACTCTCCTGGGGGGCAAGTCCTCTAACCACAACTTCTTCCAGGGTGAGGTAGTTTGGCCGTCAGCAGGCCTGGAGAAAGTGTCTACATCACCAGATCCTAACTAAGCTGGCAGTTGTTTATTGAGGACAAGAGCCTCAGCAAAACTCCCGAGAGCTCTTGTAAGGTCACCAGACAACTGCCATTTGTGATGGGAAGACATCACAGTTAATAAATTGAATAAATAAATGCACTGCTAGAGTATGCTTAAGTTGTAGGCCTCAAAAACCTACTCTCTTGTGGTGAACATTTGACAAATAATGCTGCTACTAACTGGCATAATTTCTAAGGACATGCTGTGTGTCTCCATAGTCATTTATGTATATGCATTTTGTAACTACGGTACGTAAATGATTAAAATGCATTGGATGCACCAGTAGGTGCTACCTGTTGGGTACAGCTGATCTGCTGTTCTCAAAATTCACCACGTTTTTAACAGCTGTGCCTATGCAGACAAAAATCTGGATGTAGCAGTTGTGATGACTATCCAGTTTTCTGTGTAGATTTTAAGTGTTCAAAGTTCAGTGGTTTAATTGTAATGTCATTTTTCTTACAAAACACATTGTTGGTGTGCTGAGGTTAAATTTCAAATATAACAATCAAACATGCCTATGTTTTATGATGCAAACTACTATGCAAGCAGTTAAAAGAAAAAATCTGCAAGTGGTTCCCAGTGTTTGCTGTGTTAGATAAAACCAGTACTCCTTGTAAATAGTTTGTCAGCTGAAGTAGATAAGTAGATAGTGTTCCATAGAAAGATCGTATGGTTTCACCACACAGGAAACCAGGTTGTCAGTCCATATTAGCTCGGAGATCAAAAAACTACAGCAAGTAGCTAAACTTGGAAACCACTAATTAAATGAGAATAACAGGATACATTAATGCACTTCTTGCCACATGAGTTGATTATTTTGTACATTTTTGGCAACTAAAGAAAAATGATATTTCTTCCAGATTTAAGGTAATAGGATCCTAGGAGAAATAAGCATTCATCATCAGGCCTGTGGGAACAGACCTCAACTTTAACCCCACAATGTATTAAAGGACTATTCTTTCTCTTTCTACAGTAACTAATTATTTAAAATTTTTTAAATTCCACCTACATCAGTTTACATGACCCTGTCTCTTTTATATTCAGTCTGTTACTGGATTGTACACCTAATTCTTGTCTAATACATGTAAGTGAACTATTTATTGCTTCAGCATTAGATATTATTCATTAGGTGAGGAACAAATATGACCATCTTGTTTTAATAGTTTTTGAAAATTTATTATCTTTACCATCTAGTTCGTTCTTTGGATTTTTTTTTAAATCGACTATGCTTTCTTAGTGCTTTCTTATCCTTAAAAGCTGTCTTTTTTATGTATTCTTTCTGCAAGCAAATGATACAAAACATTTTTATGAATTACAACTTCTTACAAATTGCTTTAAAATACTTATACATGCAAAATATTAGGTGGTTTATGCCAAAGTCCTCTTCCTCCAGCAGTTTCCTGGGAAGATGTTAGACCAGGTGAGAAATAACTGCGGTCCTTGATACTTTGCCTTTCGAATTTCTATAGAAGAAACTATGCAAACTAAGGAATACCGTGTCCTGCTGAAAGATAAAGTCAGAACTGGGGGACCTGGGAGGGGGGGCTCTTTCCTGCCAGTCCCTCCCTGGCATGGTTTGGACACCGCGAGGGGCACAGCCCTGTACCTAGGGTTACTCATAAAAAGCAACGCACAAAACTGCACCGTGGCACTCTCCCTCCAGCTTTTTCCCCCCTGTTTGCAAAGGCAACAATTGTATCCATTAGCAAGGTCAGTGGTTTGGAGAAACCTGGAAAATAGCAGCTACCAGAAACCCACTAGAATAATATCTCCAGCAGGTGATAGATTAGTTGGAACAAATTGGAACCATTGCACTTCAACAATCCTGGTTTCTTTCAAGCTGTTTTAAAAATGTCGTCATTTTAATACACAATATCAGCCCTGCGGAACAGTCCACAGCAGGTTAATTTGAATCATATGATGTATCACTGCCCTCAGCTGACATGAGCTCCGTTCCATGTGTGAAGCCATAATAAATCCATTCCCAACCGAGGCAAATTCCCTGTGAGAAGGTGAACTAATCCAGGCCTCACACTGGCATGTTAGCCCTCCGTAATTGAAAGCAGGGCCACCTGTTCCCAGCACAGTTAGCCTATAGAGAGAAAATTAGCATTAGATCAGATACTTAATATATTGAAAAATCATTCATACTACTTGCAAGTTCAGCTGTGGGCTGCTTAGCATGACATCATATATAAACCTAGGAATGTGCCCACTTGATCCCAGTTTAACAGTTTTGTTAACCATGGTGTTTGTTAACTTTGAAATGAGAATTTTTTGATTTAATGAGAGCTGACACGTGAGAAGGGGAACTAGCCAGGGTGCAGACTTTTCTAATTAACTCTGGGTCATTTGCAAAACTTTTGAGCTTTCTAGTAGGTTTTTTTTCCCTTTGCTCTTTTACAAACAAGTTTTTAAAGCACTGACACTGTAGCCATGAAATGATATTTATTTGATTAAGAGGGCAAAGGGAAATATTCCAAACAGGTGTACCAGCCTGTAGGTACTGCTTTGGTTTTGACACATCTATTGTCTGTAATATCAGTGTAATAATGTGTAAAATTATCAAAGTTTCTTACTAAAAGCAATGCCTACAACAGTTTAAATGCTATTTAGTTTCTTAAATGTCTAAGTACTGAAAATAAAGACTGCACACTGAAGCCACGTAGATGAGTTTGAAAATATTTTCTTGGTATCTTTTTCAGTGTATTAGCATTCTTTTTAAAACTTATTTTAAACACTTTCGCAATTTTCTGAAATCCTCTTTTTTTCTTTTTTTCTNTTCTTTTTTCTTTTTTCTTTTTTCTTTTTTCTTTTTTCTTTTTTTCTTTTTTTCTTTTTTTCTTTTTTTCTTTTTTTCTTTTTTTCTTTTTTTCTTTTTTTTTTCCCTTTCTTCATGTATGTCTTAATATAGATGTATTATTCAGCAGCTAAAGCAGATAATAGAGTTAGTTTTTATGAGTTCTTTTCTTTTCCACAGACCTGCTCCATGACCTGGAACAATTTATTTCATCTAACTGTTGTGTTTCAACTTCCCTGACTCTGTTGAGAGAGTTAGTGTTTCCCTTCGCTAGGATTCTCCTTTCATGATAGTGCCTCCCAATGCCCACATTATAGTTTTTTGTCCTCGCCACCCAGCCCTTGACACACTTCTGTATTATATTTGGTAGTTGCACGGTTCCTTTCTTTCAGTCAACATCCTACGAACAGCGGTCAACCTCCATCCTTTGTAAATGGTATCTTTGGTCTTCTTGACCAACAATTTATTTTGCTTCGATTGTGACAATTTAAGAAAAATAGTAGAATTACATCACTGAGCCTTGTCTGAGATCTCAAGCCCAGGCACTGGATAGCAAGAGCTGCTAATGTCTTCGTGTCACCTTCGCATAACATCAATGACATACGAGGTCGTGGAAGTAGCAGTTGTTACCGCTGGGGAGCGCCCCTCATGGCTCGAGTTGATTGAGCTGTCTGAAGGCTGTAGTTTGCCATATTGGCCTTAGAGAGCTGTTTCTGTGGGGTTGGAGCACACAGATGGCAGTAGGTAGAAATACTGAGTAGTGACTACCAGCCTCTTCCAGACTAATTGGCATCTGTCTCACAGAAGCAGAACACAAGATGGACTGCAGACGGCCTCTGAAGCCTTGTCTCAAGTTTCTTCCTTCTTTTCCCTTGATCCAAATTGAGAATGATGAATTAGAGGATAAAACCAATTCGTTTGTATTCTTCTTGCTTTTCAATTTCTTCTAATTTGTCTCTCTTTTGATGCCTGACCAGGGACAATTGAGAACAGTACAGCTAGTCTTTTCCTTACATGTCTCTCTCTTTCGTGTTTTTATAAATTTAATTTTTGCAATTCAGCTATTTCCCTGTTACCGAAGGGCCACCCTGACTCCAAATCAGATTCAGGGCTCAAGATTACCTTTACCTTCCTCAGATTTCCTCTGTTAGACTCCTTACATCAGGATGGGTGGCTCCTGGAGAAAGAATATTACTGGTGGTAAAATGTTTCGTGCCTGTTGTCTGCTTCTGTCCTTTTAGGACTAGGAAATTCAATCCTCCTAAGAGTTTAGGGCAAATAGTAGTTTCATCTGTATCAGTACTATTAAGAAGTTTAATATTTTACAGCCTTCTTGGGGTAGGGGAGGGTGAGACCCATGTCCAATCTGAGAAAGAAAGATCTGACCTTTTCTATATTACCTATGAGAAATAAAAGATCCACTGCAGAATGAGGGGTATGAAAAGTGAACAAATTCTTGGAAAATGCCATATTTTTCTCTCTCACAGTTCAACATTTCTCATAGTCTATGAAAAGATCCCAGTCTTATAAATAAAGCTTATAAATCATTTTCATGGAGTTTACATTCTGGTTTTTCAGGTTAGGAGTACACTATGGTAGTTTATTAGTCATAGAAATAGTAACCTGGTGTACGTTAAGTTATGGCGTATATTAGAATAAGCCCACTGACTTCAGTAAGAGCTGGGATGGACCTAAAGCAAGTTGCTAGGAGCTCTGTTATTTTTGTGGTGCTCATTCATCCTTAGCCCACCAAATAAAAAGTCCTTTTGAGTAATATCATTATCCCAAGTTCACAGAATAAAATTATATCTTCACAGTACAAATCTGAATGTTATGAAGAACAAGGGTGAAATATTCATAACCCTGAAATTTTTTATCTGAAGCTCTAAGTAATAAAATGACAAAGAAAGAAATTGTTTCAGACAGAAATTTCAGAGCGCTGCTTATAGGTCTTCTTTTATAGATGTTATGATTTTGTTCAAACAGGCCATATTGAATCCATTGGGTTTTTTGTAATAGATTTCAAAATACATAATAAATGTAAGTAATATGATGACTAATGGGTCAAGTGAAGTTGGAACTTTTAAAATGAGAAAATAGCTGGAAACAGTTTTCAGGAAACTATTCCAGTTGATTTTTGGTCCCCCACAAGGTGTACATTAACATAAACTCCGTAGAATCGCCTCTGGGACCTGAATTCCCTCTCTGATTTCATTATTGCAATGTGATTCTTTTCCTTTTGCTGTTAAGTCATCTCCTGGTGTGGTGGGAGCATATAATAAGCATAATTTATTTATATTTCTCTAATCTCCTTTTAACTCAATAGTTATTTCATCATTCTGTTTCCTAGTAGCTGTTCAGAAAGTTGTGAAGCGTAATTAGTAACTAATAATCAACAGACATGGATTTACTGGGTAATCTAGAGAGATGTAGCAAAGAAATTGAGAGAGAGAAAGAAAAAGTCAAATTCAACACTCAAATGCTACACTGTAATAAAAAAATACTGCTTTGATATCATCTAGTTCAGTCTGATTTAAACATAACCAGAAATAACTCACTTGAATGCAATCTATGTACACGCACAGTAATTTCTTTGTATTTGTTTGTCAGAAATAGATAAAACCTGTCTAAATAAGTTATTGCTTTTATGTCTTAAATCTAAAGAAAGCACTGGGCTATAATTATGGGAGGCAGTCACTAGTAGGCAAAGGAGAGACTGACGTAATTGAGGAATTAACAGTGGCTTTGAGCTACCTTTTGCCCTGTCCTGATTCAGGTGTAATTTTGGACAATCCAAAGACTTGTTTGAATTATAGGAACCTGTGTTTTCCTACCAGTACAGAATCTGCACAGTGTTGTGTGATATGCTTCCCAAGGTGTTTAAAATCATCTAAAAAGACTATTACCCTTGGATTTTGCATCCTAGAAATTTTATTGCATATGCATCTAGGTGACCCTCTACATTGTAACATCTCTTTTTAGCCCATTTTGTGTGACTGGAGAAGCTGATGAACATCTATCTTCATCAGCTGCTATAAATAGTTCTTCGTATTTCATTAGTTTTCACTGTTTCTGTCCATCACTTAAATATGTTTTTCTTAGAAGGAATGTTAAAGCTTCTTTTGCAGTGCTAAGTGTAAAACAGGACAAAGACTAAAAACATGTTGATTGCTCAATTGTTTTTTTATTTTTTGAACGTTTTACTTAAAATGTCTAAGAATCTCCTTACATAATATTTCCCCCTTTGTAAAAATAACCTATGTCATTATGAGATAGTTAAAGTATTTGCAGTGAAGGTTCCAGAGTTACATTTTCTACAATTATGCTTCTGGCTGCCACCACCTTCTGTCAGGACTGATTCACAGGATAATGGTAACTTAATACAACCCTTTGTAAAGTTATCAGTCATGACAACATTTTTCTGTGTGACATGTACTGTTTCCAGACAGAAAACAGGGAAGTCATTTGTCCTACTGTCCATTTTTTTTATTGCTTTCTTGGATGAGTGCAGTGTTTGTGAAAACAATTTGATACCGTCCCACATGACATCCTTGTCTCTAAATTGGAGAAACATGGGTTTGACGGATGGACCACTCGGTGGATAAGGTATTGGGGATGGTTGCACTCAGAGAGGTACGGTCAATGGCTTGATGTCCAAGTGGAGACCAGTGACGAGTGGCGTTCCTCAGGGGTCAGTACTGGAACCAGTGCTGTTTAACACCTTTGCTGGTGACATAGACAGTGGGATTGAGTGCACCCTCAGCAAGTTTGCCAATGACACCAGACTCTGCGGTGCAGTCAACAGACCCGAGGGACAGGATGCCATCCGGAGGGACCTGGAGAGCCTCAAGAGGTGGGCCCATACAAACCTCATGAGGTTCAACAAGGCCAAGTGCAAGGTCCTGCATGTGGGTGGGGAAATCCCAAGCACAAATACAGGCTGGGCAGAGAATGGATTGAGAGCAGCCCTAAGGAGAAGGACTTCGGGGTGTTGATTGATGAGAAGCTCAAACGTGACCTGGTAATGTGCGCTCGCAGCCCAGAAATGCAACCGCATCCTGGGCTGCATCAAAAGAACCGTGGCCAGCAGGTCAAGGGAGGTGATTCTCCCCCTCTACTCTGCCCTGACGAGACCCCACCTGGAGTACTGCATCCAGCTCTGGGGCCCCCAGCATAAGAAGGACATGGACCTGTTGGAGCAAGTCCAAAGGAGGGCCACAAATATGATCAGAGGGCTGGAGCACCTCTGCTATGAGGACAGGCTGAGAGAGTTGGGGTTGTTCAGCCTGGAGTGGAGAAGGCTCTGAGGAGACCTTATAGCAGCCTTCCAGTACCTGAAGGGGGCCCACAGGAAAGATGGGGAGGGACTCTTTATCAGGGAGTATAGCAACAGGACGAGGGGTAACAGTTTTAAACTGAAAAAGGGTAGATTTAGATTGGATATCAGGAAGAAATTCTTTACAATGAGGGTGGTGAGGCACTGGAACAGGTTGCCCAGAGAGGTTGTGGATGTACCTTCCCTGGAAGTGTTCAAGGCCAGGCTAGGTGGGGCTCTGGCAACCTGGTCTACTGGGAGGTGTTTCCTTGGCCATTGCAAGGGGGTTGGAACTAGATGATCTTTAATGTCCCGTCCAACCTGACCACTGTATGATTGTGTGACTAACAGCAGTGATGAAACATGGGCACAGGACCACAGGTGGCATGTGTATTCCACCACTGAGCTTCACCAGCGCCTTGTGTCTTCTCTACCCTGGCCTGAGAAACCCCAAGAGAGAATTATTGCTCTCATATTAATCACCTTTTAAATCTTTCTCAATCAATTTACTCTCTGGCTTTAGCTTGACACCTTCTCCATCAACTGATGTCTAAGCAGTTTGTGGGTTGTGGGGTTTTGTGTTGTTTTTTTCTCTTCTGGGCTATGCTGCCATAGGAAAGTGTTGGCAATAAAATGTGCTTTTGACAAAGCAGTTAGATGTGAAAGCTGTCACACCAAGCAATAGGGGTCCTTTCCTCATTTAGTAACTTACAAACTTAGTTATGCAGCAAAACCATGAGCATCTATTCTATTTTACTCCTTTATTGCTAGATCACTAATGGAGACAATTAAGTTGATAAGGGACTTTTTTTGGAAATGCCTAAATGGTTCAGAAACCCAAATCCTAGCGTGAGTTGGATTTCAAACTTGCACCATTTTAAAGATGCTGCTCATTTGTTTATTTGTTGGTGCTTTTTTAACATTTCATTAGAGTAACACTCTTTTCCATTTGAGTATCATAAGTAAATTAATATCATAATGTCACATGGGTCTCTATTTGTACGTCTCCTTTCTCCATTCAGAGCGAGGAGAGGACCAATGATGTGTGCAAAAAGGCAGGCAAGTCCTGGGGTAATTCTTTAGTGCCAAGAAGGGTGGAGAGATTTTCAGAAGTGATTTGACATTTTTCTTCCCTTGGTTTTAATTAAAAATAATCGGTACATAAGTATTTTGAAAAATCTTCCAAGTTGATCATGTGTGGTTTTGGATGCCTAAAAATCTTGCGCTCTTCTTATGTCCAGCTTCCAAGCTTTGATACTTGCCTTTCTACTAGGCCCATGTGTTAGCTAGTGTTCTGCCACAGTTTCTAGGTCAGTGTGGAAGGCTTTAACACAAGAGAGAACGCATTTTCAGAAAACCCATTAATTAAAATTGTATGTTGCAATTAAAATAGTTTTTCAGTCTTAAATTTCAGTTAGCTGTGAATTGTAGAATACTACAGACTTTTTTCCAAGATCGTGTGTGGGTTTTTTAATTCAGCTATAACAAATCTTACATGGCCATTAAGTTTCTCGTATCTTTGTAGAAAAAGTGCAAGTTTATAATTATAGAGAGACTTATCTTTTCAGATACCAAAGCATCTAACTGAAATTTATAACCCCCAGATATTTTGGGGGGTTAGAAATGTGCTTTGTTGTGGGCCTGGGACTCTATGAACTCAGTATAAACCTATGCTTAAGAGCAGCTCCGAAGTTTTGCTCTTGCAGCCCTTTACCATTGTGGTAAAAACTTGTAATTTACCTAAAGAGTGGGAGAATCGAGCTCATTCAGGTTGCATCAGCGTTAAGAGTAGAACATGATCCTGGACAACTTTGAAAGTAGGTCCAAATTTTGGTGAAATATTCAGTAATCTGTGTAAAACCTTGAACAGTGTTTCCTATATATATTTATAATGAAACTCGAAACTAAGTAGTGCTGCTTTCTCTGAACATTTAATCTAGCTTAGATATATGCACAGATTTTTAATCATTTTTGGTTCTTGGGGGTGGGGCGGCAGAAATCAAACAGCAGAGTGAAAAGCAGACTTTTCCCCTTGCCCAGGGTGGCTGTCTCATTACTGACTGAAAGCTGAATTTGAAAAGAAAAAGTTTTAAAAATAAGTTAACGCTGGATTTCTGTAGCAAAGTGTAATGTACTGATTAAAAAGGCAGAATAAGTTTCAACCATTGTAAAATCCCGCTTCCCATCTGTGAAATAATCTTGGTAATTGCAACATCTCAGCTATTATCAATGTTGTTCATATTAGTTGTCATTTCTAAAATTCTGTGAAACTTTTAGCAGTCTGGGAAGTACCAAAATCCTTTAGTAAGGAGACAAAGAACATTTTTAAAATATTAGGTTATTCCAATCTCCCTGGAAAACAAAGAAATCTAAACATACCTCAGTTTTTATATTTTCTTTTTATTTCACTTTTCATTGGGAAAATGCATTGCAGAATACTGCATATTAGCTGCGTAGGAAACAACAGAATATACATGTTACTCACTCATTTAAATGTATTGAAAATGTTCATTGTTGGCTTTGGAGTTTAGTCAAATAGTTCTACTGGATGTAAAACTCGAGAGAATGTGAAGTATATTTTCATTCTGACACAAAAGGACTGACGTATTTATCCTCCTACACACTTGAATAAAGTGTGTGTCTTTCAGATAGCTGTGATGATCCCTGGGAAGAAACAAGGAAATAAGATCGACATTGCGACATGTTTCTTCCTTTAAAACTGTAGATAGTGAAGATTGCTTACAGTATTTTTCATGATGTTTTAATTCAGATTTGTTCCTAAAAATATTGTTTCATTATAAATTTTTACCATTGATTCAGTCTTTGTGATGAAACATGGTAGAAATAATGTTATCTCCACTAAATGTCTGACATTTTTACATTACTTGAATAATTGCGCTATAGCTTCTCATATTTCTTTCTCCAATTCTCTCCTACAGCTGACATAAATGTGGACATAGCAAAACCTGTGAAAGCAAATTTCAGTTTTGTCAGACTTGATCAAATAAACCAGTTTTTGAAGAAAATCATAACCAGAAATGATGATGAGCCCAGGAAGGAGGCTGCTCCGTCAGCTGGCGTTATTCCAGATGAGGATGTCACTTCAATAACCAAACACCCCAGTACAAAGGATTTGCTACCTGCAGCACACACCAACAGCGCGCAAAAGGCTTCAGTACAGGAAAACTTGTGGCAAGCCCTTTCCTGCTTCCAGAAAATTTCCATTCACACCGTTCAAATGGTTGTTTCAGTGGAAACCATCCCACATCCCAATAAACCTTGTTTGTTAGTCTCTTTATCAAACCTCACTGGGAGCCTGAATATTAAAAGTGGACATAAAACTGCAGGTAAGAGTTTTTGAAAGTTGGAAGTGCTACTGATTTGTTTAAGTGGTGGCCTGGTAACAGTATTAAGTGTGGGGTATTGAGGGGAACTTCTCCACCTAACATAATAAATCCACAACAGAAAATAGAAAATCCCTGATAGAGTCCATTACCTGAGTTTTCCTATCAGTGAGGCAGCACCCAAGAGTGCTTAATTTTGTAGTTAATATCCCCTAGCTTGTAATTACTAATTTATTGACAGAATTCTGGCTGGAATAGTGGTTACAAGAACCACTATTCTGGTATTCGGATAATTCAGTACATACTTCAAAGGGCAAAATTTTGACAGTTTTCACTCTATAACCACATTTTCTTGTTAGGACCCTATATTTCTGTTTAAAAAAAAAAAAATAATAATAATTATTCAGAGCCCTGTCACAAGTTACTATGTAAATATTGGGTCATACCATTATTCTCCTCCAGGCTTATGAAGTTTTAAATTTTTACGTGCTTCCTCTGCACAGCTGAGAGTCACCCAGGGAAAACGGGTGCTCGAGCCTCACTACTGCAGAGCTGCGAGGAAATGTTACACCTTGGGTACAATTAACAGGATACCAGAGACTCATTTAAAATGGAGAGATTTTGAGTGTCTTTGTAAATTGTTTTATTAGTCTTTTAATAAAATTAATAAGATGGTACATTTACATGATGTGGCGGTGAGCCAGATGTAGGTAGCTGGCAGAGTAGCTTGCGAGGTAGAAGTGGTCTGTAGCTGTGAGGAACAAATTGTATGCCAAGTGAGGTGGTGATTTATTTCTTTTTCATCTGAAATATTTCTCCTCGGGCCAGCAAGTTTCAGTGCTTTTTTATTGTTTTAAAAGTTAAAAATGAAAAATTTAAGGTTCGTAGTACATGAAAGCCTGTGAAAGTGCTGGAGCCTGATACTCTTGATTTATCCCTAAATAAACAGCAGTACAGGCAGGAACAGTGCCTGCGTTCCCACGCTTTTCCAATCAGATCGCAACCCTAGCATAGAAAGCACTGTAACGGAGTAAATGGCCTTTCAAATGTCCTTTAAATAGTTCTAGTTTTCTTTCTGTATAATAATCCTCTTTCCTTCCATCACTTCCCCTCTATCATTTATACGTTATCAGTCCCATGGTACATTATGGTGTCCACAGCAAGCTTCGATATATCAAAGCCGAGTCCATTCCGTCAGTGTACTCGAAAGCAATTTGGCAAACTCAGCAGTGTATATCACTTACCCTGGAGTTTTTCATCCTCCCAGGAGGAGGTACCTTGCCTTGCACGTTAAACCTCAGAAACATTCTGCTACAAAGTTCTGTTTCTTAATTCTTCTGGCAGTCTGAGGAAGCCAACCTTTCTTTCTCCTGTCACAAGCTATACATGAATCTTCAGTATGTTTGTAGTCTGGCAAGCATTGTTAAGTAAAGCAATGCTGATGCTGAATCTAATGAAAATGGAAATGAGTTATATATGAAGAACTTTCATAACCAGACAATAAATAGACATCAACTGACTCTTTTCGCTTTTCTTCCCAGTTAAGGTCGCTTTATCTTTGCTTATAAAAAGACAAATGCATGCGATGAGGTTTTGCATGCTATTGTGATGGTGCAATAAATTGTTTTAAGTTTCAAGAATTGCAAAAGACATGCTTCCACAAAACTGATTGAAACTGTCAGAAATTCTTTTTTTTTTTTTAATTTAAAATTATTAATTTAAAATCAAAGTACTGATAGAAACCAAAGTGGAAATTATAACTTCAGGAAAGAAGATACATTACTCAGTGCGGGGGAAATGGTATTATAATCTTGTGTTCAAAATACTTTATAATAATACCACAGTTACTAACTAGATTTGTTTTATTATTGCAAAGAAGTTAGGCAAGCTAACTCAATTAAAAAAAGTGTAGTAGCTGTGTCTTGGGAGCAAGGAGTATTTAAATATGTCAGTTCTTCACTACTTTTCTTTTTACAAAAGGTTTTATAGATCTACCTTTTGAGCTGAACAGGGTTAATGTCAGATTATTTTTTTTATAGAATGAAACTAATACGCAAATACTTCACTGTGTCTTTGATTTTACAGTCAAATAACTATCGTGACCATCTGCAGCAGCTGCATTTTACGAATTATTTGCTGAACCAAACTAAGCACAATGACAAAAGTAGTCATCTCAGATGTACTGTTAAAACAGAGGAAGAAAAAGGAGCATTGCTTGCCTTTTGTACAGTATGACCATCTGCTGTACAGATGTTATTATATAGAATGACTTCAGATACAATAATTGTAGAAAATTTTTATTAAAACCTCAACAATTTGCACTTGTTTACTTGAATCTGCATAACTCCCCAGTGAGACAACACAATACGCTTGGGGTTTCTTTGGTTCTCACTAGCTTTCTCTTTGATCCTTTTTGATGTGCTGACTTTAATAAACATAGTTAAAAACACTGTTCAAAAACATCATGGAAAAAACTACAAAGGAACAATTATAGCAGTAGAAACTACTCTAATCCCTTACTTACGCAAGCTATTTTTAGTGAAATATGGTTTTTTACACATTTTATGTGGCAGTGTTTTATAAACAGTGTAAACGACCCCTTTTCCAGATGAGTTTTAATGTAGGAGATTAAGTTGGTTTGTGAGGAATCCTATTTGCTAGGGATTATTTAGCAAAAAAAACTCGCAAGAATGTATTGTAGGCATTTTTCCTCCCTTATAGGGGAAAACAAAAGTGCGTGACCTTGTCTAATGCTTTGATTTTTTTTAGCTGAAATTAAGAAAGAAGCTTGCCATATATATATATATTTTATTTTTTTTTTTAATTATGAGTTTTCCCTCTAGACTTTCCTGGTTTAATCATGGAAGCTAAAGGCCTTCTGGTTTATTTTTTCTTCTAAATTCTTTGTGAAAGTAAAAAGATGTAGCTTCTGAAAAACAGAGGAGCTAATTAGTTGAATTATTTCACTTCTAACAAAATAAATTGTAAGTGTTGAACAGTCACATTGCAGTTGGATCAAATTAAAACACCTCAGTTTCTACATGTCCTGCTGCACTGTTGGACAACCCCAAACCCCTAGTGTGTCAAGGGACTTCATTTTTTGGACATTTTTCATGTTTTAATACAACAGTTACTTATAACAACATGGTTACTATTTCTGCTAGAATACTTATGTTCACCTCTGTACTTATGGTGAAATCCTGAGTATTTGGTTTTAGTAAAGTAATACTGTTGTAGAATGTGATGCAGTGTACTGGCAAAAAAACTAAACCAAAACAAAATCCCTTTTTCAAAAAAAAAATATTAATTTTACTTTAAAAGAGGCTACCAATATAGTTTTTCTGATACCCTTAAGGGCAGGAATTTAAGTCATACTGATGTTAAATAAAATAATTATCTGTAGTAATTTTCTATTTTGTGGCTTACAAGTTAAAACTTGTACTCATTTCATACAAGCAAATAACAAACATTTAGCTCATTTTTGGCAGCTCATTTGTACTGTTGATGAAAACTCCAGGTTCAAGAACTATCATTAGACCTGGTTCAGTGATTTTTGTGCTCTGAAGTGTGTGGCATCTTCTACAAAGTGCCTAGAGCTCTCGAGTGCCATGTACCCAGGCAGATTTGAGATTGCTCGGTATCACACCTGCGGTATGTAGCTCTCTCCAGAACACTCACATGCCGTTAAAGTTGAAATAATTTTTAGCAACAAATACTAGGAAATAGAATGCAGTTGTAAACATATGACTTTCAGTTAATTTAGGTTTGGTGTTGAGATTAGCACTACCTACCTGCCAAAAGAGCAGAAAAATGAGAGAAGCTGAGGACTGTACTCTCCACAGAGTGAAAGACAGCAAGAAGCCTGTAGCCTGTCGGAGGTTTATTTTGCTCTGGCTGGACACAGGAGGGAAGTCTTGCTGTTCAGTGTCTGGACTGAGAGAGTTACGGACATAAAATATTCCAAAGATCATAGACAGAATTCCCCAGTCCTTCGTCCCGTATGCAGAGATGATTACTTTAGCATATAAATAAGGGGAAAAAAAATAAACACTAGTTGAGTGTATGATAGTCGCAAGAATTTTTACTAAACCTGAAAGAAACTACATATTAAAGATACTTTACAGAAATATTAAAAATTAAATGCAGCTATTAATTGCTGTAGAGCAAAGACCAAACTTAATTTTGGAGTTAAGTGACTCTCTCGAGAAAACGCCGCTAAGGTGTTGTCATAGCCTTTGGATGCTGCAGATATGCAAGTTAGCCCATGGGGAAATAAAACATTAAATTAGATATGACTACCTAAAATAATATGCAGCAGTAACAAGCCATTTACAACACCCAGAAGACCTTTGTTACTTTTAGAAAGAAATATAAACTCTTTCCAACACTCGAACAATAGGAAATTAATTCTTTGTCAGTAAAAGCCAGAGGACAAACTAAATATTTAAATGGCCACTGAGGATTGAGGTGGAAGTGCAGCTTGTAGACAGCTATACAAATCACTAACAAACCTTAATGAATATTGGGTGTGGGCATCAGGGTCCTGTCAGATTTGACACCGTGTCCCAGGTAGCTTAAACCCAATGCTCAAGAAAAGGTGGAGACCTCATCAGATCTCTAACATCTGGGATTTTATTTGTCATTTTGGCATACCCTGCAAGCGCAAAAGAAAGAGTAAAAGGGGATTATCCTGACAATGAAATGAGTTACTGAATCTTGTGATAATGAAAAGCAGAAGAATTCTAATTCCTTTCTATAGTCCCTGAGGTGGAGGTGCGTTTATAGTTCTGCAGGAGTATAATGTAGGAGGGAAGAACAGATGGCCTAAAATCCATGAAACAAGACACCGCCTAATCCCAGGACTGAGTACCACTATTAATCCTGGTCAGATTCCCTACTGGTACTTTGTAACAGGGTTCAGAATTGCTACTGATGNTTTAAAAAAAGATAGTTGTAGGCTGTTGATTCAAGGCAGGGTGCACTAATTTTGTAGAACTGCATCTACAGTTTAAATAACTTAATTTCAAAATCTAGATTCCAAATGAAATTAGATTCAAAACAAATTTCTTTTTTGGAAAATCAATTCAAAACAAATATTTGTTTTGAATCAATTTTCATTTGTTTTTGTAATCTCCTCAGCTTTTATTGTGAATGTAATTGCATATTTTATTGAGACTGGAATTTCTTTTGTTATGCAGATCCCAGTGCTATACGTGGCAGTAGTAGGTGATACAGCATTCTCATGGTAGTCAATTCTATAGAATATTTACATTCATGAGGAAAAACAGATAACAGTGAATGATGACTGTTTTCTTTGTATGTTTTATGCTTTCTGTGCAATCCCTCTAGTTCAATCTACATTTTGCAGTGTGAGGTACAGAACAGAGATTAGGCATTATTGCCTGTTCTTAAGGACCAGGTCCTTAAGTTGTTTAAATTGTTAACATACTGGTAACACATTTCTTCTTTTTCTATGACAAGAATATTTTTTATGGGATGAGATCACCAGCTTGCTGCCCAAACAAAAGGTGTAATTCCACAGGAAGTTTGGGTTACTGTGGCCGCATATTTCCACACTCTGCCTTGCACTAGCTCTGTTACTCGGGCAGCTGTTCGCTGACTTGAGTTGGGGCACTGATCTGTCTGAAAACTAACCCAACAGGAAAGAGAAGTTTCTAGGAAGATCGTCTCCTTCAGTTGGCTCACTGGACAGGTACACTTCAATGAACCATGCTGGCACAAAAGAGAATTCAGAGAACTATATAAAGGAGGAAGGGGGAGGAAGGGAGGAGACGATTGGAACGTAGGAACCTGGGACAGGAATGGCCTTAATCCTGGGGAACCACATCCCAAGAGTGCAGGGAAACCTGTTCAGTTTGAGTGGCCAGGGTATATCTGTCAAGCCTTGGACTTCCACAAGCAAAATTCACTGGGTTATAGAGACTCATGTAGCTCAGGCGCTGCCATCAGGATGGTTTATTTGTAAAGAAAAATTGCCCTCTAGTTCATGGACTATTTAGTTTATTAAAGCAGTTGAAATCCAGTGAATCAAGCATAGAGCAGAGGAGCAGAATTACACCAAAGCTGTAATTCTAATTCAGCCTTGTGGCAATTCTATAGGGCTACATTTTGAGTGGCATCCACTATTTGTAATGCTTCATTTACTGTGGAACCATTCAGTGTCTGATTTCTCAGTAGTGCTAAGTATCTACAACTTTATAAATCAGTGACAGGTGTAGGTACCAGCTATGTCCTGTAAATAAACCAAAGTTTTCAGCCAGCCACCTAAAATTAAGATGTGGAAATACATAGATTTTTTTATTATTTCTTTTTTTAAATTGAAGAACCTCTCCATGGCCATCTGTAAAGATGGAGTAAGAATGTTTTCTTTTTCTGAAAACTGCTAATATCTAAAAATAAGATGTTTATGATATAAGAACAAAGTATTGCGCATGTCAGTATAGCTCTCAGTTTTGAAAGCTCGACTCATGGATGCAAAATGAACACTATTTTTGTTGGTTTACATTTTGCATTTTTCTACACTTAATTAGAATAAGATAGGGCAATATAGAACTTTACAAATACATTCTAAATTATTGTATCCCCAAGACAGCCTTGAGCAAAAATGAAAATCCCTTTAGATCTTAACTTTAATATGCCCTCTCTGATCAGGCGTCACAAAATCCAAAATTAGCGAATCAACAAGTGAATTGAGATTTTTCAACTATTTAGTATGCAGTAGTGTAATGAACATGACGTACCTGCCCAGTTATTCTTTAAGGGAGATGAGCTCATTTCAAATAGATAACCATCTTTGACTTCTCTTCTGATTCATCACTGACCTGAACTCCATTTGAACCTTGTTAGACACAAAACAAGCAGGATTCCTGGCCTGAGCTATAAAATATAATTAAGCCCTTTTGAAATGATGTGTAAAAGAACATAGCTTTACCCCCACTATAACTACTACCACCACCACAACCAATAAAGTTAAATCAAGCACTGCCTGTAATGGATTAAAATAATAAATGTTCCTGGGTTTTAGTGTTTGAAGTATTTGAAGAAAACAGGCTCCCAGCAGCCAGGACTGCTGAATGCATGGGGACATTTATTAGTGACGAATTCAAGGGTTTGGCCTGTTTAAGATCATTACTTTCTGTTTACCGTGTGTTACACATCTCATGTTTTTACAGAGCCCACATGTGTCCCCATGTAATGCTGAAAAACTCTCTTTCACTAAAGAATAGTTAATTGGTAATGTGTAAATATTGTTCTCGTGGGGAGAATGAACTATCATAAGATTCAGCTCGACACTAATGAGAAATCCAGTGCGGTCAGTGGACTGTTAACTAAATCTCTCCTGGAAAATTGTCCTTTACTACGTCTCACCATTTCTTTGCTACTGCTCTTTCCAGACTTGAATAAATTGGCCGACTTTTAAATTAACTGTAGTATTTCCCCTGTAATTATTTTCATAGCTTTGTTACGTTTTCTTCTCAGAAGCTGCTTGGTAGAGGATACCTGTCAAGAGAGCAGTGTAACTGTAGTATAACTACTCATTACATGATGTATCTGAACTTTTCTTAAGAGGAAAAAAATCCTATAGATAATTATCAATATATTAGGGACGATAACGTATTTATGTATTCAAAACTGTCTTGGTATCTTTGGCAACTTTAAACTAGCTACTGAAGTTGCAGATAGGAAGAGTGAATGCTCAAAAGCAAATATCACAGATTATCACCTTAGTAATGTGTGACATTCAAGCAGAAGGTAGTAAGGAAAACCACTCGCTAATTAACCTTCAGCAGCCCGATTGTCGCTCTGCTGCCCAGGCATGGAGGGCCCATGGGAGAGCCTGGACTTCTTCCTTCAGGGTGCACCGCAATCCTTTGGGTGGGATGCAGTCTGCCAGCTGCTGCGGCGGGTGCAGACCACATTGCTCCCGTGCATCTTGCCCAGTCCGAACCAGCATGGCGGGCTCTGTGCCCTGGGACACAGTCTTGCTTCTGAGCTGCCCCAAACTCAGAAAAGCATTTTTCTTCTTAGCGCTACGGTTTGTAGCAAAGCTACTAGCTTCCAAGAGGCTTTTCAAAAGATACCTCGACTATAGTCCAGTGCCATTTGCTGTATTTATTGTAATACATGTGTTTCCGTGTTCTTAAAACTCTTTTCCCATGTAGAAGTTTGCCAGTTAACGTTGTTCTGTATGTTGTATTAGGTGACAGTGCAGTGAACCAAACAGGATTTGCATCTATCTAAGGAAGAGCAAATGCACAGAGCATAATAGAAGGAAAAAAACTCCTGCTACATTTCTGCTTGTTTCATTTGGAGTTGATTCAAATATCCGTATTTTCAAATGTTTTTGAAAACAGAAAGTCCATAGTTAATGTCAAAACATTGTCTCTCCCTTTGTCTGTGAACCGGGAAAAATAACAGAACTTTTTCTTAACACCTGTTTTGCCTAAACACTAAGTGATTGTTACTGTAAGGCAAGGGTTGCTTTAATGTATTTGCTGCATGTATTAAAATGGTCCAGCTCTTTTTTTTCTATATACACAAATGGGAGCCTCCTATTATTGGTAAACACTAATATAACTATATTATAGTTATATATAAAACCTAATATAGCTATATTTATAACTTAGGGTACTCAGATTCTATGAGATGTCTTTGTAAATGTTAGCATAAATCAAGTCCCTACTGACTAAAAAAAGAAAGACGTTTGAATATCAAAGCAAATATTGTCTTTTAGTAAATTTTCTTCACTATTCTGTTGTAATCAAGTTAATTTCTTGACATTACCAAGCAAGTGCTAGCTTTTTTTTTTTTTTTTTCAAACCCTCCCATGTTATTTCCAACTGTATAAAAATACCTGGATATTCCTTTTGAGCATGTGCCATCATAAAGGTAATCCTTCCAATGGCATGCAGAAGCCTGGTGTAAGTTGTATTTTGCTCGGTTAACATGGCAGCATATTGCGGTGCTATTGTGGGTTTGGGTGGAGTCTGACAATGGAGGGCTGGCAGCGTTTTTTAAACACTGTCCAAAGCAAGTGCTTCATATTTATTAGTCTCTCAGAGGAGTATTTTAAAAGTCATGAAACTATTTGTTCCTAGAAGTAAATTATTGCACGTACTGAAAAGTGTGTTGGTGTTCATGAGCAATAATCCAAACAGAACAAGTTAACTTCTACATATCACAACAATCGTTTATGAAGATATATTACTTCTGTGTGGTGCCATCTCGAGTTCACTTCAAATGGAGACTTTGATTTAATCTGTTTAAACTGAAGTTAGTATTCTACAATAGGAGTTTGTGAGAGATGCATGAAAGGACTGACTGAAAATTGTGTGTGGGAGGGAAAAAAACAGAGGAGAATTATTTTGCGTCTTTACCTTTCTGATTGCTTTAGTCATAGGAAAACAACTTCACTAACTGAGCCTTTACTTTGAACGTTAGTGTGGCATTTAGAAATCTTAAATCAAGGTCCCTTCTAGTGCAAACTGGTATTTCTTCACTCCCTTCCCTTAGGATGTGAGATTATTTCTTTTCTAATGTCATCCTTTTAGGATTTACATAGTAGTGGTACCCCATTGAAGCATCCCTCAGGCCCAGAGATCTCTCTACTTACTATCGCTTTTTAGGGTTTGTGCATACTTGTTGTTCTTCACTTGTTTTCTTTAAGCTTCTTCAAGACATCACTTTGTGCAAGTTTGTCTGAATGCTCTGCATTATTTCTTTTTATTAAGAGCACAGTGTTTTTTATACTAAGAGTCACTTCATCCCCAAAAGGGCATGTAGATATAACTGCTAAGAAGGACAAGGATGTAATTTTTGCGTACACAAGAGTAATCTGGGTCGCAGCAAGAAAAAGAAAAACCTCTCATTGAGTCCCTGAACTTTTCCTGGTGTTGCAGAACAGAATCCGTGGATGTGTCTTGTAATATTTCTTTTATTTAAAATTTACCGACACTTCCTTATTCTTAATTGTGTCTTCATTTCTCATTGTTTATATAGCATTTGAGAAAGGCACTGATGATTTTGAACCAGCACTGTTATGTGCTGAATGCTCAGTTCTGTTTCTAAGCCATTGGATATTGTGTTTTCTATGTACTTTGTGGAGCTGAGAGGACAACAGAAAAAGACTGCAAAGCATAATCCTTCCAAGTGTAATCCCAGTGAAAGAAAACATAAATAAAACCACTTGTATTCTGGCATTCCTTTTTCCCTTTTGTTATTTCTGCAACTTGGCACTTATTCCTATAAAACTATAGAACATTTCTGCATATTGCAGAATTGTGCAATAGTTACCGAGAATTTCTCCTCTTTAAAATCAAACTTCCATGTATAGTATAAAAAAATTGAATTTCCAAATATTGTCGTGCCTCTTAAAATAACTAGACTGAGCATAGCAGGGTGAGGGTGAGCCCTTCCCATAAAAATACCTCTTTTTCTTGGTTGAAGACTGTATGTAAAGCTGCTTCATTCCACAGTTTACAGAATCAAGTCTGAATCAGTACCAAAAGGGGAGGCGTCAGGGTGTGTTGATGTTAGTTTTCTTGATTATCACTGAAGTTCAAAAAAACACTGAACAGTTTCTGTCGTATAAACCTGTTGCACACGAGACCAGACGCAGGTGTTCAGAAGCCAGTATAAATAATCCAGAGCTAAAACCCTTTTCCCAGTCGGTGACAACAGTCCCATTGATTGGCATGGGACAAAGGTTCACTTGAGCCCTTGATGATTCTTACTAAATTCCAAACTGGTCAAGGGAGAGATTCTTCTTGTTTGTGGTTCCTACTTGGGTTGAATACAATTCAACGCCGTTATTGCTATGGGGACTGTTGCACCACCTTCCTAGTGGATGCTGGATTAAAAAAAAAAAAAAAAAGGAAAAAAAATCCAATATATTTCGTTCCATTGTATAAAATTTTTCTCGGTATTATGAAGTCAAACTCCTAGGATACAGACAGACTGACTTCTTTCTGGATGCTAAAAGACATTCATAGGAGAAGTTTGACTGCATGTATTCAAAACAGTGAGTTGTATTTTTGTGGGATTTTTCTACCAGCAAAAGTATGAAAATATAAAATGGAACTGTACCTTGAAACATCTGTGTGTAAGCCTTAGATGTTTTTTAATCTTTTGCCTTTGGTAAATATCTAGCATATCATTAGAAAAATAAGCTGTGGACATAATAAAGTATGGTGACATTCAGTGTGGAGTCCAAGTACGAGCACCAGAAGAGAAAAAAGTTGACCCAACCTCAGATGTAGTACTTTTCATGTAAATACACTAAAGAAATACAGAGATATTAAGTATGGTTTGTTTTATTAAACAGAGATTTGCTGTAAGCTAAATTCACAAGAGATGTGACATTTCTAGATAGTGTTTCTTTCCTAAAAATGTTTGTCTTTAATGAGAGTACATTAAGTTCTGTCATAAATCTAACCTGCCATTATCATTTTTATGTTTTATAAAGCTATGTACATTGCAAATGGTTATGACGTGAAAAGTTTAGATTAAACTGTTTTTTTAGGTAAACACGTTATATATTTTGAGTTACAGTAATTGTTTTGAATTATTTGAATTCAAACATTACCCTTATTCTCCTGCTAAGCACTCCAAAGTCTAGCAAAGCAATATTTTATAATAACTAACCTGAACAAAAGCAGAGAGAATTGTTCAAAATAGCTATTTCCTATCAGTTTAAAATACAATCAAGTGAAGCAGCTGTTCTTGTTCTTAATAGACTCTTTTGAAAAAAATTTCATAGTTTAATGAAAAATGTCTCTTCTCATAAACCTTAAAATACTCACACATGTAAAAAGTCATAATGTTTTGGCAAATAGTTCTTTGTAAGGAATGTGCGTGAGACATACCTGCTGCATAACTGCAACACTGTATAAAGCCTGCTCAATAGTGTCAGAAGAGCAAGCTGGGAAAAAAAAAAAAATCACAAGTCTTCTGGCCCAACTGTGGTGCTCTTGCTTGGTAAGGAGAGCAATTGTCCACACAAGTATTTCCATGAAAGTCAGTGGGACTACTTGTGTGAGTAATTGCTTGCAGGCAGAGATTCCCAGGCTCGTGGTAAAGTGAATTCAGGAAATAAGCACATAAATCTGGGGAGAATAACTACGAGCAGTATTAATTGTGTCTCTCTCTTTTTAGGAATCCATGGATCATCTTTTGTCCTTGACATAAAAGATTTCCTACTTAAAACAAGTCTCAGAGAAAGAGCCAGGTCTCTGATGGGCCCTTTTTGCTGCTCTGTTAATGTGGAAGCCAAGTGGTGTAAACACAGTGGTGATCCTGGCCCAGAGCAATCTATTCCAAAAATACACATCGATTTGAGAGGAGGACTGCTGCAGGTCTGTATGAGATGCTTATGGTTCTGTTACTGAGCTGGACTAGATTTGGGTGATTGAGATTTCATAAATAAATTGCATAAAAGCCCGTAAAGCTTTGCAGCCTACAACAGTTCATTGAGTTGGGGGGTTTTGCTTGTTTGTTTTGGGTGGTTTTTATTTTACCTTTCAAAATAAGTATCTAGTTTTTCACGTAAAACTGTTGATTGAAAAATTGTGTAGTATTTTGTTTTGTGTTTTTTTTTAATACTGCTTAAGCCATGTATTATAGCTGTATGTGTGTGTTCCCTTAAAACTACTGGATCAAATTACTAACACTTAATATCTAGGACCCTGTTCTGATGTGTGTGTGTTTGTCCGTGAGCTATGTGTCTGTAATGCCTAGGGGTAGCTTTAAGAAATACATATCCTTTCTTTTTAAACTTACACCAATTTCTCAGGGGAGTAATTATAAACTGTTGTGTGTAGCAATTAATACTCAGTTTTCCATGCTATCCTCTCCTTTTTGGAAGTGCCCACAACTTGAAACCAGTCCAAGAAGCATGGGAGTTCTTGAAATGAAAAATAGATTCTGTGCGGCTTAAACAAGTGGGCTTTAAGATATGTCTTGTTTTAATTATTTTTATTGTAGTATCTATACACACCAAATGTTTTAAAATAAATATATAAATCAAGCATATAAAACACAAAAAGGAAATTTTGACATTTAGTCATGTCATTAGGTCTTTTCCCAGAATCGGCATTAGAAGTTCTTAAAGCCACAGCACTGGGAATAGGGCTAATTGAATAATATGAATTTTAAAGAATTATATCTTAATGAATAAATAAAGTCAGTTTGTTTCTCTGCTTCTTTTTTAGGTGTTATTCACAGGTACTTGGCTAACTACCTCTACATGTTGTTAATAAAAAGGGGGGGAGGGGATTTCCCTAAAATTTTGGGGTTTTGACAAGGACCAGAAAAATACCTATAAATCTGAGAAAGCCATTTATTATTAGAGTATATACTGGGATAATTAGCTTTTGCAGAAGACAATTAAGTATTTGGTCTGGCAGAACAGATTTTAGAATGCTGACAGAAGCATTGGCAATTCTGTTTCAAATTAATTTATTTATGGCTAATGATTTTACCAGCTCTAAATATGACCTCATGTTATATCACTGTTAATTTTATTGTAGCAGAGTCTAGAGAGCTTATGTGAAATTGGTGCCTCTGTGAATCTGTGAATATTGTAGTAGGAGTTCTGTGCTCTGGAGTTCCAGCTGCCTAAAAATAAAATTAATAGAAGTTGGGGGGTAAAAGCATTTCTCCCTCCTCCATCAATGGGGGACTGAGGCCTCTAGGATCAGCTTAGGTGACACAGAGCTCCTTTGAGCTTGTGCTAGGCCAGGGGTGGGACCCTGAGGCCAGAGGTACTCTAGAAACTGAGTAGAGGTGCACTGAAGTAGGGAGATGACCTGGGTAGCCCAGGACTGTTTAGCTCAGGACTGTCTGTAGCTGTTTTTCGAGAGGGTCTTTGTTTATTCCATGGGCTTACGTGTAGATGCAGGGGAAGGAAGAGCTTCCTTCTTGACCGCTGTACTACACTCCCTTTGGGCATCTTGTGATTTTTTTTTCATATTTGAAAATTAGTATGCCCCAGTGAAAAAATTTGTACTACTCTTTTTGTGCACACCTGACTTGTTTACTTTACTCCTACCCTTACCATGGACTGTTAAGTTATTGTCTGGTGATTTCCTCCCACACTGGTTCTAAGTGTTATTTCTTTGTTAATTGCTGGTTGCTTCCGTGTCTTCCCTGTTGCTTCTGGGCCCACTTCTGCACATGAAGACTAAAGGACTTGTCCCCGTTCGTATGATTCTCAAACAGGAGTTTGATTTGAGGAAAGCAGTGCTGCTTGTCGAAGCTGGAAGAGATGAATTGCCTTTTATTTTGCTATAAAGTATATGAATCTTCTGGACTTTGAATTCCAGTTTTCCTTAGATATTTTTCTAAATTTCTGTTTTAAACTTCAAAAAAATTTAAACTTTCAAACCTCACCCTGAGAACTTAGAGCACATCCAGTTCATATGCTGTATATACTTAATATTTGTGCTTGAGATCATCTTTCGTCCGTCTAGTCATCTCCTTTGCTGTGTCACTTAGTTTTTAATACGTTCCAGAATTCCACTTTTAGAGCAACATGCTCTTTGAACAGTTTAAACTTTGCATCCTTTAAGGTTGTTTTTTTGTCATATCTTAAACTGCAAAACCTGTGACTAGTTCTAGCAATACGTACTGCGCTCAGCTGTAAGTTCTTGCATATCACTTTTATGTTCTGTGCTATTGCAGGCAGCATCAGTGTCGATTGTAAACGGTAAGAATTAATGCTTTCCTTCGAACGATGAGAAGAACAAATTTGCCAAATGGTTTTGTAGACATTTCTTGTTGTTCCTGTTCTTTATTTCCACATTAAGGACGCTTGCAAGCAATTAAAGTATAAGTAGAGCAGGCTGAAAGCTGTATAAAATTCCTGTTGTTTTGGGGAGGTTTTTTCCTTCAAAAATGGCTAAGTATTTGTATGTAATTGTTTTGTCTTTTCTCTTTCTTTTTCTTTTCTTCTTTTTTCTTTTTTTTAAAAAAGGTTTTCTGGGGTCAAGAGCATTTGAACTGTTTGGTTCTTCTCCAGGAGCTTCTGTGGCAATACCTCACTAAAAAGGGCAATGTAGACACATTGATATCTGAACGTACACGCCACACTTGTTTTTCTACGGAAAGGAATCAAGTCTCCAAAACGGAGCATACCTCAGATGATCTGAGAACAGGCCTGTTCCAATATATACAGGATGCAGGTAAAAAGAATATTATTGCGCTCTTCTTTTTTATTAATTATAAAGTAAATACAGTAGTAACCTATTAAAGATTACTTGCCTCTTACAATGAATACTTGACTTTTTTCTGGAAAAGCAATTGAAAAGACATCTGCTAGAACAAAAAAAAAATACTTTTTTGATTTCTTTCCATTAAGCTGTAATCTTTTAAAAGTCAGGGAAATTGCTTTTTTATTTTCTCTCTTTTTGATCCTGAGGGGTTTATTTTTAACTACTTTGGTCTCATAAACCAGCATGTTTCTTTCTAGAAATTATATAGCAGATTATAGCTTTCTTTCATTTGACAGAAGCACAAAAACTGCCCAGTGCCTATGAAGTTGTGTTTTACAATGAAACTGAGGATAGTCCGGGGATGATGTTGTGGAGATATCCAGAACCCAGAGTGCTCACGCTTGTAAGAATTAACCCTGTTCCTTTTAATACCACTGAAGACCCAGATATTAGCACTGCTGACCTTGGAGATGTTCTTCAGGTGGGTAATGAGAGTTTCTACTTTTTTAACAAACGAAAACATTACTTCTGTCAAGCAAATGTTTTTAAACTTAGGGTTATTAAAAATGGGCACAAAACAAATGTCAGGAGCTCTATAAAATCAATAGGAGGTAAATTCCACAGCTTGAACACATCTTTAGTTTTAAAACTACTTGTGTAAACGTTTTAACCACTTACCTGTGAAGTTTTTCCATGACATAATAAGCTATAGCCAAATTTATCAGTTCTGGTTTGCAAGCATGCAGGATTTTTATTCTGTCTTCCTATGATTTCATCCATCAATCTTTACTTAAAGACTTCATTTGATTTGAAACTGAGACACATGAGGAAACACCTCACGTCTGAAATTTTCTGGTCTGAAATTGCCAAGACTCAGTGGAATCACTGAACTAAAATCTCTAATCTGGCCATCCTCTCCTGTGTCTGTGATGGCAGATGGCTGTGCTTCTTCTAGTAAGATCCACAGGGTAGGGAGGATCTATTTTCTCTCATTTGATTTGAGAGGGTTGAAGTGAGCAGTCCAGTTTGACTGTGTGAGATCATGGAGCTGCCCTTCAAAGGTGGGCTGAGCACTGCAGCTGTGTGACTCTGTGCCCCAAAAATAGACCATACCTCACGATTACACTGATCCCTAACTCAGAATTTTTGCTTTCTCAAATACACAATCAGGTAGTTACATTCTCTCCTGTCTAGTGTAATTCATCTTTATAAATTCACTTATTCCTTGCATACCTATTTTGACTTCTGCTCAGGTTTAATTTTCTTAATATAATTTTCTTTTTTGTATTACAAATTGGATCTGTCATTATTTTTTTAATCTGAATCTGCTTGTTCATCAGAATGGTGTTGTGAGTCCAGGGAAATAAATATCTCCCAATTCTTCCCATTTGTTCAGAAATGTTGAATTATATTTCATTATTGCTATAACTTTAAAAATTGCTTTTAAAATTGAATTATGCACCAATATGCTTTGAGTTATGGATAAGTAGGGTAATCTTCCTCAGATAAATGGTATAATGTTATTACCGTGCGCATACTGTTAGTGAGATCATATAAGCATCCTGCCAATTTCTTTGCCCTCTAGACAGCCAAATGTCAGCTCTTTTCAGTTATATGAAAATTAAAATTAAATAGAAAAAAATCAGCTCCCCTTGGCATGAGGTTTGAATCAAAGATCAAAATTGTGTTATTGTGTGCTGTCTTGGTGACCCTATTAGGTTGCTATGAAAGCCAGCAATTTGCCTTCTTTCAGAATGGTATTTTCAGAGCACAGCACACCAAGTCTTTGGTATAATTCCATTAAGCTCCCATTATAGATAACAGACATCATGAACGTAATGTATGTGCTTGTGTAATAATATGACCCTGTACAGGGGGAATATCGGTGGTTCTTCAAGTGGGCATGCGCAGCTGGACTTCTAGTAGCACACACATTCTGCTGCCTTGTGCTTCCATGCTACCGTCTAGAGAAAAGAAGATAGTTGCAATCCTCTTTCATTTCTCCTGAGATTGCCTTGCACAGTAAGGTGGAAACTGGGAAGCACTCAGCTACTCAGCACTCAGTGTTCAGGTTCTGTCAACTTCTACTGGTCTTCATGTAATTCTTCAGATTTGCATTTAATCTTATGCGTTGACAGCAGAGAACTGCTTCCATCAGTCTTGTTTTAAATTTGTGGTCAAGCATCCCTGTATAGCTTCCTTCCATGGTGCTTTTTACTGTGGCACACTGTCTTCTTAAGGTCTGTCAACTTTATGGTTGATTAATTCTTAGTAAGTCTTATATTACTACCTTGGACTTCAATTACAAGGGAAGAGATAAAAGATATTAGCCAAATTAGAGGACATCTATTCAAAAACTGTGCTCTTGGGCACATGGCGTGCAGGAATGCCTACAAGAGGATCCAAATTTTGGTAGTGGGCCATTAATTATGGCAAGAACTGTTGCCTGCCTCTAGGTGGTGATTTATCACATTTCCCAGAAATGGCCATGCACCTACACAGAGCAGCTCTGCACAATGCAGATAAACAGCCATTTTAATCATGGACAATATGCCTTTTTTTATTAGTCTAACATAGATATGTGGGTGGAATAAGTAATACAGAGTAATTTTTCAAATTCTCTAGGTAAACCGCATTTACCAAATACTCATCTCAAACTTTAGGTTCTCATTTAAATTAATCATGAGGCCTTTCTTCAGTTCCATTTTTTTTCCCTGTATGGATATATGTCTGTTTCTTAATATACTAGGTATTTAGTGCATATGGAAAATTCACAAAATATAAAGAGAAAAAAGACAAAACAGCATCTCTATTTTATTCACTTCTTGACATGAAACATTAGAGGAACATCTGCAAGCCAAAGACTTCAGCTTTTTTGAAAAAAGGATCTAAAATTAAAGACAATAATGATATCGAAGTATATTAAAAGTGTATTTTAAAAACTCTCCCAGGATTGTGTATATCTTCAAATGCTAAGACGACCCATAATGTCACCAGCTGTGTTACCAGTCTACCTTAATCCTTTACTTCACATAAACCCAGGCAAAGGTGCACTTCTATAGTTTGGCTTGAATTATAAGTTTGCCAGTAGCATGTTCTTTCTTTTCAAGTAAGCTGGTGTGACATTTCATCTAGCTTTCTATCTTTGCTAAACTTCTTTTGGCATATCGTTTTAATCATAGGTAAGTTTTAGAAATCTTTTTGGTTTTATAGCTATTCTTCAAATTCCTGGAACTTGCAAAAGCTTCACCATAAAGAGCATTTTTCTAGATATTGAAGTTGCGTGTCATCTGCTGCGGCCAAAGGATAAGCGAACAGCTTCAGATTATAAGAGTTGACATCAACTGTATTGTTTCTGTAAAACCTTATCTTGCTGCTATTTCTAATTTTCTCAAGGGCTTATTTTCTTGTGCTTTTACTCATACTGTTGCAAAAGTAAGCATTTTCCCTGCTAGAGTTTCTAATACTTTACTTTTTTACAATCCCAACATTATTGCTTTTATTCATGAAGGGAAAAGGAAGAACTGATGTTTCTGCTGTGGTGTAGCATGTTGCATTTTCTTTAGCATTTTGAAAGAGAAGCTTGATCTATTTGTGTGAAGGAAGTGAGGGAGAATCCTAGATGCACTTACAAGAAATTGCATCAGGATATATTTCTTTTGTGAGATTGAGAGTATCTGAACTTCTTGTTCTTCCTGTTTACTGGACATTGCAGCCACTTTCTATTTGATTTTTAATCCCTCATTTGTCCCGTTTTCACATGCTACAAATGTTCTTTGGCACTATGTGATTTACTGTTCTTTCAGATAACTAGTATTTGGTGAAACACCTTTACACATCCCTGATACTTCTTCTTAATTTTTTAAGGAGCTCCTGGTCAGCGACATGAGGTGTTTCTTATCCTCAGGTACTAAAGCCGCTGTCTGGCATCAATTCTAGCCCTTTTTGACTTGGAGACCTTTCCTTATTTTCCTCCAGTTGTGTCTACATCACTGCCAAGATCATTTGTGAATATACCTTCTCAAGACTGCTTTGGGGCTTATATAGTAGCATTTGCAAGTTCTTACTAATGAAGAAAGTACATACACGGGTATTATTTTTGGAACACAATATCAATGAAGTGAAGCAAAAATCAATTTGCCAGTTTGCCTACAAGTGTTTTGGGTGCAACCTTGTACAGCTAACTGAAAAAAAGTTAATACTGGGTTCTGTATCAAGAAAGAGATGTGCTATGGATCTAGAATATTCCTCAGTCTTCTATACTGAACATCTTCCTAGTTCCTTGATCAAAACTGTTAATTCTCGGCTGTTCTATCAGCTTCTGTTTGATTTCTACTAATGGTTGTCTGTTTTCAAGTTGTGAGATTTTTTGATTGGTGTTTAGAAAGCTCTAGACACAGCTAAATATCTTCATAAACGTCAATGTGCGATGAAGGAATATACACACAAGAGCAGCAGTTTCATGTTCTTGTAAGAAGAAAAAGTAAATAGGCTGTGTCTTGCTAAGCAATGTGATAAATATTGGTCTAAGCCACCACTAATGCACCCCTTGTTTAAAGGTGATCTCCAGAAAAGACCTTCAGGCAGCAACTCAAATGTTGGTAAAGGCATACCCTTTTGATCTTCACTGTTGCTAAGATTATATTTAAAATACATGGAGAAGAAAAAGCATATTCTACTGATAACTTCACTTAAGACAGCACACGTTTCCTAAGAGTGGAGTTAATCCTAGCACTGACTCCATCTAATGTCATGTAAACCAGAGTAATCCATTCCTGTCTAAATCAGCAAGGGCAAAGGGTAGAATGGTGTTGATGCGAGAATCATATTCACACCTCAGGAGCAGAGGAAAGTGCAAACTTGGAAAAATTTCACAAAATTAATTTAAAAGATGATAAGCAAGATGAACTAGCAATGCCATTACTTTAAAATATTGAAGATTGATGTTGGTACATCAGAAACGCTGCTGAGACTTTCTCAGTCACGACAGATGAAACTTTTAAATCATTCAAGTAGATTGCTGATAAGAGAAAGTCTTGTGGTTGAAGATATGTGGATAAGCAACTTTAAAAGCCTGTTTTATTATGTACTTAAAGAAAATACGTACACAAAAACAGAGAAACAAAGCCTACTGTTCTTTCTCCACAACAGTTAATGTTACATTTAGCACGCTCTCTTGTGCAGATAATTTCTATAGTAAAAATTGTGCAGATGTTTATAGATTTGTCTCAGCAAGTATTGACATTAGAAGACTTAAGTTATGCCTCAGTTTCCCAGTTTAACATTAAACTGTGTTCTACGAGGTAACCAGCTTGTCGTTATAGGGCGACAGGTCTTTTATTTGCTCTATGACATTCTTGTTTCATAGCAGTTAAAGTTGGAATCTGTTGGTGATGATTCTCATTCTTGTGAATCTGTCCATAGTATGTCTTCCAATGAGGACACTGAAGCATGGAAATAGACTTCAAGCAGAATATGTTTTATAAGGAATATAGAAATGTCTTCTGCAGGGGTATCAGAGTTGTAGAAGATACATGAGCAACTCAGGAACAAAAGTGTACCAGACAGTCTAAACTGCAGAGGAAGGGTTTCATAGTCCCTCTCCTAATCTCCCAAATGATGAGAACATTGGCTTGAGCTGGTTACAAGGACAGATGAAAGAGAATTTGTGGCTATTTCCTCCATCCTGATTGTTCTGGTTGCTTTGGAAATATAGCATCAGGAAGAAAGGAGTAAGAGCAATTTCTAATACCAGACAATAGCTTATGGTTGTGCAGATAATGCCACTGTCCCAGAACATAAAGAATAATTGAAGAAGAATAGATTCCAAACCGTAACAAGGGTCTATATTTCAGAGCTGTTATGTAATGCTAAATTCAACCATGTTTATACAGTCCCTTGGATCTGTCAGGGTTGCAGCAGTTGAGAAAGGATAAGTGTTCTTCTGTAGTGTTTTTATAATTTGAAGGAGGCAGTTGCAGGAAAAAAAAAATTCCAGTAGTGATTCAGTAGTGACTCTCAAATTGTACAGATACAATGGGAGTTAGCTATGTTCAGGAGTTTAAGCTCAAAGAAAGTGCTGCTGGATATCTGTGCTGTGAGGCTTAAAACTGTGCTTGCACTATGATTCTAGTTTCCCAGAGTCTTCCTGTGTCTTCCTGCAGTCTTGCAAGTCTCAGATTTACAGGGTTTTTTTGCCTCTGATTAGCCTATGTTGTTTTACTTTTCTGATTTCATCTGGGCCACATTTCTATATCATTTATCTTTACCAAGAACAAGGTTGACAGGTTTGGGTTGGCAGGGGAGAGAGCAAAGACCGTGAGGGGCTCACCGAGATAGGAAGGCAATATGTATGCCATCAAGGAAGTATTCTGCTTTTCTGTGCAAGCAGGTGAACAAGACATACAGATGATTTCCTGCACAGCTGGAGGCCTGTTTTAGTTAGTGAGCTTTTTACAGAGATGCTCAGTGTTTGCCATTCCATTGTAGAGTTGTCTTTCCAATAGGGATGTTGCTGGCACTGCCCCATATCTCAAACAAAAGCTATGTATTGTCACAAGAACGTTTACACAAGTGGCCATGGATTTAAAAGGTGGAGAAAACCATATTTGTCTAATAAAAATGGTCATATAATGTGTAATGATCCAAATTCTGAACTCCCTGATTTATTTAAGATGCATCACCAACACAGACTTAAAATTCTTTCTCCCGGATTGTCATACAGTGAGAGGTACAAGCTGTTAAAGCTTAGAAGACAAAAGGAAGATAATCTATGGCATTTGCTCGTTTCTCCGTATGAAGTTAAAATAAAATGTCTGCTGAGCTATAACCCTGACAGGTTTTTGTATTTGAGGATGTTTCCCTTGTGTACCTGCCAGGATTCCTATTGCATGCAAGTGCAGTCAGCGTTATAACAGCTGATGAAAAGATGAACGTGTGTTGAGGTCTCCTTTTTTGGCCTTTCTTCTTTATATAGTCTCCTAATAAACAGAGCACTTATTCCTGGTTTAGAAAAGTGGTGATTAAATTAACCAGATCTCAAGGTCTACTGGAGAAAATTAGGGCCATGAGTATAGTTCTGAGGTTCCAAGGGCTTAATTGAGTTTTAATAAAGAAAGACTAGGTAAATAAAACCACTCTGGTAAAATTCACTCAGAACATTTGCTGAGATGGTGAGGTCTCTTTTAGGAGAATGTAAAATATTTCCAACTTCAAAAGGCGAGGATTCAAAAAAATCCCTGTTGCATTGCCTTACGTACTCGTGCTATTTACATAAAACATTTGCAAACTCTGCAGTCTGAAATATGATTTTTTCAACACTATCAGCCAATAAATGGTCATTTTCTAACACCTTGTGGTTGTTTAAACAGTGGCTTAAGGAAGCATGAGATTAAGAATGACTGACATTAGACCTACTGTAAGTCATTATTCCAGGAAAGATTTGACATGACAGTCAACAGGAAAAGAATTATGATCAATGTCAAAGACATTCATTTTTTCTTTTAACAGAGAATACCTCACTTTTGGCTGGCTCTGCTTCCTTTTTACTTTTCATTCCCTGTTGGGGCTACAGTGTTCAGCTGGGCATTTGAGAGTCTGGGAAAAGAGCTTTTTGGGAAACCACAAATTTTATTCATATTTGATTTATTTCTTACGTTCCCAAAGCAGCAACTATTTTGGAAATCCAGATGATTTGTGTGTGACAGGTTAGTGATTTAAGTTCATAGTGTTATTAGATAATAAGCTGTAAAGTTCAACCATGCTTATCAATAAACCTGTCGGTTTGCAAATTTTTGAATCTACTGACACGCGTTTTAGTACTGTCTTCCAATAATCAGTCTTTTTAGATGGATGGCGAAATAATTTGTCTAGCTTTTGTGAATTGCTCAGAAGGCAAATTTGGTGCTTTGTCTGGGATTCTGCTTTTTAAAACTTACATTTCTTGTTAATTCTACCTTTTGATATTATGCAAAATGACAGTACTAGTCATGCTACTACTGTACACAGACTGTATGTGGTGGTTTTGTGATCTCTCTACTGTGAGAAGAGTAGGAACAAGCTTGAAACGAAACAATACAGTATAAGTATTGAGTATATGTGATCATAAACTAGAACTGTAACAAATACCTTTTATTTTAATGTAAGAAACTGCTTTCCCGTCAGTAGAAGCAGTGTTTACATCCATCCCTGTGTACAGAAATGGATGCAGGTCATCATGTGAACAACAGGTCTGGTGAAGAGGGCTGAAGGCTTGCTTTTAGCCTGAGCCTCCAACACTTCAGATGATCTACATGTGAGCAAGTTTTGTGATGCTGGGCAAAGTTTTGCACGTGTGCAAATCTTTGAAAATTGAGACTCTTAACTATTAGTGATAAGTATTGTCTTCATTTTCTTGCAAGGAAGGAAGTAGGGGCTAAAGGAGTAGAAGTGTTACACAGTGAGTCTTAAGCAGATGTTGAAACAGAGCCCCTTCTCTTTAGGAATTCCAGCTTTAAACATTATTTGTGAACTTCCTTGCCTGAGAGTAGGATTATCTCAGACTTTACTATTTTGTTACTGTATTTTGTGTGTATAATCTTAACTATTTTGCTGTGTGATCTTAGTGTTCACTGCATTGAGATGAGACTGTATCGTTTGGCCCACAGTTTCTGTGCAGTCTGCAGGGAGTTAAGCGTAACTTGTTGGGAATGTTAATGGAAGTTGTGCATAATTTGCCTGTGCATCGCACTGAAATTTACCCTTTGGGGTTACTGAGCCAGTGAAAATTCTACCGGGTGCCAGAGGACTGACGAAACCATCAGATTATCTTAATGACAGATTTACACTCTCCTCGTGTTCTGTACTTTTCAGATTTTGTAACTCTGATTTATGAAACTTTACAAACCAAAGTCCTTCCTGCTGTACGCTGATCTTGTGGCACTTCTTGTAGGAATCAGGCTTTACTGTGGTGAGAATATGTGGTCAAAATAGCCCATATACTGAAAATTTCACATTACTTTATGTAGTAATAGACTGCTACCCTTGATCCCAGAGGTGAATACATTTCAACAGCATAGTGCTTATATTATTAATAAATACTGAAGCTTAGAAAATGAAAAGTCTTAAATAAAATGTGAAAGATTGTTCCTGCATCAGAAAAAGATAGTAGATATTGCAAGTACAGAAGTCCCTAATATAAGATCTCCTATCTATATACTTTTGTTTCTCAATACTCACAGCAATACGTTAAGACCCTAATAAATTAAATGAAATACTGTTGCTTTTGCTATTAGAAGAGCGAGTGATCTTCACATAAACTCAGTCTCAAGATGAATGACAGTTAGTAGAAAAAAATGGGTTTGACACTTAATAGTACATATATTTTCCTGTTTAAAAAGTCCTGCAGAAATCTTCTCAGTTATAGCATAGTGCAATTCTGTGTTTTCTTAACAAAAGCTGTTAGTGTGTTTAGAGTAATTTTTCCATAATGAAAAAAGCCAGTATCTGTGACAGATTACATTACTATACACACCTGCGTTTGCTCTGAACCTGCTAGCCTGATAAATTGATAAGATAAGTTGGTCACATGTTGTTTTAAAAAGGCAAAGAACATAGTTCCTAATAAAAGAATGCTACATATTTCTTCTAAAAGGTTAAAAAGCATTTCTCAGGGCTCTTAAATTACCATATTCTGATACCAAGGGAAAATAAAACCTGGGCTTAGAGTCTTGTTTGTACTTAGAGGGCTTTCCGGACAGGAAGGCAATCTTGATGCAATTCAGTAAGCCACAATACCAGTGGGGCATTACAGGTGAAAAATTTGCAGCTGTACCCCTCACCACAATGTATTACAACTGTACAGTGGAATATTTCCTGTACAGAAATAGGGCTTGGTTAACTTTGTTTCCCAAGAGTAGATCACATTAAAATGTTATAAAATCATGATTTCCTGCATTTGAATACTTGTGGTTTCTCAACTGGTTCCAATATTACAAAGGGTTTTTTTATAGCTTCTATTAGTTGAAGATGTATAGAAGCTTTTTTCCAAACTCAGCTAAAAGGCAGTTATGTATTTTTAAAGAACAATTTCTCTCAGAAGACAGGAGTTTTCTTTCACATCTCTTTATTATAACTCTATTTAATATTTATTTTACAAACTGCAGTACAGATGTAAATTTAAATAAAATGAAATAAATATGCTAATAGGACTATAAATAAATTTGTTAAATGGAGTTGAAAGAGCTGAGGTATATGTTATTACTCAGAAAGCAAAATAGTAGTTATTTTCGTTATTCAGCCAAAGACCTCAGAATGGATAGGGGAAAAAATTAAATTAAGCAGATACTGCATATTCAATTTTAAAGTGAGTATTTATAATTTAAATGTTCTAGCTTTAGGACAAAATTTGTTAAACCAACTTCAAAGAGAAGTAAAACAAATTCAGTGAAGAAAATATGTGGGATAATTTGGAAAAACTTCTCCAGTTGTGGTATCTGATTATTCCTGAGTGTTGAAAATTGAGAGTGCACCATAGTGGAATAACTCTTAACTGCCCAAAATATACAGGAGTGTAATATATCAAAATGGTGTCAATGTATGGAAAAAACATGATAAAAATACAAAGAAGATTGAGCTGGGGGACAGCAAATACTTTGTACAGATAGAATGTTTTTAATCCTAGTACTACTGATAATCCTAATACTCCTAGTACTAGGCTATATTTTTACCTCACTGTAAACCACCACATCCTTTTTTTTTTTTTTTTTTTTTTTTTTTTTTTGATCTTCACGAAAAAGGAAAATTGGTGCTCCATAGTTGTTGCAGGAGCAGCTGTTTTCCACACTGATACGGTACAATCTTAGCCCTGAGGAAGGCTAAAAAAAATGTTATCCAACGGGCAGTTTGGTTTGTAGCACGATTTCACAATGTCAATCACGTGAGATAAACAGGAATGTGAATGTTGAGGTGTCTGACATTTGTCCAAAATGTTGTTCCACTGGTCAGATTGGATTGTGTGTGTTGTGTGAACAGGCATATTACAGAGGTTTTACTCTATTTAATATTAATTGTCTTTTAAGCATATGTTCTACGTAATATATTTTTCTGCAAGGCTTTTTTTTGCTATTTTTGTATAAATAATACTTCAAAATCAAATTTAAACGTAATGTACTTGGTATTTATTGCCAAGAATTTTTCCCTAATAAAAATCTGGATAAAGCTTTTTATTTCCTACTACTGTGACTTCTGTTCACCTAATGGGAAAATTGTATTTTTAAGGCAGTTGGCCCTAAAACAGTAAAATATCCTAATAACAGAATAGCTTTATTACAGAGCAATCAGTTTATTCATGCTCAGGAAGCTGGAGTTAAAATCTCAGCATGGGTTGGCGTCTGACACAAAGTGCTAGTTTGTATTGTGTTCTGCCTCTGCTTCACTTAGGTGGCCCTGCTCGGAGAAGATAAAACACACACACGCTTCCTGTCTTCTGTGTGCATTTTCATGTACAGTAGTTGTTTCTGGAACAAGCATAACTTCATTTCCAAGAGGAAGCGCCCACCATCTGAGGGACTGAGATTCAAGAAATGAACTTTTATTCTGTAGAAACCTTTTTTCTAGTAAAAACGTGAATCAAAAGGAAGCATCGCTGAAAGCAACATTAAGCACATTCTTCTGTAACCCATCTGTTAATAACTTTCTTTCTCAGCTGAACAAGATGTATTTTGTAGCCTAAGAGATCTGCACGTGTATAGTTAAAAGTTTAATTTTTGTATTGAGTTTAAAAATTATATGCCCCAGTATTTAACTAATAAAACAATAATACTTTTATATACCCTTCATTCAGCAACCTCAAAGCAGTAGGCAGATGGCTGGAGCTTTTTCCTATAGACAAAAAAGATGTCTGTGAAAAAGATGAGGTTAGCTAAGAAACTGAGATATTTTAATTATTTCTGTCCTAAGTGGCAATGCCGCCTGTATCTGAGACCTGTTGGCATTATGACAATATGTATAGTGAACAATAGGTATGATCATTTATGGTAACATGACAGCTTGTGGAAGTGCATCGGTGTTGGCCCTCTGCTCAGCTGGAGAGCTCAGCTATAGGAACATAGCTAGAGATAAATGGTGTGCACTCAAGGCTTTTCAAGTCCAAATTAGCAAAGTAGTCTAAAGCTGGGAGGATAACAACAGGTCACAGGAACATCTAGAAGCATGTGATCATGAAAGCTTTTAAAAAGCACATATGGATCAACAGTCATTTCTATCCTGTTGTTTCTTATTATTACACATAACTTTAAGTGGGAATAAGGAGTATCCATGTGGTCAAGAGGGTGTGCAACACATGGATGAAAATATTAATATGTAACATAGCGTTAACAGATTCTGTAGCATTTCTTGACCTCTAGTTTCTAAATAGGAATTAAATGATTCTAGTACAGATAATGTGTGACACAATATATGATGAATAAGAAAAAACATGATCTAGCACATTGTAGTACATTAGTGGGAATACTTCATGTTGGTTATTAATACTGTCTTGCTGATAGGTTAACAAGCCTGCAGGAAATTAATTGAAGGATGCAGGTTTTTAATGGGGTTTTCGAGTTTCTTTTTGTTTGGGGTTTTTCTTTTTTGGGGAAATGTATATGATAGAGGTTTCAGCTCTGCTCAAATTGAGACAAGCTGTTTGTAGAGAGCTGATGTATGTTCAGAGAGGTGGTTCTTGTGATGTCTATGTTAGTGTCATATATATGAAGATTTTTTTCTTAAAATATAATGAAATGAGATGCAGAGAATAGGAATCCACACTTGCCTAATTCAAAAGATTTCTGCTCCAAGGCAACTGTTTTGGCTGAGTTGTTTCTTTGTGCCCTGTACTTGCAGGGGACAGGACTGGAACTGTCACTCAGAGGCAGCTGCTTTCTTTTCTATCAGCATTTGTTAATACACCATTTTCATTCTTCATCAGAATAGTGCCACGTAATTTGCAGATCTCCCGTGTCTATAGTCCATAGCAGTAAAGAGAACAAGAAGGAACCTTCAAATTATCTGCTTTTGTTTTAAACTTATTTATCTTACTAACAGTTTTTGTTATAAGTACTTAGAGTTTAGGCTCTTTTCATTAAGCTTTTTCACTTCTGCTTCTGATCTCTGTTGTTAATGCTGAAAAAAACCCATTTGACTGCTGTTTTGGTCTCTATTGCCATAATCATCCTTCTAGATAAGTGTTTGTGCCATAATACGTGGTTTTCTTGCAAAATGGAACTTGGAGATTCTTGGATAAATCTGAGCCCACAGTTAAATAATAGGTTTTGCACACCTAAGTGACAGGGGCTGTACAGTAATGGTTCTTTTTACATTTTACAGGTGAATAAAATCATTGCAATTAAAACTTTCTTTGACAGCTAGGAAAAAAGACAAAAAGCTATGTAGAAATGGCTGCTGAACATGCTTGTTGTTAGCAAAGTTTGTGGTTAGATATGCTTCGTTACTGTTTAGTTTTATAGAGACAGCACTAGCGGTCACATTTTCTGAGAGGTAACAATTATCTGAATTACAGCTTAGGTTTTATTCAAATAATTTAAGGTAAAAGTACCATATTTAATTCTACATATGGGGAATTTTTGGTTGCAGCTAATTCACTTATTCCCACTGCCTATGACTCAGTTCTGGTGTTATAGCCCATTTCCAGGCTTTCACAACTATTATTTTTGGCAGCTAACATTGCCCAAAGCTCCCATCTTTCCTTAAACTTATCCAGATCAGGCATTAGTAATAAACCCCCTAGAACAAATAAAGCTAGATATGTAGGAATCAAAGATTCTAAGTCAACTAAGTCTTTTGCAAGCTTCAAACTAGAAAGCTTACAGTTTGGTCAGTCCCAAAGCATGAGCTGTATTTTGTATCGGCAATCACATAAAGCACGTCTTTGACTTTTTACTTCTAATGTGCAGGTGGCATCTTGAAACATACTGTCTCTTGCTCTGGTAGATTTCCTGATGTATTACAACACAGTTAGGAAAAAAATCCTGAGCAAAAATAAAGAGGAATAATCTTTAAGTGCTTCCCAGCCTGCTTTAATTGTTAGGGATATGTTCTTTCTGGCTACTCATACTGCTGAGTCCAGCGTACCCACTCTTTTTTTTTTTTTCTTTTTTTTTTAAACAATATGTATGTAATCTTTTTTGTTNTTTTTTTCTTTTTTTTTTAAACAATATGTATGAAATCTGTTTTGTTTTTTTTTCAAGTTTCACTCTGGCGTTATTTTCAATCTTTATTTTCAATCTCTCCATATTGCTTTCCTCTAGCCTTAGTGGTAGTCTTACAGTTTTTGTATTGTAGTGCCATTTATGAAATTCCTTTATTGTGCTCTTTAACTTGTTCTTCCAGCTCATTATCGCAGTGGGAATAGAATTCATCACCTTGCTCAGACTCTTTTAAAATGCCCACTACGTGCCGTTCTGATCTACTTTTGTAAGATTCTCATTAGGGAGACTTGCATATTAAAAAAAGTTTTGTTGTGAGATGTAATCTAAAAGAAATATCCATAAATAATAGGACAGCTGTACACTTGTTGCTCATGTGTTACTCAGCAACATTGACAAGAAAAGATAATTTAGGTGTCGATAGGCAATAGGAGGCATAGGACCAAATCAAGAATTCAAATATATTGAATCAGGTTCCTAAAAAATCTCAAGGTCTTTTAAGGACTGAGATGTAAAAATATGCAGAAATAAACTACTGCTGTAGGTAGAAGTACATGTCCAACCATGAAAGTCTGCAAGCTTTTTTCAGAAATTATACAGATCCTTTTGTAATTATATAATTCCAAGACTTTGTGCTGTAGGAAATATGCTAAGTGTTGCAATATTTTTAATAAAATCAAATGTTTATGGAGACTGTAGAGGATTAGAAAAGAAGTACGTGAGCATAGAATCATAGTATGCGTTGGGTTGGAAGGGACCTTTGAAGGTCATCTAGTCCAACCCCCCTGCAGTAAGCAGGGACATCTTCAACTAGATCAGGTTGCTCAGAGCCTCATCAAGCCTGGCCTTGAATGTCTCCAGGGATGGGGCCTCCAGCACCTCTCTGGGCAACCTGTGCCAGTGCCTCACCACCCTCACAGTAAAGAACTTCTTGCTAATGTCTAATCTAAACCTACCCTGCTCTAGTTTAAAACCATTGCCCCTTGTCCTATCACTACATGCCCTTGCAAACAGCCCCTCCCCAGCTTTCCTGTAGGCCCCCTTCAGGTACTGGAGGCCGCTATAAGGTCTCCCTTCAGCCTTCTCTTCTCCAGGCTGAACAACCCCAGCTCTCTCAGCCTGTCTTCACAGGAGAGGTGCTCCAGCCCTCTGATCATCTTTGTGGCCCTCCTCTGGATTCGCTCCAACAGGTCCATGTCCTGTGGGTTCCAGAGCTGGACACAGTCCTCCAGGTGGGGTCCCACAAGAGCAGAGTAGAGGTGGAGAATCACCTCTCTGGATCTGCTGGCCATGGTTCTTTTGATGCAGTGCAGGATGCGATTGGCCTTCTGGGCTGCAAGCGCACACTGTTGGCTCATGTCCAGCTTTTCGTCCATCAGTACCCGCAAGTACTTTTCCACAGGACTGCTCTCTATCACATCGTCCCCCAGCCTGTATTGATAATGAGGATTGTCCTGACCCAAGTGTAGGGAGTTGCACTTGGCTTTGTTGAACTTCATAAGGTTTCCTCGGGCCCACCTCTCTAGCTCATCCAGGTCCCTCTGGATGGCATCCTGTCCCTCTGGCACATCGACCGCACCACTCAGCTTAGTGACTCCACAATGTAGTCTGAAAGATAGTGAATGGTGAAAGTTGCTGTTTATGTGTTCACTGTTAACATAGGGGAATTCCTTGAATATACCCCTAATTGAAGGGTAGGAATATTGCTGTGGTATTGCAATTTTCAGTGTTTGTCCACAGGCATTAAAGATTGAAATAATTCAGCACTGAGAAGTTTTGAGGAAATCTAAAACTCTGTAGTGACGCTAAGAGTAAAAGGAGCAAATATAGTGTGACTTTGAAATATGGCTACAAACACCATAATGTAATATTTTATATTGCTGCTGTTGTGCACAGCACCATTGTAGAGTTAACAACACAGAACAAAGAAAAGATATTTTCTGGGTCATCAAGTCCAGCTTGCTCCCACCAAGGCAATGCTTGTTACTATCTCCATTTTACTAACAAATCAAGCTGTCCTTGAACCACCCTACCTTTTTCTGTTCGGGTTTCTAGCCTTACACTTTATTCGTAGAGCAACTCAGTTTTGCCCCATAGTTTCTATAGTCCATTTCCTCTCTGTTTCTCTAACTGTTTCTCTCCTGAAGTGTCTGGGTAGAGCAATCATGTTTCTTTTGTTTTCCTTCTTTTGGTCCTCAACTCTGCACGATCCCAGTGTGTGTTAATACAGTTTTAACATGAACAATTGGAAGTGTGTGCCATATTCCAGATGAGGCTCCACTGGTGTCCTATACAAGTCAATTAATATTTGTCTCTCGCTTTTGGAAATATCTCACCTGATGTCTCTCAGGATGGCATTTACTTTTTCCAGGCATCATCATACTTCACAATTTTACAGCTGACATTTACGTATCTTCACCATTTCCAATTGAATATGCAGCTTATAAACAAATGTGTTGCTATCTTTATGTATATGATGTGTGCATTTTGATGTTAAATCATTCAATTTTTCTCAGACTCTAGTCTTTGAAATTTAAATAAGCAGTCCTGATGGATATTGCTATCCTACTCTATGGTATATAAGTTACTGGCATCAGAGTTTTCCTGACAGTGATCAGATAATTTTTTCTTTTTTTTTTTCCCTCCATCCTGACCTAAAAAAATTTTAGTGGTTGTGGTTGCTTTTTTCAGTCTTCAGGTATCATTGTGACTTGACAGATGTAGTAAAAATCCATGTTTCAGGTGGTTCCACGTGTTAATTTTTCCAGAATTCTTTGGTGATTATTTATGTTCCCTTGCCCTCCCAAGCTTGAACTACTGAGCTCCCTGAATTTTCCTCCTTAACCTTCATTCCTGTTAATTAATCAGCCTGCTGTCACCTGCACGTGCATTATAGTCCTTACTGAGTAACAAGGAAAGAGTACTTATGGAACTTTTTCTAGCTTTGCCTAGATCTACTTGCATCTATGCCACATTCTTACTTTTTTCCTGGTTATTTATATAGGTACATCTATACACAGACACACAGGCATAAAAAAGGTAGTAGCACATACAGATGCATTTTTTAACTATTTGCTTTATGTCAACTAGTATTTCTTGAGCATGAACAAATACCATAACTGTGGATTTTTGTATCTTAATTCTAAAATCTTCATATCTTACTGAGTTTGCATTTGTTTTAAATTCATATTCTCACTCACTTTCATGCTATTACCCCCCAAAAAAAAAATAAAAGGAGGCCTAAGACACACTCCTTTAAAATCTATGCTTTTATTAAAATTTGTTTTCTGTTGTCTTTAGAAACGTCTCTAATAACGTTCTCTCCAATTCAGTGATGCATCCAGGAATAATCCAAGTGGGTTATTTACAGCCCTAAAATTAGGGATGTGATTAAACAAAAGCCATTATGTATTTATTGGGTTTGGGTTCTCAAAATCACAGAGTTGTCTAAATTGATCGTGTGTTTACAAGTACTTCATGATTTGTAGCAGGATTTTTATTCATGTGTTGGCCCACCACAAGGCATTGTGTTGTCCATCATCATTTTTACTTTGCATCTTTGATCATTTTAATATGACCATAAAATAATTAATATAATGATATTTTGTTACGTAATAAAATTAAAAGAACTAGTTCAAGCCAAAAAAAAAAAAGTAATGATGATTAAAATGTCCTTGATACCATGATGTGATGACATCTGATGGATTTTTTTGACTGCATAATACAAACAACGATTAGTTGAATTGTCACTGTTATTCTTGGGTACTGTGGAACAAGTAGCTATTTCTGTACCTAGTAAGAGAAAGTTTGAAGTGTTATACTGCAATGACGTTCTAAAAACATTTTAATTTAAGTCAAGACAGCACAGAACCTGAGTAACAGTTACAATTCTGATTTTCTATATGGCAGCTTACTTTTATTTAGCTTAGTTAGTTTTGCATTTTCAGCATGTACAGTAAATCCCATTATATTTGCAATCAAGCATAAAGTAATTATGCCTTCTCCCTTTTATCACAGATTCCTTGCAGCTTGGAGTACTGGGATGAGCTTCAGAAATCATTTGTTGCATTCCGGGAATTCAGTCTCTCAGAAAGCAAAGTCTGTGAACTACAGCTGCCCAGTATCAACCTTGTGAAGGATCAGAAAGAGCTCATAGCCTCCGATCTGTGGAGGATAGTCCTGAACAGCAGTCAGAATGTGGCTGATGACCAAAGGTAATTTTAAAGGAGGAGGGAAAAACAGAAATCTAATGCTATGCTCTTGAGAGATCTTTTTCAAGAGACTTAGGAAATAAGTTACTGTTTTCGTATGCGGTGAGAGTTGCTGGTCTTAAATGAGCTTCACACTGTAGTTCACCTTCATGCAAGAGCAGGGAGTGTGCACAAAAAGAGCTTTATCTTAGATTTACAGGCAGCCTGGCGGCATCATATTCATCAATTTTCTGAACACAAGGATTACTGAAAAGTGAAGACAAACAAGCCGTATCCTGAAACCTCTTAGCTGCACAAGGCAGTAAAATTAGCTAATTAACAAAAGAAGGCTGAGGCGCAATCCATTGTATAACATCGTAGTAAACATTCTTCTTCCATGCACCCCCCATACATCGCCTTTATTCTGTCCTCAGTGCAAGTCAATGACTAAAAGAAGCCAAGTGTCTATTTTAAATATATTAAACAAAACTTTAGCACTTCAAGAGCATTGCATTATTATTCACACAGCTTGCTTACTATGCTAACAGTAAAAAAATTTAATCGTCGTTTTCAAACACTGGGGATATATTTTTCATTATGTTTACAGCTGGAAACAATGTACAATGACAGATATTCACTCTATTTGCATTCATTCGGTTTTGGTTAATATGTAGAGTCAGGAGAAATGAGCACAAGTTCTCTCCACAAACAGCAGTGGAGTTGCTTTCAAAGACCTTCGTAGCATTTTATAGTTAGAGCGGAAAACCCAGAACGACCCTGTTGGGTCACTGGTATTTGCTGATTGTTGCTGCCTTTGTATGAACACATGCTTGAACGAGTCTGTAGCATCCACATGTATGTTACGTGAAGCTACAGAATTCAGAGAAATCAGGAAATACGAACACAGCTAACAAAATCAATGAAGAAAATTAAACATCTGGTTTCCATTAATAGTATCAGGTTGGAAATGATTTCTTGATGTTAATTGTGAAAGAATGCATTTTCATCATTGAGAAGTTAAGTGTTTTAGACAAGGTTAATTCCTCTGAATGTGGGACCTTGGCAAAATTGCCTTCCTGGTCAGCTTAACACCACAGAAATGTGAACTCGGTGGGAACTGAAAATGAAGCAGTGAAATTTAGTAGATTTTTTTCATCAAGGCATTTGGCACTGTAGTCATGTTTATTGTTTTCTGCTCAAATAGGCGTCATCACTATATGCAATGTTTCATTTGGGGAGCTCCGGTAAGCTAATGAGTAGTGATCGATCAGAAGGAGGCTAGAGTTAAAACGAAATACAAATACTGAAAAAAAAAAAAAATAAAACCAGTTTGGACTGTGATTAAATCAGAAACATTTTACAGCATAACATGAATTCACCTGCCTAGAAGGTCTAAACTCATGAGTTTTCACCTCATGGTGAGGAAGCTGCAGGCTTGCTCCACGATAGTGACCATCCTCAGTGGTGTCAGTGTGCCAAGTTATAAATGGCCTTGACGTACCAGAAAACTCTAGGGAAGACAATTGCTCTGTCCACAGCAATGATATTAGAAGCACTATGTCCTCCGGATTGTGTGTGTACGCGTACAGCTAAACCAGAAACTGCAACTGAAAGAACAGGAATTAAACCAAAGCGTTAGTAGTTCACTGAATAGGGATAGCACGAGAGGAAAGAAGACAGAAAAAAATATGCACCACACTACTGAAGTATTTGAAGGTTAATAAACAGAAGAGAAAGAGGGAAGTCAAGGGGAGGTGTTATGAACTGCCAGCTCCTTAGGCACCTGCATGGAGACTGCAGTCACTAGTCCTGATACTTTTGGTGGCCTGAGGAATTTATAATGGTTTTAAGAGGTGTAGTTTACACCTACGTGAACAGTAGACTGGAAAGTTATAGATTCATGTAGGTCAGGGTGAACTCCATCCAGAAGCCAGAAACCTGAAGGATATATGAGGAAAACCTCTGATTTCAATCAGAGAAGAGAAAAGATTATATTCCCTGCCACAGTCACAGTTTCAGATAGAAATTCAAACTGATCTCTCTTTATACTAGCTTCAAACAAGACTGTACTGCAAGCTTTCTTAAGGATCACTACAGGAAGGACGGGTGTGGAAGAAGTAGTCCTCACCATCCTGGAGTGATTCTTCACAGAGAAACTTAACGGGTCAGAAAAAGGGCAGCCGTTCCTCAGAGATGAGGCTTTGACCTGTGGTGTTTGAGGCTTTTTCTTGGAGACAGAGCAAATCATGCCAGTCACATTACTGACGGGGAGGTTTTGAGACAGTTCACAAGCGCTGAAATGCATATAGTTACAGCTGCAGAACAAGTTTGGGGTAACAGTTAAGAGAAGGCTCTCTGGCCTGCAGAGAAGGCCAACCTTTCTAGACCCCTAGGAGCATAGGAAGTCCGTATTGGCAGTAACTTTGCTGAAACTGTGGCTCTATCTTCATCAAACAAACATATTGCTACCAGTATGGGTATTTTCTTGTGACCGAGCACCCTAAAATGTATTCTGGATTCTACTTGACCAAAAAATGCCAAACTTTTTTGGGTTTTGAGAGAGAGACTGCCCCGCGTCATGGCAAATTTCAATGTTAGTCTTGTTCCTAAAGCAAGTGTTTAACATGAGATTTTAGACTTGTGAGAAGGGCCAGAAGGACCTGTGCTTAAAGCCAGTGCTGAGTGTTAGACCAGGGAACCTCAAGGCTGAAGGTATCTGCGAACGAGAGCGAGAAGTGAAGACAGTATAAAAGTTGAATCTTGGTTTTCCTGGAGACTCATGGTGATCTGACATTACAGCATTGACATGCTGTAACTGTATGATTGATTAGCAAATTTAATTCACTATTAATTGTAAAGTATAAAAATGCTTAGTCTTGTTGAAGTTTATTAGTTTGATCTTGTATTTTGGGTCAGACTCTAACAGCTGCCATATGCATGCAGCTGCTGCTCAATCATAATATTTTTTCCTTCAAATTCTGCAGGTTTGGGGTTTTTTGTGGTAACCTCTATGATATGCTAATTATTAATACCAGCGAGCTGATCCCTTAAGTACTTTATTACTGATTCCTAATATCAGTTATAAAGTATAAAACTTAGGTGGCTCATGTGACATGAAAACAAAAATGTCTGTGAGATGATGTGTGATATGTTGAGCAGTAGCTGGCAGGCTGAAGTGTATCAACAGATAATGAATATGGGAATATGCAAAGATGTCGTGGTCCAAATCCTGTGATATGCAAGCTCTTTCTGACATTGATCAGGAAGTAACTAGAAATATAGACATCAAGGGGCTATCTGGTTAAGGACATAGTATATATGTGTATGTTGTTTCTTTTTAAGAATTTTGTAGACCATTCATTATTCAATGAATGAATAAGGTTTGAATGAACATTTATGAATGTTTATTCAATGAATTAATAAATCTGAAGTCCTAAGTGAAATACTTTAGGATCCCCTTGGGTGTTTATGGAAGGAATCATATATGGCAAAAATGACTGTTTATAGAAATCCTTAAAATGTGGGATTAAAAGGAAATTATCCTAGAATAAGTTATTTTTATAGGTTGCATTTTCATGTTGCAGGACTAGCAAATTATAATCAAAATTACTTTTATTTAAAGCTCTGTTTGAGTGGTGAGACACTAACCCCCCTCCCTGGTCTGCTTGGGAAGGTTCATCATTCTCTGTTTAAATGGGTTACGTTACAAGATGTTTTATATATTTGTGCATCTCCTGTGTAATGTAAACAGTATTTTTATAATTACTGACATACTAATGTGAAATAGTAATTGAAAATGCCTTAAGATACAAACCATGAAACAAGTACAAAAACTTTTAAATAAGCCTTAAATTGCTACTTTTTAAAAATTAAAGTGAGGAATCATGATCATGTTTCTTGCTAATTGTTTTAGCTTTTATTCAAAGTAGATGATGTACTGGATTTTGACCTCTAACAATTTGGGTTCAGACCAGCATTTGAGTCATAAATTAAATGAGTTAAGTGGTCTCTTTCTTCTTCCCAGTGGATATTTTCCCATGTTGCGGTTTCATCACAAATGGCAGTTTTGGTTTAAATATTCCACTCTTAAAATAACAAGAATAATGCAGGTCACTGTTAAGTCATTGTTCCCAGTTGCCGTATATTTAACTTGAACTGCTTTGCATGATGTGAAACTATCACGCTTTATAATACATAATGACTTAGAATGTAGGTATTTTCCATTTTAAAAATTCTCATATTTCACAGAGGTTTTTTTTTTAAAAAAAAAAAGAAATTTCTGGTATTAAAGTCAGGTCAGTTTTATTTAGAATTTCCTCTGGTTTTGCTACACCCATCCCTCAGCATCTTGAGCCAAACACAAAGCAGTAGAAGCTACTGATTCCTTTTCTCCCTGGCTGAAGAGTTTTGTAAAGCCCACGCTGCATTTTGTAGCTCCAAAGCAGCCAAGAGAATGTGGGATTTTTTGGTATTGTATTAATTTGATGCACAAGTTTTGATTTCATAATCATATCTACCTGTACGATATTAATGCTTCCACTATTGTTCACCAAGGCTTAATAGAAAGTTTCCTGCGTTTACAGCTAACACTGCTTTATGTTCTGTTTGTGCACAGCATGTGATGAAGGACTGTGTCTTTGATTTCTGTGCTCTATGCAAGGTAAAAGGAGAAAGTAGCAGTGCTAAAGATCTGACGCAAGTCTGCCTAGGCAAAAAGTTTTAATGGGCTTTAATTTAAAATCGGAGGGTCATGGTAGTGATCGTAAGGACTACAGTCTCCCTTTAAAAGCTGTTCACTCAATACTGTGATCTCTTATTGCAGTTCTTTTTTAAGGCAATACTATAGTAATTTGGATGCTGCTCTTAGTATGTTTTGTACTGCAACCGATTTATTCTGTTACTGTATTTTTATTTTCATAACAACATGGGGGCTATAATTATGGATAGGGTTTCCGGTTGAGAAAAATCAAATGGATCCCTTCACAGATAAGACAAAAACACTTGATCAGTCAGGAAAACTGTGATGAAAGAATCCACACTGCATTTCTTTTCAGATTATTTCTAGAAGGTGAGACAGGAGCCATGGTGACGAAGGATGCAGAGAAGGCGGAGTTATTGAATGCCTTCTTTGCGTCAGTCTTTACTACCCGACCGAGCCCTCAGGAGTCCCAGGCCTTGGAGAAAGTAACGAGGCAAGAGGAAGACTTTCCCTGGGTTGAGGAGGATCAAGTGAGGGACCAGTTAGGCCAATTAGATATTCACAAGTCTATGGGCCCTGATGGGATGCACCCGAGAGTGCTGAGGGAGCTGGCGGAAGTCATTGCTGGGCCACTCTCCACCATCTTTGAAAGGTCCTGGAGAACAGGCGGGGTGCCTGAAGATTGGAGGAAAGCCAGTGTCACTCCAGTCTTCAAAAAGGGCAAGAAGGAGGACCCGGGGAGCTACAGGCCTTTCAGCCTCACCTCCATCCCTGGAAAGATGATGGAACAGCTTGTTCTGGGCGTCATCTCAAGGCATGTGGAGGAAAAGAGGGCTATCAGAAGCACTCAGCATGGATTCACCAAGGGGAAATCATGCCTGACTAATCTGATAGCCTTCTATGAAGGCGTGACTGGATGGATAGATGAGGGGAGAGCGGTAGATGTGGTCTACCTTGACTTCAGCAAGGCGTTCGACACGGTCTCCCACAGCATCCTCATAGGGAAGCTTAGGAAGAGTGGGTTAGATGAATGGACAGTAAGGTGGATAGAAAACTGGTTGAAAGACAGAGCTCAGAGGGTCGTGGTTAGGGGCACAGAGTCCAGTTGGAGATCAGTGACGAGTGGTGTTCCCCAGGGGTCAGTACTGGGCCCAGTCCTCTTCAATATATTCATCAACGACTTGGATGAGGGGATAGAGAGCACCCTCAGCAAGTTTGCTGATGACACAAAGCTGGGGGGGGTGGCTGACACACCAGAAGGCTGTGCCGCCATACAGAGAGACCTGGACAGGCTGGAGAGTTGGGCGGAGAGAAACCTTATGAAATTCAATAAGGGCAAGTGTAGGGTGCTGCACCTGGGGAGGAATAACCCCCTGCACCAGTACAGGTTGGGGGCTGACCTGCTGGAGAGCAGCTCGGTGGAAAGAGACCTGGGAGTCCTGGTGGACAACAGGATGACCATGAGCCAGCAATGTGCCCTTGTGGCCAAGAAGGCCAATGGCATCCTGGGGTGCATCAAGAAGAGTGTGGCCAGCAGGTCGAGGGAGGTCATCCTCCCCCTCTACTCTGCCTTGGTGAGGCCACACCTGGAGTACTGTGTCCAGTTCTGGGCTCCCCAGCTCAAGAAGGACAGGGAACTGCTGGAGAGGGTGCAGCATAGGGCTACCAAGATGATTAGGGGACTGGAACACCTCTCTTATGAGGAAAGACTGAGGGAATTGGGTCTGTTTAGTCTGGAAAAGAGACGGCTGAGGGGTGACCTTATTAATGCGTACAAATACTTAAAGGGTGGGTGTCAGGAGGATGGGGCCAGGCTCTTTTCAATGGTGCCCGGCAACAGGACAAGAGGTAATGGGTACAAACTTGAGTGTAAGAAGTTCCACCTAAACACGAGGAGGAACTTCTTTACTTTGAGGGTGGCAGAGCACTGGAACAGGCTGCCCAGAGAGGTGGTGGAGTCTCCATCTCTGGAGACATTCAAAACCCACCTGGACGCGTTCCTGTGCAACCTGCTCTAAGGTAACCCTGCTCTGGCAGGGGGGTTGGACTAGGTGATCTCCAGAGGACCCTTCCAACCCTATGATTCTATGATTCTCTCTGTAGAGTGACTTTCCCTTCTAAAATGTGGTGTAGCCCATATCGTCCTGCTCCTTTCAGTCCTCCACTGCTAGCCCTTGTCCCGCCCTACCATGGGAGAGGATGCAAGGCCAGTTCTGTCCCAGGGAGCAACATTGTCCCACCCTCCTTTGCTGTTTCTCTCTGGTTAGTTTTTTAAGCACGTGGTTGGACTCTGAAGTTTGCTAGGGAATTCTTTCAGTGGTGGGCCTTTTTGGTTTCTAAGGTGGCTCTCCATAAGGAAACAAAAGCCAGTTTTCAGTCTTTTTGTTCCCACCATCTTGAGTTCCATTTGATCTGCTGCTTGTGGGGCAGAAATATCAGAGCAAAGTATGGATAAATGCTTTAGGTTATTTTCCTGATGTGAAGCTCCTGCCACATTTCCTCCTGCATCAAGTATGTCATGTTGCCCCGTAACCATTGTGGTTATGAATGAGAAATGGCAAAGGTCCGATCACACTAAATGCTCGATAAATAAAAAGCAGATATATAAAATTTGACTAAATAGTAATTTGGAGGGTTTTTCTTGTTTTTTATTTTATGAAAACATCCATCTCCCAAAAAAACATATCTAAGGAAATAAAAATGCTGAGTCACTGATAGGTGACTCAAGGAATATGTTTCTGAGGAAAATAAATTTATAATTTCCGAATAAACCTCAAATTTCAGAAATAAATGTCCTTTCTTCTTACTGCAGTTAGTGTTATGGTTGTTTGTACAAACTAAGTCTTAATTCAGAATATCAAAGTGTAATTATTTTTTTAAAGTTCCTCATAGTTTGGTTAATATTTCTTTACACCCCTCTACCCTTTTTCTATTTTCATTCCATATGTCCCTGAAATTCTGTTTCTAATCAAAATGCAATGGGCAAAAAAAATCTTAAAATAATGACAGTTATTCTGAGAGAACTAATCAGTTTCACAAATTCAAAATTATTTAATGGTCTAAATCAGCATATAAATTTTGGTGGCTTTTGGATTTGGTTCCATGCTTTGTTCCAACAGTCTAAGGACTATCCATGGCAGAACAAAGAAAAGCCTCCCATTTCTCTGACTTGAGTCCACTCCCATAGATGTTCTATCATGTGAATACAAAGAATAATCTTATTTCCAAAGTTCTCAAAAGACCTACAACACCATTTTTGAAATGTAAACAGGCAATTTGAAGAGGTAAATCACAGGAAAGCTGCTAAAAATCTGATTAAGTGACCTGTCTTTCATTCTTCACTGACCCAATCCATTCTTGATATCCTGTCTTGATTCTTTGATAATTAGCTAATTTTAGTTCGGTTTTACTGCTACACAGGTATTTTGATTTATGTCCACAAATCTAAAGTTGGATTTAAGCTCCATAAATAAATACCATACTAGCTAGTTGCCGTAACACAAAATAATACTGATAAATTAAAAATAAAATCCATGGAATTCTATACATTTGCAGATGAAAATTTAGAGTACCTACTATATTTGTGCATAATTTTTCAGTAACACACATGGAGTGATGAAAAATTTGATCCTAAAAGCGTAAGACATGTTGCTTTGAAAGCCAATATTCGAATTTAAACTTGTGTTTGAATTTCAAATATCTTTAAAATGTCAATGAAAATCTATTCATGGTGCTTTATAAAAGCTAATTACTTTCTGACAAAAATAGTTAAGTTGGCATTAGTTAATCCTTCATTAAATTTTATTTTAAAAATAAAAGCAGTATTGGACTGAGGGCATGGACTTAGTTTTCTTGAATCAAATCTGTGTTTTTAAACTAAAACTCTTCAGTGCCAAACTGCAAAGGGAGTGAGAATAAGGAACATAAAGGGTAGACTTGGATTAAATTAGAAAATTTATTTGTACTAAAGTGGTGTCTTAGCAACCTATAGAATTGTGATGTAGTGTTAGTTTCTCTCAAGAGACTGAAAGATAATGCTTGGAGATTCATGGCGTCAGGAGTATGGCTAGCAAAAAAAAATATCAGTGGGGTGGCATCTTAAATGTACAGTTAGTATGTTGTAGGAGGTGCTAGTAAAAGGCTCTAGGCTGAGCTTATACTATTTGGAGATTCTTTTTAAATGATGGCCATAGAATGAGAAGTGCGAAGGAAAGAAAGCTTAAAGGGACAGGGTTTATGCGTAGAAGGAGTTTGATGGTTGTGAGTTGGTTTCCTTAAAAGTAAAATGAAAAAAATCATTATCTTGACTTTCAGCAGTTTTAATAATGGTAATTTAGCTATTTCAACAATTAAAGATACCTGATATATTTTGGTTTTATTTCTGTAAATTTGGTTTGCATCTGTGGTTCAGGTGTTTCAGTTTGTAAATTGAAAGTGCAGTGTGATAAAAGCGTTGTTGGATTGCAGTCTTGTCTGCTATGTTCTGCTTGGGAAAAAGTACATACACTAACATTAGCAGTCAAAAGAAAACGATGACATTGGCTGTGCCAGAAAACCAACATGGCACATGGTCATGTCTTACTGTAAAGCGATAAAATCCTGGAAGTGATGAACTACAGCTTTATTATCTACCTTCTGCAGCTCGGAAAGTGAATCTGGCTCACAAAGCGCGTGCGATCAGCTTGTAACCCCCACCGCATTAGCAGCCTGTACCAGGGTTGACTCCTGTTTTACTCCTTGGTTTGTGCCATCACTAAGTGTGTTGATCCAGCTTACTTATTTGGAAGTCCACCTGTGTCATCATCTTGATCAACTAGGCACAGGTATGTACTCCTTTATGTAGAATAATGAAAGCATATATAGTTCATACACACTGATTAATTGCTGTTTTGCTGTCTGTAGTCCCCATTTCCTTTTTCAACCAGGCATTCTTGAAATAAATTATCACCAACAGCCACTGGTGGTACAGACTTCAGGGTAAAATTGATGACTTCTGTGTGTTGAGAAAGTACATACGGTAGGCAGTGGGGCTGGCCGATCACCCCCCTTCCTGCCTCCGGAATGGGTAACTGTAGAAGCCATCCGGTTTTCGGAGTCTGATTAGTGGCAGCAGGTGCCACTTCAGTTTTGAGCCATCTTAGTAAATGAATTTGATCTTTTAAATTTTCCAGCATATTAACGGTACTATTAAAATATTTGGAGATTTTGCAACCCCCTTAGTAAGAATTCCTTGGAAGAGCTCTGAGAACTGCAGATTTAACTGCTATTTCAATTATGATCACTTTTGGAGCTACATCTGTTTTTGTTCAGTGCTCTCTGTCATTGCAGTAATGGCAAATACATTCCAAGAGATCTTTAGATTATTGTCTGATTTTCAAATGCCAGGAATGCTTTCCATGGAAGATGAGCAAATATATTAGATAATTTTGACAGGGACAGCTCTTTTTGTGAGTAGTTTTTGTGTTTCTGCAAGTATTATAATATATTCATTATCAAATCACACTAAGACTGACACTCAACATCTCGTAAATAATTTCTTGTCTATCAGCTACCTCTATCAGTACATAATCTTCCTCACTATTACACTCCAATTCCAGATGCTCGATCTTTAAAATTACACGTACTGGAAAAAGCAAAAATCGGATTAAAATCAAACCCAGCTGTTTCATTTTTCAACAGCAACTGAGTTTATGCTGATGCTGCTGTTGCTCTCTTTACAGCACCTAAAGGCCTTAAGTTTTGGGGCTCTGTTGTGCTATGTCATACGCAAAGGGAGCACAAAACTTATCGTATCCATTATGCTTTCGTAGCATAATAGGGCTTGATCCTGGAAAGTGATGAGTGGTTTGGTTCCAAAGCTGTAGAGCACTTGAGCATATGCTGATTTTAAGCATGTGAGTAGTTCCAGCAACATAAATAACATCATCAATGGAAATACTCGCACGCTTAATGCTACGCAAGTGGTGTATGTGCCTTGCAGTGTCTGCTGCCACAGTGCTCAGCACTTTGCAGGACTGAGACTTCAGTGAACGCGATAAAATCTTTTTTATGATATATTTCTCATGCTTTAGTCTCAGGATACTGTTTTGTTTAATTTCTAGTATTATGGGGCAATATGTCGCATCTCAGTGGGTTTGTGGTCTTGAACCCTCTATAATTGCAGCAAAGACAATTTTCATTGTGGAGCCTGTTAGCCTGCACAGTCACATGTCAGCAAACATTATATTGCTAATTTTTATTGTATTTGTAATGTGCTATGCATGGATTATCATATACATATACTATAGCAAAAATTCTCACAGAAATGTGGTTTCTGCTTCAAATAGGTGGCAATCTGAAGTATTGTGCAGCGTGTAGGTAAAGCAGTTTGGCTGGCTGGTCTATTTACCATGAAAATATTTTGGTTTGAAGATACTTTTTGTTTGCAGCTGCTACTAATTACAGTTCTATTTTACATCTAATAAACAGTGTGAACAGGATTAATTTCAGTTTTCAGAAATGTCAGCTCTAATGAATTTTACTTGTTTTCATCATATGTACAAGCAGTTAAAACACAATCTACAAAAACATACGGAATGTGGCAATGGTGATGTTCTAGTCTTGTTCTTTTACTTTTCAGCACCACCAAAGTTTCTTCAGCCATTTTTATCTGATAAGAACATGCCATCTGAACTAGAATACATGATAATTTCCTTTGATGAGCCTCATGTATATCTTCGTCAGTGGAGCGATGAGTCGATGTTCCAGGAGATCCAGTTTTCAACTCAAGCCAACTGTGAACTCTTGGAGTGCCGAAACGTGACTATGCAGAGTGTTGTGAAACCTTTCAAAATCTGGGGGCAGATTGCTGTTTCCAGTAACGCAGTAGGAAGGCTATTGGACTGCACAATAATGGTGGACCCCATTTTCATCAACTTTGGCCAATATGCACTTCATTCTCTAAATACTGCAATTCAAGCTTGGCAGCAGGTATGCAAATACAATAGGGAGAAAAAAATGTAGCTATTGTGTGATTCAGTTAATAGCAAATTAGAATACCAACTGCATTAATTGAAAATATTCCCAGATATAAAAGCTAATTTACACTAAAAGTGTATTTACTAATGAACATTAATTCCACGATAGCAATGAAAATTGGGAGACAATGAATGCTATATGTAAAGGTAAATGCAGTCAGAACTGCTTGAGTTTCAGTGAAACTACATGGATTTATATTAGAACAATCAGAATCTTGGTCTTGAAATGCATAATATTCCGTTAATATATGAAAAGGTGAGTGATGCATGATATGTAAGCACAGCTCAGTCTGAGTGGTAGAGCACATTGTTTCCAGCTACTACTTCTGTCCTTATTGAAGTTCAACACTAGTTTCACATTACATTCTGTGCAAGCAGCATTAATGGTTGAAGCCAATCCCAGCGTAAGGAACCTTGCTTCTGCAATGACCCCTCGAAGGCCTGTAATTCCCTTACTCCACTATAGCCTTGAAATCAAATCATTCTCTTCATCTGCCTGAAGACCTATGTGGAGCCTGGGAATTAATTACCTATCATGGCACTACAATAACAAAGCCCCCAAAAAAGGATAAAACATCTGTTTTATATAAAAAAATTCTTTTTTAAGGGCATTCCGTGGTTTTCTTGTTGCAAAAGGACATTCATAAAACAAGATCTAGTGTGATTTAAATCTTTACAGCTGGCTCAAATATCAATGTGAACAAAAATCTTTGTAGCTCCAATTTCTGTTTTTTGTCATATTTTGAACAATGCTTTTAATAAAAAACAAACATAGAAAGTATAAGAGAGTCCTTGGTAGGCTGTTTAAACCCAAAATATTTCTGACTTAGTACTAGTCCCTCATCTAAGACATGTGTGGCAACTACTGCAAAATGGCCTTCAGAAAGGTCAGTTTCCTCTTAGGATGGGAAAAAAAAAAAAAAAAAAGATCTCTCAGACATAGCTATACATATAAATAAAATATGGTGCATAAATATTTAAATGTTTTAAACCACATCACAGTGTGAATGACTGACTGACTACTCTGTGCCTTGAAGGAATATTCTGAGTTGAAAAAATGGAATTGTATATTTGATTAAGTAGAGCCATATGTCGCATAGTATATTGCTGACAGGTACATTCTATGAATAGTTGGTACTGATTTATACATGGATTTGGCAATGTTAACATGAGCCACAGGAGGATATACTTCTGTAATTGTTGCTGTAATTTTCTCGTTTCCTCTCATGTCAAGGGTACTTGCCACCATGTTCTGATGTGGTGGTTATCTAGCCGTGAGTATTCGAGATTAAAAACTTGTAACGCTTTGAAATTAGGGGAAAGTTAACACACAAGTGGGTTCAAAACGGCTTATTAAATTAATTGTTACCAAGATGTTTTGTATGTGGCTTTACCTCCAGACTGGGGAGGTGGCACGCACTGCATGGGGAGGGAATTAATTCCCCAATTATAAGTATTGTTTGATGTTTGCTGTTCACACAAAATATAAAATAAATGCCACCAACTAGAAGCATGAATTTAATAAGCAGGAAAGGTTATTTGAATTCTCCGCATATTTTTCACTGGATTAATATCTGAAACAAGTGATGTTGTATTCAGTGGACAGACAGATGAAGCATGAAACAATTTGGCCCTGCACCTTTAGGTCAAGAGTTCAGGATTAACAGAAGCCTCTGTCGGTGTCTTTCTTTCCTAGATTTGGACTGATTTTTTTTTTTTTTTTAAGTAACGATGAACATTTTGAAAGTAGATTAAGCCTAAAAAACACTAGGCATACAACTTGCTTTATACTTCTAAATCACATGCTGAAAATCTGAGAGGATTAGCACTTTTTAAAAACAGTTTCCCCTTTTGACGTATTTCACTGTCTAATCTGAAATCCCTGTTAAAATACAAGCAGTAACAGCCTAAAGCACATCTAAATGCAAAGCTAAAGTAATGGTTTTGATAATCAAATAACTGGGCAGGGAACTTCAAGATTGTTATTAATTTAGTTTTATTATTTAATAATAGCACACAGAGTATCAAGTGAGATAGAAAATGCATGTCTCCTGTGAATATACTGGAGGGGTGGTAGTGGTGCCCTTTATTCGGGCGTTTAAGCCTTCACAATTTGTTTTATTGCATTAGTGCTTTGTGATACCTAGAGACACAGGGTCAGCTGAGAAAACAGCTCCCCAGGTATGGTACTAAGTGAGTATTCCTGGGAAAAAAACTATTCCTTTGTGGTCTCACACTGCAAATGTTTTCCTAAACCACTCAGAAGTTATAAAAGTTCTTGTTTTAAACCTGTTTTAAACCATTAGAACTTCTTTGCCTCGAGGTCCATGTGGTGCTTAACCTTTCTGTTGGCAGTTGCATAAGTTTTGTTAATGAGCTGGGATCAGTCAAAATGACATCTGTGATCACAGTAGTTTCCCCATCTTTCTACCACAAGCACGAAGAACAAAGGAAATGGGTACAGAAAATTTGCATGTAGCTTCAATTTAACTTTGTAGCTGATCATGTCAGGATACTGCCATGAGAATGAAGTTTAAACAACCAGAAGGAAAATATTCTTTTCTGTTAGAGGAACTTTAGCATTTTCTTATCTCCCTCAAAGACTTTCTGTCCAAAAAACATTAAGAGGTACTCGAGAGAGAGTATGTATGTGTGTGTGTATGAGAGAGAGAGGAGGTTTGCAGAGGTCTTCGGTAGCTTGTGAAACACACAGAAAATAACTTTGTGCATATAAAGAGGCCTAGGCTTTTATGGGTTTTTTTTCCAGATCTTTGCTTTGAAATAGCTGTGAGCTGAGATGTGAGCAGAAAGTCCTGAAACGGGGAGAGCCTGGTGACTAGTATTATGCGGGATGTTTTTCCCCTCTCTGAATAGAATTCACAGAATATTTGAAAGCCCAATAAAGGAGAAACGCTTTCCAGGCCTCTCTGAGAGAAAAGAACAGCTGAAAAATGATCTAAAGAGGGGCAGGAAATTGTCCCCCAGGAACTGACCCTAATCTGTATCTGATTCAGGCTGTTGATCTTTTGCTGATTCTTTGATTTGCTGTTTTAATTCAGAGAGGGAATTTTTTTCCTAATCCACACTTAGGTGTTTTCAGCTCCTAGAGTCATCATTCAGCCCTTCAGCATTGCTGCCACACAAATGGCCCAGTTCTGTTTGTTTTTATTATGTCTGGTTTCTCTACGCTCTCTTTTATCAATCAAGATGTCCTCACTCTGTCCTTTTGCTGATTTTCTTTTTTCTTATGGTCCCTTTATGCTTGCCTTAGAAGCTTCTATTTTCAGACTTCAGCGGGAAATTTGGGATCCAGTTCCCTGTGAAGGGTGCAGGGAGCTGCTGCTGCACCCCAGGGACCGAGAAGCATGGGTGGTAGTCTGGGAAAAATCTCCTGCATTTACTGCAGGGAGCATAAGAGTTACCTAGAATGTTGGCCATACAGTGCGTAGTTGCCATATTGAGATAAAGGATCCCTAAGCTTCCTTGGTGATCCTTCAGTCAGTTGTTATTATCAAAACTTGAGGCATCAGTAGAGCGCTCTCAAGCCTGGCAGCATGGAGCAACTCCTTATTATGCAAATCATGGTGTTCCTTTGGTTAAAACTTCAGAACTGTTATGAAATTGAGCTTAAAATACCTCTTTTGCTTAACTGAAGCTTGCTGTTAAAAGCGGTGTATTCTAGTAGCAAATCTAGCATTTAAGACTAATGATTGATGGCAGTCATTCATCAGTACCAAAATGCATGCAAGACTATCCCTGATGGGATAATATTCCCCCAGTACAATTTAGGAGTTCTATGAATGCCAAAAACTCAAAAGAAAAAAAATTGAAGGTTGCTAGATTCCCTTTGCCCTTCAGAAAATGCAAGAATCTACAGTCTGTGTTTGACAGAGTTTGACAGTAATAGTCAGGTAAAAAGAAGGAAGTTCGTCATCTTCCGGTCAGCAAGAAAAATGTAGTAGAGTAAAAAATTTTCTTAAAGTCCCCTGGGATTATATCTAGGTTTGACTATAACAAACATGCTGAGCTCTATGGATAGTAAATCCTCCCTTTTTTAAAAAACAAACAAACAAACAAACAAAAAAACCAAAAAAAACCACACCACAACATTTTGCAAAGCTGTAACAGGAAAATATATATATTTGTGGTAGACTTATGGGTATGTGGGTATGGCAGCTTGACAGTAAAAAGTCATAGATCCACCACTAGAAAATGCCAAAATAAACTCTACACTCTGAAGTGGCACTGTAAGTGTCAGCCTTTAGCATACCCAGATCCGCTACTGAATGTGATACAGCCATATTGCTCTGTAATGAGTTTTACCGCTTTGAAAAAGTGAGATTTTGGTTACACTCACCAGACACTTTTTTCACAGAAGATACCTCATCTTATGCAGAAGAATTAGTGAGATTTCAAGAGAAGCTTTAATGTAAACATTCCCATGCTTAAATATTCCTAGGGTGAATAATTTTTTGCACAAACACTTCCATCCAACCATTCTGACAGTGAGCCACAAAAGGAATCGCAATCTGTACCTTAGGTTCTTCTGAAGTTAATAAACAGTAGTGTGCATGCATTCAAGGATGCTAAATTGGACATACCTTGCACACTTCGCTTTTCAGAAAATCTGTTCCAGGTGTATCACCCGGCAGTGTGCTACAAGCAATGTACCAAACAGTTTTTCACATATAACTAAGGATCCGTAGGGATCTATGAGGAAATATTTTTCTCTCTCTCGTTTGATCTCTGAATTTCTGCAGGCTTCCAGGCGCATTGTTATCAAAGAACTAGAGACCCATATGATCTTAGACAGAGGAAGGTGCTAGCTTCGTTATGTCCGTTTAAAAGGTCCTCTGAGAAAGCAGGGAGGGGAAACGGAATCAGCTCCAAAGACCGTGGAGGTCCCATAAGTTTGAGAAAACGTCATGGGAAGAGAGGATGAGAAAAGAGCAGCTGGGCTATATTGTAGAGAGAAGGGAACCAACTAACAATAAAGCATTGTCAAAAGGGTGTGCTCGGAAAGATGGGTCAAAAAGAGGTAATGAAAAGCACAAGAAGATGAATTCTTTGTGTTATACCCATTAAATTGCATGAAGACCATCCAAATGTTGCGTTCTTGGAGTAATTGTTATGGTTGCTAGATAGTTGCTTGTAAGTGGAAGGTGCCAGCCCAGTAATGACTAGGACAGAAATATATGAGAGATGATCTCCAAATCAAATTGTCAGTCACACTTTGACCTCTCCCGTATAGGGGATTATAGTTCGTGCCTTCAGGGGCGGAAGACCTGTAGCTGTGGTAATTTTTATGACTATCATATAGTCTCATCGTGTCAACAGAGTGACAGGCAGCCAGATGAAAAGCAGAAAAAGAGGGACAGAAGGATGCTGCAGCCAGGAGAAAAAGTATTGTAAAATCTAAAATATTTTTAAAACCCATGATAGTTTTTGATTTTTCCTGTTTTCCTGTCAAATTGCATGATGCATTTTCAAACTATCCTCGTGGAGCTGTGAAAATACTCCCCTCATGTCTCCTGCTTTTTCTTTAGTTATTTTTTTAAGTGTTGGGTTATCAGGAGAGAGAGGGTCTTCTGGTGCTGACCCACAGCAACATTTCAAAGTAGAAGCAGCAGCTGGGGAAGAGGAATTGCAGCCTGTTGGCCTGAGACATCAGCTGTCAACCGCGCAGAAGCCTCCATGCCTTTTTGCTCAGCCTGTAGTGCCCCGCCTGTCCTATGCGATGTGTCGTTTCTAACTGAATTTAGTTTTGTTGAAGTCTTTTATGAAAGTTAGTTTTAAATCTTTAAGATTTGCGTTACGGAAACATAAAGTAAAATATGTTAAGTCTTAGGATATATTTTGTCAACCCAAACACTAGTTTTTGCGGAGAGTGGAGTACTATGAGGCCAAAGCTAATGGCAAGAGATCTTGAAGCATTTCTGTGTTGTAACAGTCGCCACTAGGCAGGCAGCTGCCAAATGTCTTGCAATTAATCTGATGCTTACTGGCTTTCATATCCCTCTCCTTTCAGAACCAATGCCCTGAGGCAGAGGAGTTGGTCTTCAGCCATTTTGTGATCTGTAATGACACACAAGAGACACTGCGGTTTGGCCAGGTGGATACTGATGAAAATATTTTGCTGGCTAGTCTCCACAGTCACCAGTACAGCTGGCGCTCTCACAAGTCCCCACAGGTACGTCAGAAACAGCCCTTCAAATGCAGCAATTGCTAAAGCTGACTGGTGGCTTTATGCATTGGTTCTTCAATTTTCACTATGGGCTTGACTATCTCTAATGCTCTAGTTCCTTCAGGAGCCACACGCTGGGGCTGCATCAGAAAGAAAAGGTAAACAAAGAGTGAGGAAAGCCAGAAGTGTTTAGAAAATGACTCGAGGGTAGAACTGGATGTGCACGATCGCTTTCTGTAAAACCGAACGGTTGTGGAAGCCGGAGCTTCTGAAAAAAGGCAAAAGAAGATTGCTTGCCAGGTTTTTATAACTAAGTGATCAGTGTCTGTTTTCTGTGATGTACATTAGAGGTTTGGGGAATTTTTTTAATGAATTGTTTTTACCAGAAGCATCTGTTCACTGAAATTGTTTGCAGAACAGGGTCAAACTGGACAAATCTCTCAACTCAGCATGTGCTTGCATTAGGAAAGATTCGAAATTGTCAGAAACACCTCACTTATATAGTTTAAATAATGCAGTTTCTGTTTCTTGGGTGTTTTTTTTAAGGATAAAGACTGAAACTGAAATAAAATATTTTAAAATTATCAACAGGAAGTATTTCAATGAAACCATGTTGTTGCTTTTCTTGAGTGGTGGTGAAAAATGGACTTTTCATCTTGATTCAAGATAGGACAAAAATTTAAATCTAAAAAAAAAAAATTATTATGAGACAGCAAAGTCATTTCTTCTCCCTTTTGATATATACCCAGCTCCTGCTGAGTGGGAGACTGGAGACCTATGCCACCGCACTTGCTGAGCAGCAGTCCTGTGCTGAAGAGTTACTAAAATTTTTACAGATCCTAGGAGAAGTGTAGTGAATAGGGGTTCCTAGCTTGGAAAATACCAGCCTTAGCATGTCAGAAAGAAGGTGAAGTTTGGATGGTAATTCTGAACAGGAGCTGTGCCCACTTTCACTGCTGACAAGTTTCAAGTTTTCACTGGGAAGCAGAGGTGGCAAATTTACTGTGTTTTTCATTCGTATGTCAGTTGGTGGATATGCAAAACCACTGAATTTTACACGAATGCTGTAATATATGCAGAGCAAATTCAACCAGAGTAAACAGTTGCAGTTGGCACTGAAGTCAAGACGTAAGTTAAGAGGAAAGCAGGCTAATAAACGACCATCTCACGCCAGCAACAGCGGGGTTGTTATAAACGGTGTGTGCTGGTGTAATAGTGCACGGGGGGTGGACCTTTGGAGACTTAGAGACACTGAAGTACTGTACCACCCTCGTCACATTTTCAAAAGGGACATATGTTTTCTCATAAGACCGAAACGCCTGTGATGCCTGAGCCCATGGGCCAGCAACCCAAATGGGTGACTGCTCTGTGCAGTTGGGCAAGTGTCAGGTGGTGAGACAGGATCCCCGCTCATCAGGTGACAGTACTCACACTTGGGTTACGATTGACATAAGGAGACTTGAGGGAGAAAGAACAACCAGGCTTGTAGAAATCTAGCGAAATGTGACCCATATTTCATAACCAATTATCACTTGCTTTTGTTGCAACCACCCAAAAAATAATTTAATCCTTTTCATAAACACATGGAAAAAGAAGGAAATGCTTAAAGCAAATATAAATAAAACCAGAACTAGCTTTCCTCCTAACAATCTTTCTCATCCATTTTTTGGTTACTTATATAAAACTACTCGGTTGAGAGAATCCTCTTTTTGACCATCGTTCTAGATAGTTCTGCTAATGGTGTAGTTCTGATTATGGTGTATTTCTGATAATTGTGTACGTCTGATAATGGTCCAAACTGGAAAGAGTTTTGAAAATGAGGGTTATTTCAAGCAAAGTGAAAAGTAGAAGAGTTAGAATTGCAGCTTGTTGCTGATAGTTTCTGTCAGTTGCAGCCGAGCTACTGAAGACCACCAGCACAATATATGGCATTAGCCATTGGAGACCCGGAGAACTTTAATATTAGAACTGATCATTAGCTTGTCCTTTCAGTCACAGACTTGTGGCCTTTCAGTCACATAGTGGCTTGCGGCCACTATGTAAGTTTCTTATTAAATGAAAAATAAACGTGCAGGATGAAAGGTGGGAAAGTCCAGCAGAAAACGAAATCACACATTAGGAAGTGGATGAGGTGACAGTAGGAACTTCAGATTCATTTTTAAGATATTCATTCTTCAGCTGAAAGTTGGTGATGTCAAAGGGTTTCCCCATTCTGTTTTGCTCTGATCAGATTCAGATTCTCTGAAGAATTGGGCTGATAAACAGTCAGAAGTGTATGTTGGATTCCCATGTCCCAGGAGATGGCAAAGCTAACAGTTCCTCCTGAGTCAACCACATTGCTAGCCAACAGGCTCTTCTAGTACGGGGGTTATACCTCCCTTGTCCGAGCCCCTGGAATAATTTCAAGAATATTTCTGCTCTTTCAATGTTTTTCAGCAGACATCTCTTGCTGGGAAATTTAGAGACAAAAAAATAGCACTGAGGTAATTTCACTGAAAACATATGGAAGCACAGGCTTTCCACACACAGTTGAGATAGAAGCAAATTTTTTTTAAAAAGGTCAGAGAAACTTGGCATCCATCTATAAGCCTTGTTCATTTGGTTAATGTTAAATACAAATCACTAAGTTTAGCATGCTTCAGAAAGGCATCTAAACAGTCTAAACAGCACAATCCTTTGTCATTTTAGATCATACTAAATAAGTTTGTTTAAATATTACTACAAATGTAGTTGTGTAAATTTTTTCAATGATGAATACAAATCCTTGAAATGAAAACGACGACTCAATTAAGACTTCAGGTTGTTCCTGTTATGCTATGGCACTTTTCTAATTGTTTCCATGCAAATCTATCTAACAGCTTATTATCCAAAGGTCAGAATAATGCCCAAGCATGGACAAACCCTCCAAGTGTCATATTCATGGAATGCTAGATGACTTCATAGTTATGAAATTATTTCATTTCTCATGATAATTCCCAACTTGCCAAGTTAGTGAATTTTAAGAACTCTGAGAGCAGATTGTAAGATAAATGTGAAATAATCCATACTTCTGGAGTCAGGGACTTCCCTCCAGGCATTAGTTCATACTTGACTTACTTGACTTACTCTTGGGGATAAAATGAGTTAGGACAAGGTCTTAGATACCACATTCTCTTACTGGGAAAGAAAATCAACTTGCACAACTTCGGCTGGCTCATGTTTCTTGTTACACAGGCACTAAGAAGCAGCGGTTGCCATGAAATACTTTATTTAACCTCTGCAAAATGTTTTTTTAGTATGGCAAGGCAGTTCAGTTAAATGAAAATAAATAGTTTTAAAAGGATTGTATTTCTATCACATTCACATCAATATAATTCTCCATTTTTCTTTTGCTAATTAAGCATAGTGAGAAATGCAGTAATTGCCCATTTGAATTATTTAACACAATTAAATATATATATACCTAAAAGAAATTATTTTTGTAATAGCAGATAGTTATATAATGCTTATTTACATTTAGAAATAATATTAATTAAGCTACTGTAGTCTGTAATTAAAAATTGTTCAACTTTTTCATGTTACGAAAACAGCTATAGCACACGGAGGATTTGGATTTATCAGCTATTGATGGTGTCCCTCCAACTGTTTGGCTTAACTTAAAGCTCCTTCCTTCCTTCATTTTTTCCCAGCCCGGATCTTCTACATTTCAGGGAACCTAACCTTTCCCTTTTAACTTTCACTCTGATTCCTCCAAGTCTCGCTAGTTTGGCTAATATTTCAGTAATAAGTCTGAGGTCCAATGCTCACTTTTCTACTCCACTCCATCCCCCGTGTTTTCCTCAGATTTCATGAGGTTTTGACCTTCCTTAGGGATAAAACACCCCCAACTATATAGTCACTTTCAGAGCTGGGGTAAGTCCAAAACTGATGATATTTGAGGCTTTAAGCAATTCCTGCAATAGTTGCCAGACATCGTGAGTTCCTTTTGCAGATTTTAATGAAAGTTAGAGGTCTGTTAGATATCATTAAAAGGAAAGAGAAGCTACATCACTCCTGTGCTCTACAGACACCACTGGCCCCTACATTATTATTGGATCCAGTCTGCGCTCCTTATCTTGATCTTCAAGTTGCTTTGTGGGATGGGCCCCAGTTATGTCAAAAGTCATGTTTGTCTCCAAGACAGCTGTGTTTTTTAGGAGAAGAACTGGAGCATATGATACATAGGGTGAAACTCTGAAGTTAGAAGAGATCAGATCTTCCTAGCAATTTACTCAGAGTTAAGGAATTCTGTCTTGCAAGACAGTAGGCAGTCGGAGAATCCCACTAGGGATCCACAGCAAATGTAAAAAACAGCTATTCATGTGAGAATCCCCTGAATGTATTCTGCAGAGATTGTTTGCTTGTGAATAAACAGCGAAAATCTACTATAACATGCCAGTTATTACTAGTTATTTTCCCCACGCTCAAACTTCATCAGAGTCCTCTGAAGAAACAAGGAACAGTGGATCTAAAATCATTATTTTGCTTTCTATGCAAAACATAATGTTGCATAGGGGAAGTCTGCATTTAAAGTAGCAGCTCCCAAACCTTTCTCCAGAGTCTTCTCACAGGGTTATATTAACGGCCCATTTTCACTTTGCGCTGTCCTTAATTTGAAGCAGCAGGTGCAGTGGATGAAAAACAGTTCCTATGTTGATTTGGGCAATGACTTCAATGAGAATGTGGAGAAGTTACTGGTTATAAACAAATAGATTTATTTCTTATCAAAGTAGGTAAATATGCCTGAAACAGCTATGTGCCACTTTATTGCTACTTATATAGAATTTGAGAGAAAATATCTCTGTCATTTGCTTTTCTGTTCTTCTGAATGGACACTTATAAATTCTTGAATAGATATTAGTAGTGTTTAGTATATTAGTAATACCTTCACTGGAACCTATTTAAAGTGTTCCTTCTCTTATTTTAAATAGTGCACAAAGTGCACCATTAAAATACTGCTGTGAAGGACAACTTCTGCTAGAATTTTATAATCATAATTTTTAAAGGCAGTTGTAGATTTGGAAATAGTTCTAAGCACCTCCTCCTTGTTCTCCTACAAAAAAGGACTGAAGCCAAATTTTAATTTATGTTGCATTTCCAGCAGGATCATAATTAATCGTTATTTATTTCCAAGCTGCCATTCTTTCAGGTATTGGGTTATAAAGAGTGTAAGTTGATATACGGTACTCTGTGGATTCAAACTAAGAAACTGTGGCTTATGTATCAGTTATTATTGGGATATTTTCCTGTTTTATTGTTTAGGGATGTTACAGATTCTCTGCACAACCTTTTGTACTTTACATAATCCTCCCCAGGTCATTTACAGAACATCAGGGAAAAAAAAAAAAGGTTTACGTTGTTTTAGACTGCTCAAGTAGTGAGAAATATATTGTTGCTTTCCTTTGGGGTCCTGCATGCAAAATCGATGGTTATATTATATTGTATTACATGTAGTTGACTTTCTACATAATACCTGGGGCAGGTAAGGATTGAGATTATCCATGAATCACATGAACCCTCATAATTTGGTTACTGTTCCTTAACCAAAAGACTCTTCGTTTCCACAATGTGTAGAGCTAGTTTGTACCTGCGAGGGTCAGGCCTGGTTTGCAGGTTGTGTTGAGGCTCGCAACACCTCCGGGAGCCCCCAAGGGTCAGAGTTTTTCTGCTGAGTGCGACCTTTGTCTACTAGCCAGCGTGGGGGTGATGGAAGTTGCTTTCTCCCATGCTCCATGCTGGCCTTCTGTCTTACAAGGGGCAATGGTGTAGAACTGATCAGATCTCCCAGGTCCTATGGGAAAATGAAGCAAAACTGAAATTCAAACTTTTTTGGTGGCTGCTGCAGCTGACAATGTGCAGAATGAACATTTCATTAACTGTTTTCCGAAATACTAATAGGTTTTATTGTTGTAAATCCTAATCCTGGTCAAGGGTGGCCTTGTATCCTGAAAATACAACCAAAATATACCGATCATTCTTCTCCTTTAATTTTTTAATTAAAAATTGCTTTAGCTTCAAGTCTTAGAATTCAGCTTCCAGTTCCAGCTCTCCATTTCCTCTGTGCTGCTGCATTGTCACAGCTTTTACTTTACTGTCTCATATCTTTTAAAATTACCAACGGCTTCCACACCATTAACCAGGTCCTCACTTGATTCCTCCCAGTCTCTCAGAGTTGAGAGCAATAACCCTTATTCTTCCCAAAAATAATTTTCTAGTTTCACCTAGAAGACAGATATAATACTACAGTGAAAACAAGTTCACTTTGGTGGATCTACAAGCAAAGTAGAAATCAAATTTGTATCACTAAGCATCTTGAGGGCACAAGCTTTAAATTACTTATACAGCTGGAAAATGCTGCCTTTTCTGGACAGGCTCCATTCTTAGTCTCATTTTTAATCCCCCATTTTAGTCTTCATGCCTTGTCATATGAGACTTAACTTTATTTACTCAGTTCATATCCTTCACTCAAGCATCTAGCTGAAAACCTAAGTCAATTTTGGGGAGTGCATAGAAACATTCTGTGAAGAGACATGATAAAGAATACAACTTTTCTAGCCATTCACTCCAGCAGAAGCAGCAGCTTCTTCAATTTCTTTCCCTCTCAAAATGGAAATCTATAGTGGCTCAGAATTACAAATCCAAACCCCAGCAAAGTCTAGTCAAAATAAAAAACTCTGTGTTATCTATTGATATGTTTCCCTAACAGAAAATGCAGAAATCAAATGGTTACACAAATGAGTGCCTATCTTCACATATACAATAGATAGTCTGTTTTAAATCCTCTCTAAGCTATAAATTGCCACTTATCACTGGATTATATTTGTTGGAATGCTTTTGAAGTCCATTTAATATTTTTTGTAGCTTTTTGCAATGACTTCTCTTTTGTCCTAATATATGTCTCATACTTAGCTACACTTGTTGAACTTTTTTTAAGCAGATGGTCTAATACTTAGAATTCACTTAAAGCTTGATAAGCGAAAGGGAGTTACATGGCAATTACCAAGAATCTGTAGTATGAGGTCAGTCGTATAACACCAGAGCTCTGCCTTGTTGAGTATCTAACACCATCTAATGTGACGTTTTCTACTAAAATAATGTTAACACCCAATTACTTAATTCTCTAAAATTACTTCTATTTTTATTTCCTGCCATATATCTCTGTTTCACTTAGTGTCATTTGCTAATTACTTCTAGCCACATTTTCCAGAAATCTCACATTTAAATAACTGATTTACCCAGAGATCCCTTTGCGTTTTCATGGAATGCAGTTTCTTGTCTCAAAAGTAAACTTACACAGTATCCAGTTCTTATATTGTTATGTCATTAATACAAATGTATTGGATATCTTTAAAATAACTTAAGAAGGCTGTCCCCTTTGTATGTAGCGTTTACCAGTATACAAATAGCATGTTTATAAAATAAGAAATTACCAATATATGATAACAGCTCTTTTGTCTTTTTCTTTCTGAAACGGGAAGTTAAATGCAGACTAATCATTGTGCTACAAAGCAAAATAGTAAGGCAGCATTTGGGAGCTAATGACTGCTGGGGGAAAGCTGACAGCGTGTTCCTTGGGAACATTCAACTCGTGAGCAAAGCTGTTTACACAGGGTGGAAGACATCCTAATGTTGGAGCTACATACAATTACTAATCATCAGTTGTGGCATTTATATGACGTCTATCTTTGGAGCGCACTGTATTTTGTGTGCTTTCTAGCTAAGACTGACCACTGAGTACCTTTTCTCATTATTTGGCTGTCATTTCCAGCTACCAGTCTCTCCAAAGTAAACAGTTTTCTTGTTTCTCTTAGTTTTCATATGTGATGAGATTTATTCCCAGCTGCCTCTGTAAGAAACTGAACTGATTCCAGCTACTGCAGTTGGACTTTTTTTGTCTTGTTTTGTTTTTCCTTTTCTGTAACGAATACTTAAGAATTAAAGTGACGTGTTTGTTTATGAGTTTGAGTGTCCTAGTACACAGCTTCCATCAACGTAGTCTTGAATATAAAGCTGTGCCCACGCATGTGCACATCCAGATGCATGCCCATGTGCACACTGGCACATATTAGCCTTTGTGCTTCTAGCATAAAACTAATTTGAATCTGAATGCAACAGTCATCACTCTTGCAAATTCAAAAGCCACCCACTGAATGGATGTTATTGTTCTGTGTGTAACTTGTGCTGAGGATACCACAAATTGCAAACAGGCTACTGAGTTGTAATATCTTTGAAAGTTGTTGCTGCGGTTGTTTCTTAAAACAATGAAAAAACCCCAACATCCAGCCATTCACCAAGTCCAACTGGCCAGATCTATGGTCAGTGCTATCTCTTTTTGGAAACAAATAATGGGAGAACATAATATTTACAAGTTTCAATTTTTCCTCGTGGCCCAATCAAACTTTGGGCCTGATCCTGTTCTCAATTACTTAAATTAATTAATGACAGATGTCCAAAATCAGAGGGAAATTCAACCCTCAAGAGAGAATTCCCACAAGGCCTTTATATAACTGTTTTAAAGGACTTAAGTGATGCTTAGGCTCTGTGCTGGCCCTCTGCAAAGAATAAATTTTACCCAGAATGCTTACTGCTTTGATCCCTTATATATAACTCGCATTCTTAAGTTTGCACAGCCACAAAAGATCTATACAGAGCTAAATAGCCAGATCTTCAGCTGGCGTAAATTTATGTAACTTCATTGACCTACATGGAACAGTACCAATTTTCACTACTCTGGCTTAAAGAATCTCCATGGGACAGAGGTAAGTGCGTATGGTGGGTAAATGGATGAAAGGCTCTTCAAATGATGAAAGACTGTATTGCTCTGGAAGTGATTTAAGTTAAACTGGAAAAAAGCCACTCCTTTTCCGGAATAAATCACACAGGGAGTATAATTATGCAGTTAAATTTCTTCTCATGCAGTCAAGCTTGAACTTGCCACCACATTTGTGTAAGAAATGAAATGTTTCCCATCTCTCAGCAATATGCTAAGTTCTACATTTAACAGACATATATATGTGAGCTGTACAAGTATACATACACATAGGTTTGCATCCTTCTTATTTTGAAGGGAAGGGTATTTGTAATTTTCTGTCTTATTCTGAAGGCCAAAAATCTGGTCTGGACCTGCATTCCATATCACCTTGCTGGTAATAAAGAGGATGGATTTCTAGAACGATTTCAAGGGCAGTAAAAAAAAATCTCTTATTTCCTGTTTTATACTCTCTAGTCTACGTACCCTTTTTTTCTGAAGAGTTGTATGCTGGATTTTTACCATCCTAAATACACTGTTAAAGCAGGTAATTTATAGAAATGCATGATGCAGAGCTATCTTCCGGTATTGTTGATTCTTCTCTTTGTATCTGAAATCACAGAATGCAGAGATCATTCAGAGAACTGGTGTGCTTAGCATTGCTGAGTTTTAAAACTTACAGTATTTCTCTGTCATGGGAATTCCTATCCTACTGCAAGGCTTTTTTTTTCACAGTTACGTATTGAAGTAGTAATTGCTTTCTTTCCAGCTGTTACACATCTGTATTGAAGGCTGGGGAAACTGGCGGTGGTCTGAACCATTTAGTGTGGACAATACAGGGACCTTTATTCGTACCATTCAGTACAAAGGCCGGACAGCATCACTGATTATCAAGGTTCAGCAGCTCAGTGGAGTGCAAAAGCAAGTAAGTTTTTTAACCAGTCTGGAAAAAATAACATAAGTAATGTTACTCTTCATGAATTAGTCACCTTATTATTTGCTCTGTCCTACTGGGGTATGCAAAAAACCAAGTCTAACAGTCTTCTGGGGGCGTTTTCATGAGTTTTTACAAATCTTTTTCTTCACTTTCATATGGATCTTAGCATTTGAAAGCTCAATTACCACCACATATTTGACATGTAAACATCCCTTTGCGTGGTTTGTAAATTCTGACAGTGCTAAATAACAATCTCTTGAATGTTTTAAGCTCTTAAGAAGCAGAATTTATTCTTTTTTTAAAGAATACTTTTTTAAAGAAACTGTTCATACCTTATTCTGGGTTGTAATTCAGGCCTTTGTATTGTTAAAAGAGGAAAAAGTCATGACCAAATAAACATCTGAAAATGGGCTGCTGTGCAGTAACTTTTCACATACAATCTTTGTAAAGAGATCTGTAATAACACTGCCTGCATTGGCAGAAGCCAGAGCATGTGGTGGACATGTTCAGCTCATGGATATGGCAGAGCGCCTTATGTTGCGCAACAGAAATACAGCTGATTAGACAAGAACAGGGCCTGGCGTCACTCAGAGCCCTGCTGAGATTTTGCTTGGTGGGTTGTGGCTATCGTGTGTGCCCTCATTAATGAAAAGCAAATGAAGATGGTTGTAGCAGGGATACACGTGGAATGCTGTTCCTTGCTATAGCTTAGAAAAAGTCAGATATATGTTCTATGATAAACAATACATCTGTGATGGACAGCAACAACTCTAATTTGCTCTCTTTCTAGGAGGGTGCAATTAAATACAGAAATATGGTATAGCCAGCCATTTAATTATAAGCCTTAAAACAGCAAACATACTGAAAGGTCTGGATCGCTGGGTTGTGATGGGAATGTGAAGTATATCCCTGTGTCTGCTCAGAAAGGGCTCAGCATTCAAGGACCATCACAGTACTCTCAAAATCCAAACCAGAGCTATGTCAGCCGTGGGCAGTACTGCTGAGTTCAGTGGGAACAAAAGTGGATATATTACATGTTTGTTTCAAGCCCAGATATTGCCTTAGCAATATTTCAAGCGTTTTAATGCCTAGGTTTCTGTGAAATTGCACATAACATTTGGCCAATAAAAATAATGTTTTACCATTCACTGCCTTCAGCAGTGCTTGGGAAAACCTAAAATAGGGAGATTATTCTTGTACAGGTTTTCGCTCTGTAATTCAATTTTGACCTTTCTTTTTCACAATCGTTCATACATGAGCTGCATATTTTTGTGTGTTTTAGATCCTAATCTGTGGAAGACAGACAGTCTGTAGTTACCTTTCCGAAAGTATTGAACTGAAAGTTGTTCAGCATTACATTAGTCAGGATGGACAAGCTGTTGTTAAAGAACACATCAACTGCCTTGCAGCCAAGCAGAAGTTGCCTTCGTATGTCCTAGAAAACAATGAGCTCACCGAGCTGAGTGTGAAAGCAACAGGAGATGAAGACTGGTCCCAAGACGTATGTCTAAGTTCTAAACATACAGAACACAGCACTGTTATTCAGGTATGACTAGAAATAGTTATATGGAATATAGCATAAAAAATGTCTGAGAAAACTGGGGACTTTGTGTTTAGACTTCTATTTGATCTGATGAAATGTTGAACATTATAATTCTGAAATAATTCTAGTGTAATGCTGCTGATATCTCTGCATACAGGTACCATCTTCAAAGAGTTCAATTACATATGTGTGGTGCACAATTTTGACTTTAGAGCCCAACTCTCATGTGCAGCAACGATTAGTAAGTACATTTAATGTCTCTGAAATCTAAATGTTTATGCCTTACATGTCGTATAATAAGTTAAGGGCAGAATGACCCACTTCAGAGATTTATTAATGCCTTGTTTCAACAGTTGTAATACTGGAGTAAAATTAGCCTTAAATTGGTATATTCTTTTCTTTTTTTAGATTGTTTTCAGCCCTCTTTTCATCGTTAGGAGCCATCTTCCAGACCCAATTATCATACATTTAGAGAAAAGAAGTCTGGGACTGAATGAAACACAAGTGACTCCAGGAAAAGGACAGGAGAAAGAACTGCAAAATATAGAACCTGATCTTACACACCACCTGACATTTCAAGCCAGGTAAAATACTTGCTTTCCTTGAAAATGGTTCATTTGTATGGAAAAGAAGGAATAATTTACACTTTAACTTCTGGTGTATTTTTTCGAAGAGTATGGCATATCCGGAGGAGATACAACAGAACAAGCATATGTGGCCTGAAATGATATGATATTAAATTTGATACAACTGTCCTAAGCATATTGGTATTTGTTTGCATAGGCAGTCCACGTTTTTGTGTTTTGAAAAATAAATTCCTAAATGATCTTGAAATGTTTTTTGAGAATACTGAAGGGTTTCTAAGGTCTCAGACACAAAGGTCATTACAGTGTCATAACAAATTCACGCATCCAGATAATGCTCAGGAACTTGTTAGGCATCATAACTTGATTCATCCATGATTACCTTGAGAGCATTACTCTGCAGAGTACTCTTGGAAAGCTTCATTAAAGAAAATGTTAGTGCTACTTATGCTTGATCTTGTTATGTAAGTGACTGGATCTGTTTTCATTGACAGGGAGGAAGATGATCCATCAGAGTGCGCAGTCCCTATCTCAACCGCACTAATTAAACAGATAGAGACTAAATCCCATCCAGGTGGCAATGTCAACCAAATACTGTCCGAGTTCTATGGCATCGCTAATCCTCCCCAGCCTGCATGGCCATATAATAGGAAGGATTCAGACAGGTAATTCTTTGCTAAACCTTCTTCATGGTCGTCGCGTTGCCTTTTCAAATGAACCGTAATCACGTTCAGGAAGACTATATGTGATTGACATTGAATATTTTTCAGTAATTACATGATTCCTGCATGTAAGCTGCAGAATCTATTGCAGGTGGGAAAAAATTGAGGTCAGGCTGGGGGCTGCCCTTGATTACACTGAGAAGATTGCATCAGCAAGGATTAAAAAAATAGAAGTTTTTTTTTGTGAATGCGCTGTCTTTACTGCAGCTCTAGAGGCTGTTGTTTGTTCAGTAACTTTGTTTCAGTGCAGAAACAGGGAGCTGCTGTAGGAGAATTTGCTGGGGAAAAAAAAAGGAAATGTGATTTTATGACTACAAAAGTCACAGGTTTAGTTCTGAAGGATAATGGTAATTCTGTTAAGGCATTTCTTTAATTGGCTAAATTTAGGTTGAGCTTATGCAGTTAAAAATATGTCTTTATAGCCTATATGTGGCTAGATGTGTCTGACAGCATCTCAGTGTGTTCCAGAACGATAAGGCAGGAGAAGATAGTTTTTCTATTTCAAAACCAGAAAACCCTTGCAAATTTCTGAAAATGACACTTTATCACTTGTAATCTTGCATTCATTTTTCCTTTGACTTTATCTTTTTGTTGATTTGTTGTTGAGCAGCAATGAACAACTCTCCCAATGGGATAGCCCAATGCGGGTAAAGCTGTCGGTGTGGAAACCATGTGTTAAAACCCTGCTGATAGAACTCCTGCCCTGGGCTTTGCTTATCAATCAGTCCAAGTGGGACCTCTGGCTGTTTGAAGGAGAGAAGATCGTTCTTCAAGTACCTACCGGGAAAGTAATTATACCTCCCAATTTCAAGGTAACTTTGCCATTCACGTTAACAGGCAGAGTTCTGGTAAACATTCTGATTCTGAAGAATGGTTATTAATCCAGATGATTGCCACTTTCCGCTCACTGTGTCTGTTAGTCATGTGATGAGGAGCAGAAATAACAATTGACATTTTCCACACTGACTGAGCCACCAATTGGGTAGAGCAACATGCTTGATAGCAATGTTTGAAGAATGACATGTCTTAAAGATGCATAGTTAAAAACTGTCAGCAAGATGCTGTAGGAAGAAGACCTGCATGCCATCTGATTCAGCAGACTTCTCTCCTTCCTCCCAACTCAGCCAATGAATCCTCAACATGGGCATAAGGTAGCAGCCCAAGAGAATTGCTATAAAGGCCAAATATAGACTTTGGCCCCTGCTGTGCCAGCCTGTCACTTGGGAAGTGTGTTGACCACAGTAGCAAAGCTCACAGCCTGGAAGGAATGTTTGGTTTGAGAGTGTTTTAGGTTGAGTGGTTTCATAGCTCATATGCTGTCAAGAAAGGTTTGATAATGACATAGCGTGAATTACAAAAGAGGAAGATTTTTTGGGATGTCTGCCTTCCTGAATTCAGAGTTTTGTGTAGTGGTTCTTCTCACATACCTTAGCTTGGCCGTGCACATGCTTTTTTATTACGATCCCAATATTGTTTATTTTTGAAAGAATTAAAATAATTTGACACAGCATCTTGTCAATTCCAATTGGACAATCTGATATTTCCTGTTTATTTTGCCATCTTTTTTTCCCCTCTGTATGTCTGTTAATAAACAAAAGGTCTGCTTACTAACATGTCTCAGTGTAGACTATGGTCTTGATTCCACCGTGAAGGATCACTTCCATATCCACATTGTGGTTTCATCTATCCTTGTACCACATAGAAAGAATCAGAGGGAGAAAGGAAGGAAACGAGATGGACGTCATACTGGAAGCTACGTTTAACTCTAGTAGAAGCGTATCGAATTGTCAACAAGTGATAATTGGTCATTTTTCAACTTGCAGGAAGCTTTTCAGGTTGGAATATACTGGGCAAACACTAATACTGTGCACAAATCAGTGGCAATTAAGCTGGTTCATAATGTGACCTCCCCAAAATGGAAGGATGCCGATAATGGAGAAGTAGTGACACTGGACGAAGAAGGTTTTGTTGAAGCTGAAATAAAACTTGGTGCTTTTCCAGGTCATCAAAAGGTTAGAAGATAATTATCATGATTTATAACTTTATCATTTAAAAACAAACTCATATAGCAGATGAAAGCAATCAAATGTATGCGGTGTGAAAGCTCCTCCCTAATTATGTTAATACGTGTAAAACAATGCGAGTATAAGCAATGCATGAAGCATAATTTAAAGAATAAGATCGCCAAAAATGTTCTACCCCACTCATCAAGATACTACAATATCTCCTGGAAAAAGAATTAATGAATTCTCAGTCTTGTTTGGAAAACATTGACAGATACAACTTCAAAAGTATGTAATGTGGCTCCACTTACGAAGTGCATGACTATAGACAGGATTTCCACAGTTAAAAAGAAAACGGCAGTTTTGTCACTATATTTCAATACCTTTTGTGGTTGTGTGTGTGACATCATTGTTTTTATTATCTTACAGTTGTGTCAATTCTGCATTTCTTCGATGGTTCGACAAGGTATACAAATTCTACAGATAGAAGACAAGACAACAATAATCAATGATACGTCATACCAAATCTATTACAGGCCACAGATTTCTGTTTCCAAACCCCATTCAGGAGAAGAGGTAAAGCACTCGGAATTTTGGTTTTGTTTGTCATCTGTGGTACGTGGGTGTTTAGATTTGTATGGTCTCAATGGCAGATAGCAGAGCTTGAACAGAAATCTTTATACCTAATAACAATAAAGTATTTTATATCATTTTAATTTAAAATACAGAATCCTGGGTAAATTCAACTCCAGTAATTAACTGTGATCAGAAATCTGTGCAAAGCAGGAGATTCTTGCACATTGCAGAATTAGTTCTGCCTGTTCTCCATCTGTTCAGGCACTAATGGCCATTTCTGTAAAATAGGCAGCATAATCCGTAGTAGCTGTTGAAATTGTTCTCAGAATTTTTACTGAGTTCGCGTGTAAAAGAGGTATATTGGCCTGGCAGGCTGAAAACTTTTTGTTATCCTTTTGGGAAGATTCCAGTTGTCTGAACAAAGCTGCAGAACTAGAGACGTGCCCAGAGTTTATGTATTTCAGTGAACTGCATCAAATTGTGAATATCAGTTTTCTAATAATTGCACAGTATATTTAAGGACTAGCTTACAGGAACCAAAATGTATGCATGGTCAATATATTTTAATCAACCATTTATACATATTTATTGAAGATTACATTTATAGTAAAATATGTGGAAAGAATTCTCAGGGTTAAACTTACTAGAGGAGCTGGCAGATAAACAAATTTTTAAAGCTCCCTATTTCTGTAGTGTTTTCCTTCTGCATTCGTTTTCTTCACATCAATATCTACATTTGTGCATCATGCATTTTGTGGCAGTTCTTAATGGGATGGGGAATTGGAAGAATGTTGAGGCTAAAATCTATTCTTAGTTTTGTAACTATAAGTGGATTTTCTTCTCACAGTTATGTTACAGTAATGTAACGGTTGCTTTTGGTAGAGTTCGCGCAACTGAGTGTGGACTGTAGATAACTGTGCTCGGTTAGCTGCATAAATATACCTGGAGACAGAATTTGGCCAAATGGCTTTCAGTGCAATGGAGTTAGTGCAACCTTTAGTTAGTTGTGGTCAATTTGCTACTTGAGACTGTTCTGTGCAAGACCGACGTGAATAAACTTCCTGTTAGGAGTCACCATGTTGTGCTACCACCATGTTTCTTTCTTTCCAGGACTTCCACTTACCAGACAGCACGGTGTTCAGCGTCAGCCCAGCCGGGGCACCACCCAGCGAGATGCTGAGCGCCGTGCCCTGCTGGGACCTGATGTCGGACATCAGTCCCTTAGCTGCGGGAGAGCCTCTTACTGAAAAGCACATGCTGCTGAGCTTCGGTCCAGGCGGCTGCGCGGGCAGTTGCGAGCTGTGGAGCCTACCGGCTGTCATTAAACAGGAGTTTCCTAGGCAGAGCGTGGCGGTGCCCACAGGGGTTTGTGGTGAAAGTGGATTTTGTACCAGGTACTGTACGCCAAACAATCATGAATTGTTGCCATAAAGCCTCAGCTAGTAACAAACCGTAAGAGATTAATGCAAAAGTCAGAGTAACACATGCCCCCCATATGTAAAGAAAGGCAAGTCTTACTTTAATTTAAAAACTGTTATCTTTTGATGGTTTTGATGCTTTTATTATAAGTGGTTTAATGTTATGACCATGTACAAGTTGTACAATTTTTATAATGTATGAGCTGCTATTTTTTTACCTGCATGCAAAATAAGAGCTTGAACAGTTTATATTCGAGATTATGGTCTTTTTTAATTTGTGAGTAACAATTTAGGAGTTCAAAGACAGTGTGAAATAATATAATACACAAAATTTAGGTTTTGTTTATAAAAGGTAAAAATATATTTTAGTAAGAATAATAAGAGGATAAATAGGAAAAGCAAAAAAGGGATGAAACTATTTTGAGACTGCAACAAGGAAAGATTTCCAAGTTTTAAAGCTTGAAATATCCAAATGTGCACTCCACTTACAAACAAATGCATCCAGCTAGTTAAAAATAACAGTCCAGTGACTTCTCAGATGTGCCCAACTTTAATTCTCAGACCTGATATCTGAATCTATTCATGCTTATGCTGGTATAAACAAGAAACAATCTGCTGAAATTAGAGAAGCCACATCAGTATGTATTATCAGCCATACGATCTTTCTCTTGCTTGAAGTGGATGATACCATCCAAACCCTCACACGGTTCCTCTGTAGAGTCTAAGAGGGGTCATTGTGGAAACACAGATTCTCACACAGACTTCAGATTAAAAAAAAAAAAAAAGTAAAATGCAAAGAACAAGGAAAGAATTCCTTATGATTCGGAGACAGGCCTAGAGGATCTCAAGTTCCTAATCAAAATTTCAGACTGTTTGGATTTTTAAAATCACAATGAGGTGAAGTTTTTTAGAAATAGCCAACAAATTTGCACAAGATAAAAAAGAATTTGTGGTTATGTGTGAAGGCATTTTATGTAGCTAATGAATAGAACTAAATTAATTTATTTTAATTTTGGAAATTTATGTAGTGATGATCCATAGCATTAACATTTGAAAGGGTGATGGCATTGTGGATTGTTCCAGGGGAGCAGTCAGTTACAAATTTATGTATTTGTTAAAAATACCTTTCATGTGTATCAGAGAAGTATGCGTGCAAATTCTTCTGGAAAATTGTAAAGATTTATGTTGAAAATTTGGGCCTACAATCTCATGTTTTTAATTTAATATAAATCTCTGCTGGCTAGGGCTCTCATCTTGCAAACACACATGCTCAATTTAACTCATGAGTAGTCTCTATGAAGTGATTTCTTCTCTAATGTTGTTTTTCGTGCTATTTTCACGTGTTCCTGTGTTTAAATATAATACTCAGTGAAGATATGTGCTTGCCTAAATGTATATAAATATCTGTGGAATTGGAACTTGATCATAAAGAATCTAACTGGTGCTAGTTTTGAATGTTTTTAATTGTCCAGAGTAATAATATGTAAAGATTTAATCCAAAACATGCATAATCAAATATATCTGCTTCTGTTTAGAGCTATAGCACTGACTTATCAAGAGCATCTTGGCGTGACTTACCTAACACTTACAGAAGATCCTAGTCCTCGTATAATTATCCACAATAGGTGCTCCGTTCCACTGCTTGTAAAAGAGAACTTCAAAGGTAGGTAGTATGCAGTAATGAAAAACAGTGCACTGTTGTAGTATACATTTTTTTACTGTATCTCTAATACAAAGTTGAGTTCAATATGTCTTTTGGTTACAAGACCTTGATGCCCTCATAAAGGTCTGTCTCAAAGTGAGAGACCCTGGAAGCTATCAGAGCTAATCGTGAGGTCAGGAGTATGAACTTACAGGCTCCAGGCCTTTGGGTCTCCCTGGTTCCAGCTGTCAAGGTGACTTGGCTGTAGGAGACAGTAGGCAGTGGAGTTTTCTTGACATCAGTTCAATCCCACAGAACGTCTAAATCGCCTCAGATTTGCAAATGTTACACAAAACATACTGCCAAAATTCCAGTTACAGTACGTTAAGGTAGTGATCAGTGGAACATTATTTATGTAAATCATAATGACATAAAAAAGAAAAGGAAGAAAACTCGAACACATACAATTCCAACCAATAGAAAAGTGATGTTTTGATTTATTAGTGGTATTTCAGACAGAAACTTCCTTGTTTGTGTAAACATAGGCGAGTTTTGATTTAATACGGGTTTTAGAAAGCCCTAATCTTGTATATTTTATAAAATTTCAGATACACCAAAGTTTGAAGTTTATTGTAAAAAGATTCCAGCTCAATGTTCGGTTCATCATGAGCTTTACCATCAAGTTTCCAGCTATCCAGATTGCAAAACAAGAGATTTGTTGCCCAGCATTCTTCTGAAAGTGATGTCGTCCGATGAATTAGTAAATGAATGGAGCGATGTTGTGGACATCAACAATCAAGGAACACAAGTAAATCATTATAAACTATTTCCTAGTTCACAGCATAAATGGTTGTCTTCCTGACCTGCACAGTATATTGTTCCTCTGCAATAAGCATATCCTTTATGTTGGTTTGGGGTTTTTTTTAAGTCTTGGGATTTCTCCTTCCTAAGCCCCTTCCTGTGGACGTTTTAGAATACAGATTACCTTCTTCAGTGGCTGTTTTTAAAAAATACAGATCAAAAATACAGGTTTTTTAGTGCTGAGTTTTTTCACTTCTTTTTAATCAACCTGGTGTTCCCTGGAAAAGTCAGTCCTGAAAATTTCTGGCCCCTGTAAGCAAAGAATCACAGAGGATCCAGGAAAATCCTTCGGTTTGGTAACATAATTTACCACAGAATTTTTATCTTTACATCTTGTAGGAATCATCACTGTCATTCTCCCTCTATGTCTTCACAGAAGCTACGCACGTCTTTCTAAAACAGAACAAAAAACCCCTTTTCTTTCCTTCTGTTATTTTTCTCCTGTTTTGAGGTAAATGAAAACTTCCTTGACTGGAGTAATTCTTTTTGATGGGAATTTTTTCCATCTTTGAAGTCATTAGTTTACATGGAATCAACATAAACTGCTTGGCTCTTTGAAAGAAATACTAGTTTCAGATGTTTTCCCTGGGGACCAATCACAAAATGCTCTTGATTATTGAGTGTTATGTTATATAGCAAGTAGTTCAGTTTCATTCAGCAAGCCAGTCAAGCAGTGCAAGGTTTCAAATTTCAGTCATTAATGTTATGCCAGACCAGGGTTCTTTATAAGTATCTGGCTCCTAGAAGGAATCAGATGCTAAGACAACATTTGGGGATCATTGTCTACTTGAAGAACTCCCCAAATAAAAAGTGTAGCCTTCTGTTATTGAAGTTTTAGGGATTTACACGTAGAGAATTTCCCCAGGATTTCTCAGTCAGTCTTTCTCTTAGAAAACTCTAAGTATAAATAAATAAGGAATATGTTAATAGCTTCACATACAACTCAGTTCAGATTGTGAAATAACTGGGATTTAGAGGATCTTAAGTAATTTGTACTCTTTCTACCTAGGCACAGATAAGTACTTCTTATTCTATTAGAAAGAAAATTTTATTTACTAAAATTAAAGTACGTATCATCAGAATTACAGTATTAAAATTACCAATCTTTAAGGTCAATTAGGTGTTTTTTAGAATAATGAGGGTGTACTGAAAATTCAGTAAATGTCCTTCTTTCTCCAATTCTATCATGCAGGATTGCAAATCTCTTTCAGATAAGCAAAGGATTAAAACTGACATATCAAAATTAGAAATTCTCTTATATGTATTTCTCAGAAGAATAAGACATAATTTGATGAACAAAATTTAATTTTCTGTACAAGTGTACCCTCTGTACACTATTTATAGTGTAATGAGAATCAGTTAAAGTGCTGATCCTACTAAACTTCCAAGTGCTTTTCCTTCTGGTGACTTGTTAATAGCAGTAAAGATTCTTCAAGACAAACAAATGTTTATTTTACCTGTGCTAGCCCATTATCTTTGTGTTCTTCCTTGAGCTTGCATTCCTTTAAATTACAGCTTCTGTCATTACAATCTAGTAAACAATTGTGTTGATAGTACCCCTACAAGAAAACGGAAGCCAGCTTGCTCTAATAAGGACTGCTGTGAGTTTTCCAAACCGAAAAAGGCCTTAATCTTTTATATTCTTGAAAAACACAGAACTTGCACAGAAATATTGCAGAATTAAGCTCCAAAAACAATACATCATTTCTTTAAGTAGAATATTTAGTCCTAAGGACAATTTGTTCAGCATGGAAGTTTGCACATCTGTAAGCAAGACACAAACCTGTTGTCAAGTTCCCATTTTCCTGCCTTTTTAGACATTTCACGCATTCCAGTAGACTTTTGCCATTTCTTTGTGGCAGCACCTTGCTTGTGAAGGTGTTCTCACCAAACCAGTTTAGATGGCTTAAAAACGTGTTCAGTGTTGAGTTGTTAAGCAATTCTTCATGAATCCAAAATGTTACTTATTTTTTAGTCTTCATATGTTTTGGATCATCCTATCAGCCATTCATCTAACCAGCTCTGAGCTAGGGCATAGCATCATAATGTTAATTTAGGGTTTGTTTTCCAGAGGAGAAGGTGGGATTTTGCAGAGCCCCAGGAATATGCCCTTCTCCTTAATACAAAATCACAAATTAAAATTTCCTATTTATTCCTTTCTCGTATAACTTCCCCCCTCCCCAGCACATGCTGCTTATTTCCGGAGAAGAAGTTTCATATTAAAATGTATTCAGTTATACAGTTTAAGGATGAGGTGCAAATTTCATCTTGCTGTACAGCTGAAATACTTTAAGTATCAGAGCTGTTATTTTCTGAAGTATTGAAAACTGTTTCTGTTTTTCCTGAACAGTACCATGATTCGAGTAAAAGATCTCAACCAGAGGGCATTAATAGCATTGATTCAAATTATGACATTAAAAATAGTAATTTCAGTAGCATTCCATATGTTTCTAACTCTCTCCGCTAGATTGTGTTCTTAACTGGCTTTGGCTATGTTTATGTGGACATTGCCCATCACTGTGGAACAATAGTTATAACCTTGGCCCCAGAAGGAAGAGCAGGACCCGTCGAGATCAACCTCAACAGGTACATAAAGCACATAAAAGATGATAAAAAGCATTGCAAAACAGTCCTGAGAGGTCAGTCAGCTTTCTAAGTGTCAACTGACTTATGAACTTTGGCTTAACTGTTTGTCTTGTTTAATACTGCTGCATGCTCTATGGCATATGTTTAGACCATCCGTTATGCTTTGTATAGTACAGCTAAAAGAGCACAATCTAACATCAAAAGTTATGTCACTTTAGGGTAAACACTAGATGTCCGATGCAAAAAGAAGTCCTGAGTTGTTCATTTAAAAAAGACATTTTCCGTCATAATTAATTTTGATTGTGTTCATCAGTTTCAAATGTATTTAGTCAGGTCCTGCCATCTGTATTCGTACAACCTCCCACTAAAATTGGTAGGAAGCTTGATGTGCAAGGACTGTAGAAATAATCTAACAGTCAGTAATTAACTGTACTTTATTATAGTACTCTTCTTTAGAAGACTTCCCCGCTTCCATAACACACCACAGCCTGGTCCTCAGTTCCATTCAAGTGCAATTGTAACACTACCTGTTTCCAAGATGCAGGATGCCTAGCCTCCAGCAACACTGTTACAATTACAGTGGAATTTGTTGTACTGTTTTTATTTGCACTGTAATTAAGTATTAATCCCCCCCCACTGTAATTAAGTATTTGGCAATGGGCAGTTAACACTGGAGGGGGGGAGGCCCTCAATGCTGTTGGTATGAAAAGGCTGTGTTGGCTTTGTTGGAGGGCACTCGCTGCATGTGTTGTGCAATGAATTATCCATAATAGTAATCTTCAGTAGTGGCTCTCAGAAAATATTGTAGCAGCTGAGGCTGTATGAGAATTATCAGCAAATTGTATCTGCTGTTGTCTGCTTTAATATTTGGCTCTGTTGCAAATCCAATAGGGAATTGCTGTGTATATGGAGACATTCCTGTCCAAACTATCCTGTTAATTGATAAAAAAGAAAGAGGAAACCTGGCTTAGATGTGTAATATCTCATTTCTTAGAAGGCCCCCTGGGTGGTACCCACTGTGGTGATTAAGGCTGCCAGATCCCATTAACATTAACGGGACTTGCACAATGAGTTTCCCATGTATTATAGAGAACATCTCTCCTGATAGTTTTTTGAGAAAGCAAGGTGCCAGGTGAACTCAAAATACATGAAGTAATAAAACACCTTTTCCCTCCTGTCTAGAAGTCAAGAGCAGACCCTGTCACTGAAAATATTCATCAGTCAGTTAAGTCTTGCTGCATTTGATGATATTACAAACCACAAAGTGTCATCTGAACTTCTGCGTCTCACAGCAGACAACGTTTTCCTCCACATGGCTCCAGCCACCAGCTACTTGAGATCCCTGTCACAGGAGTTCCAGCGGGACGCCATGGAAGGCCTCCCACAATTTCATAGTCTCCAAGTGTATTGTGAAGACTTGCAACTGGACAATCAGTTGTACAGCAAATCCAATTTCCACTTTGCAGTCCTGCTGTGCCAAGGAGAGAAAAATGAGACCGTGCAGTGGTCCAGAGTGAACAACCTCATTGTTTGTAACAAAGATTTGGAAAGCTATAAGGAAAACTGCTTTATAAAACTCTGCATTGCTTTTTCCGAGGAAGAGAATTACATGTTTCACGTGAATGACCTCAGCTTTGAGCTCAAACCAGCTAGGCTGTATGTGGAAGACACCTTTGTTTACTACATTAAGACTCTGTTTGATACATATCTTCCAGAAAACAAAACCGCTTGTCAATCCATGAATACTTCAGATACTACCCTGATACTGCCTGAACAAGTGAGAGAGCATGCAAGAGCTTTAGTCAAGCCAGTGAAGTTAAGAAAATTAACAATACAACCTGTAAATCTTCTTGTCAGTATTCACGCTTCGTTGAAACTGTATATCGCCTCAGATCACACCCCTCTCTCCTTCTCTGTGTTTGAGCGAGGACCCATCTTCACCACTGCCAGGCAACTTGTCCATGCCTTGGCCATGCATTATGCTGCTGGAGCACTTTTCAGAGCAGGTCAGTACTTCTCCATTACATGTAGCATTTTTATTAGGTATGAGGATTCTGTGATTGTCTCTCAAGCTGAATAACCTAGATGTTAGCCATACAATTATTGTTTTCCTCAAACACCGTTTGATAATGATATTTTCAGACACCTTTCATATCCTGCCATATGACAAAAGGGAAATAAAATGGCTGAGCAGACACCCGTGAAGATTTGTAAAGTTGTGCTAAACATCAGCCAGCCGCCTGAAGGCTTTACGAAACTCTGAACGCAGCATAAAAATGTATTCTAGCTGGCTTAGGTTTTGTCATTTTATATTATAGCACTAGTCAGAATCAACCCACATTCCTCACATAAACTCCCCAAAACTACGTTTAATCAAATTATTCAGCATGTTGCTCTGCATTCAGAAGTAAATTATAGCCCTGAATGTTGTTTTGTTGTTAAAACTCCTTTTGGCTGCAGTTTATGATTAGGAATCTGTCTTTCTTCATGCTAAACTGGCACACAGATGTTTGTTATCCTTTGATCCAAGAACTATGAAGTTTGCTGTTACTAACTTTTTTCCATATAGGATCAATAGTGAGCAATTAAGCTATTAGGTTAGCAGGTACGTTCTCTTTCCCATAAATATTAATTTAGAAATAATGAAATTTGCTCTCTGCTGTCTTAGTGTGGAATGGAATTTGTACCTGAGATAGCAGGAAGCTCCTCCGTGATCACACACAAGTAATATACTCCACACTGAAACATGGGATTTATTTTCCTGCAATACTTATGGGCAGATTTTCTGAAATCCTGGTGCTTCAATTTGTGCTGCAAGCATGGCTGCGACCTGATTTCTATGAACAGTTTCCAAAATTGTACACATGCATTTCAGGTATTTTTAAAGAGAGAGATGCTGATCTGGTCTTTCACTATGTGCATACCTGACGTGCATAGCTGATTATGGCAACTGTGTACACAATTGTACACCAGAACATTGGGCACCGATTCATTATTTTCTTGCATTATTTTGCTTGCAAAATTTTCAGATTTTTCTTTTTATTACTTGTTTGGATTTTTTTTTTTTAGAGTCAAATCCCATAGTACAAAAGGGCAGATCTAGTTTCTTCCTAATTAAGAGTGAAACTGTGGTCAAATATGGTCCACAGTGTGAATGTTTCTCCCCACAACTGGCTAGGAGTGGTGATACAAGTGGTGATAGACTGCAGCAGGAAATTGGGGTTATACTGGCTTTTCATCTGCAACATCCCAGGTGAGGCACATCTGCTAGTGAGGGATTCCTGAGCCTGCTCTCGGTCTTTCCTCCTGTGCTACCCCTGCAGTGCGCAGCAGTGCACAGGCCGCTCCTTGCTCTTCTTGGGCTTATGATGTAGCTGAAATCAAGCAGGTTTAAATATTAAGAAATAAGGTTTGCTTCAGTGGAACTGCTCTTCAGGAAAACACGTAGGCATATATTTAGTTACTACTTAAATCCTACTCAAAGCACTGAAACTGAAGTGTATTTTTTGAAAGGGGTTACCACGATTAAAATGGGGAATTGGGTTGATTAATGTTGATAAATGTTAATTAATAAGATGCTTTGTTTTGAAGAGTTTGTGACACTTGTCAAAAGGCTGACTGTATCAACAAAGTTAAAAAGGAGGAAAAAATCAAGCAAAAAGCTTTATATGGACTGCAAACTCTGAGTCCTTTCCTCACCATCCTGTGAGTTACACTTCTTGGATTGGTCTCTTATGGAAGAGGACCTCACTCTCTTGCATTTTAACCACATTAATGTGCAAAATGAGGGGTTGTTTGACCCTCCTTCTGCTCACCATTGCCACATGCGTAAATCGTTGTAGCATCTGCACAAAGAGCATTCCCACACAGCTATGCTTTATATTTCAAGCGGGATATAGTCTTATTTTGCCCTTAGCTGTGTGCAAGACCTGTGTGCAAGACCGTTGCTGCCCTGTGGGAGGGGGGCAGGATTTGCCCCAAAGCCTGCTAAAGGCAGTGTGTCAGGCTGCACCATATGTTGCAAAGGAGCGGCCAGAATCCATGTCGTGTAAGTAATGAATGGGGCTGGAGACCTCTGCTCAAATATGCTGATTAGCATTGCTCGTCTCAAATTAGCAAAACTTGCAATGGAAATCTCCCATCCTTTTCTAATTAAGTAGGCTTCTATTTAAAAGTTAGTAAAATCCTATTTAAAAATATTACTGGTATCAGCCAGATCTAACACTATAGTTTCATATAAAGAGAATGCAGTGGCTCTCTGCTAATACAGTCATAATTATTTCATAGTAGCGGATATAATTACTAAGCATACTTTGGGAAATGGTAACCTGACATAATACTATATTTCTGCAAAGTAAAATGCAGCACAGAGTTTGTGAATTTGAGGGATTATTCCTGATTCATCATTTTCCTATTCCTGTCTTACTCCCACACCTTCCTCCTTGGGTTGGGTGGTCCATGCCGGCAGTGAGGAGCCATGACTTTTGCTCTGAGCGTTGGCCAAGGAGAGTCAACCGTGCTGGAGGTTGCACGTTCCTCCCGGCTGCTCTCCAAGGGTGAGCATGCACCTTCCAAAAACTGACAGCCTATAGACCAGGGACAGACTGTAACAGCCCATCCCTGGGATACCAGGCAACCCCTCAGCTTTGTGTTTAACCAGTTTCATTCCTGGTTTTACTCCGGTTTTCATTCCTGAACCCACTGTCTGGCCAAACAGGTGAGTGGAGTTGGAGTCTCACGTGTCCCAGCCTGGTGGTGCCTGCCTGGGGTGCTGCAGGGCAGCAAGGCACTAACCCGCAGTGTCGTGCAGCCCCTTTCCGTCACATAACGGTCTCAGGACAAGGAATGCCAAGAACATTTAAGAAAAAAAAAAAAAAAAAGGCTGGTTGTAAGGGATTATTACGACGTTATTGATCAGAAAAAGCAGAAAGAGCATCTCTTCCATCTGTACATGCCTCCCCGCCCCTCCAGCTTTTCATCACTTCACACAGTGGCACGGATAATTTGTTAAAAATACTACAGCGAGGGAGTCGCAGGCCCAGCCTGGAGCGCTGGCTTCCCCTGGTCTCCGGCAGGGAAGGACTGCCAGGGTGATGCTCCTCTCCAGGGCAGACACTGCGGGGCCACAGCGCTCGTTCCGCTCTGCTTGTCGTGTTGCCAGTAGTACTTGTTTTTTGTTTTCATAGTCCATTCCACCCTCTTCCTTATGTCCACTGCGGTTCCCGCTTTTTATACTACGTATACTGGAGTTCTCAACCTGCCAGGGCTGAAATGTGGGACAGATTCAACAAGAATAATAGATTTTCCGGGAGCTTAGAATGATAGTATGAGATTAATTCATTTCATATGAGTAACATTTTCTCTTCTGTTCAGTTTCATGATTCAGCCTTCCACAGGAGTGACTGGGAGGGGTTACTACAAAACAAGAAAAGCATCTGGCTAGCAGGAGTTTGTGGTGGTGAGATGGGAATGAGGAGGGCAGCGCAGATCAAGGGCCCTCAGTGGGAGAGCAGGAGGCCAATCTGTCCATCTTTCAGTCTCCTGGCCCTGTGGCGCCTTGTGTCGCTCAGACAGTGCCAGTTGAAATCCATGGTCCCGGGGCTCAAAGACCAGGCAGTTCCCGTTTAACGTTTATTGCCATTTCTGAATAGCTCTCTCTGGGCTGCCGAAAAAAAAAGTTATGCAGCACTATTTCCCTAATAAATCTGCTGCCAACCAGCCTGAGAAAGACAAGACCTGCAAACAGCTTTCCAGCAGCAGATTGCTGCGCACTCAGCCATCCAGCAAGCTGCTGGCAACCCCACGTTTATATAGGAAACCAGATCCGCAGATACCTCTCCTGGGATATGCATAAGGAATACTCCCCTATGAGTAACCTAATCAGCATGTAGATGTCATTGCTGTTTACACAACTGTACTGAGCAAAAGACATTTGTCTGGCTTTCACTGCACTCTAAAAGAAAATGATCAGCTTAGAAGGGTTGGGGTGGATTTAAAATAACTTCTTAAGCACTTGTCAAAAATCTGCATCCCCTTTCCTAACACTCCATCAAGCAATTGACCTCCACACTCCGGTAAAGCAGTACATTGTATCAGCGTAAACTCCCTGTCACAATTCTATCACATAGGGATGTGAAATCACAACGCTGCCTTATAGCCTCTAAAACAGACCCCGCGATCTGGACTTGCAGTCCCGTTCCTCCGTAGCTGTGAGGCTCTAGCATCTGCCTCTCTAGGACACTTTTAGCAGAAATACGGGAAGCTCCTGGAAGGAAGTCATTCTAAAGCTATTTGTGAGTTCGCCAAAAGGATTTCTTTGATTTACGAAGTATGAAAGATTGCCATTTCTGAATTCATAGTGGATGAGTTATTTCCCGTGTTTTGCTCAAAGGAAGTTCATAATGCGATGAATTTTAGTGTGAAAAAAAGAATTAAGGAATAACCTTTTCACAACTGCTGCTCCTGCAGTTTTTGCAGCCGTAACATGTGTCTTGTTTCTCCACACAGGCTGGGTTGTTGGATCGTTGGAAATTCTCGGAAGCCCGGCTAGTCTGGTGAGAAGCATAGGGAACGGCATAGCCGATTTCTTTAGGCTCCCCTATGAAGGGCTGACCAGAGGCCCAGGAGCATTTGTCAGTGGAGTTTCCAGAGGAACAACATCATTTGTAAAACACATTTCCAAAGGTAGAGCTTTCACTTTGTTGCTCCAACTACTGCTTTGTTGTTGTGCGTTGTTAAAGGATGTGTTAAAGTTTTAAACAATATTGCTTGCAGCTTTGTTTGGCTTGCTAGGCTGCAGCGAAATGCTGGGAGGGTAACAAAGCTCATATATAACATCTTATGTATTAAACAGATCACCGCTTAACTACAGTGTGTAAGAATGTTTCAGAAACTTCAGAATTTTAAACCTCCCAGTGGGAAACGGAGATTGGCTCAGCCAGTATTTCATGTGATAACTGCAGAAATATTAAAGGTGTTCTGTACTTCTGCTAACCATCAGAAATTCTACACTGTGTCGCCTCATCATATTTATTATTTCTTTTTTTTCCAAAGGAAAAAAAAAAAAGTAGATACAGTTGTCATAACTGTGTGAGTACGTGGATAGGTTTTGACAGCAGGGCTGGGCTGGCCTGAGAACAGGAGCAGCTTTTGTTTTGCGAAGCCTGTACACACAGTGCCATCGCGTGGCTTCAGCCGCCCGGAGAGACGGCGGCGCGGCTTCCCCAGCCGCTCGCTGCTGCTCCAGGCTCCCTCAGGACATGTCCTCCCGGGCTCCTTCTGTAAATATTTGTTTACCTTTCCATCGCCCCCCTCTCCCCCCTCCCTTTAGGTTAGTCTTACAGAAGTTCGGGAACTGGAGAGGGATGTTCGGATGAGTTGCTGTTCCCACCGGCCAGGCAAACCTGGTGCAGGCTAATGTAAAAGGCGTGACGTGGACCGTAGGAGCAGTGTGGCGATGCTTAACAAATAGTAAAGCGTGTTACACATGGGCGACTTTTCAATCGACTTGCTGTTCTGCTCGTAAGCTCAGTATTTCAGTGAGGCATAGAACGTCTCCATGTTTTAAATTAAAGCATTTTGATCCAGACCCAAATGTATATCTCCATGTATTTAGGTACACTGACGTCAATTACCAATCTGGCAACAAGTCTTGCTCGGAATATGGATAGGCTGTCACTGGATGAGGAGCATTACAACAGACAAGAAGAATGGAGAAGGCAGCTTCCAGAGAGCCTGGGAGAAGGACTGAGACAGGGGCTCTCTCGTTTAGGCATTAGCCTTCTAGGTAACGTATTATTAAATATCAAGTTGAGCGATAATGCTGTTTTCTGATCTTCTCATCAGCCTTTTCTCGATGTGAGTTATAATTGCAAAATCTGTTTGGTTTAGTGTTTTCTTGTGAAATAGCTTCACAGTATGTATATGAAATAGTTTCTTTTCATCAAGGTTTAGTAACTTTTGTTTTCATCAAGGTTTAGTAACTTTTGTATATGTCTGTTGCTGATAAAATAATTGCACTTACAGAAAAAGTTTACACTCTCTTTGTGAAATAGTGTTTTCGTTGGTATGTGATGTATATCTGAGAAGAAAAGAGTAATTCTGCATTGGGCAGGGTGACTTGTAACTAAGTCAGCACAAAGACGTCATCAGGCTGATGTTTACTTTCCAATGAGTTATAGGAATGTCTTCCGAACCTGCTTGGTTTTGCTGCACTGTAGATATCGGGGATTCTTGGTTTTGTTTGAAAACCACTTGAACTTGGTGCAGATGTTAAGGAAGTTTTGATGAGGAATTCTGCTTTAACAAAGAAACCCAGATCATCCTGATTCGGTGTAATTGTATTCGTCAAGCAGCCAAGTGGTTTGGTTAGACGTGAAGATTACTCTGGCCATTTCAAAACAGTACCTAAAAATTTGAAAACTAACCCATACCGGAAAAAATCTCTGCGAGAAGTTTTGCAGTAAGGGGCTGGATTTTCTAGCTTACTTCTACTTGTCACACAGCAAAGGAACGCAGAACTGTGTTGTTTGGCAGAGTTCCTCAGTACGTATTAAAGAGTATGAATCCCTTAGAGATCAAAGTGACCAAAAGCAGTCCAGTGCAAAAGGTTAGAAGAGCTGAAGCTTGAAAGGATTTGTCCTCTTTCCTAATCTTCAGTAGTGTACACAACTCCTAAATTTGCAACCGCAACCCTGAAAGCCCCAAAGAGGAAGTGGTAAAAATGTTACAAGTTTGGGTTAAGTTACTGGAAATTATTTTAAGCAATAACATTAGATGATGTGAAGCACTGTCATTTGATAATGCCTGTAAACCGGCAAGCGAGTGTCCTGGGAGAAATGTGCATAAAGGAGAAATTTCATATATTAGTAGCTACTATCCCAATAGTAAGCTGTTACTGGTGTTGCAAATCAAAGGCAGTTCAGAGAAGGTTTTATTTTTCCTTCTTGTTTTATTGGGCTAAAGGCAGTCAGGTTGAGTAGCTGGATGAAAGATTATACTTTTAGAAGCATGGTGTCAGCCTGGTGTATGTGTGCTGGTGAAATGGTTTGGTGATCTTGGCTCGGTTATTAATAAGACAGCAAGATAACGTGGTGGCTATCCCCTTCACCGACACACCAGAGCCCTCAGAGCTAAAAGCATGAGCTGTACAGCCTGAACTAAAGAGCAAAACTTAGAAGCTTTCACTGTAACAGGGCAAAGTTTCTGCGGTTCAGGCAAGCCGGGAACTTGTAACATGTGTGCACAAATACGCCATGCCTGTACCTCCCTGCGCACAAGGCTTTGGCTGTTAGTGGGAATACGCCTGAGCCGAAAACAAAACAAAACAAAACAAAAAAAAGTTAGAGTTTCAATGTCCCTTATTTCCTAAGAAATCAGACTTCATGTTGGAAACTGAGCGCTTCATACTAGCATTTAAACAGTGCTCCTCCACAAGCTGGGATCTTGTTCTTACTCCTGCTGTTATTATTTAGAGATTCCTCCCTGCTAAATACCTCTGTGCTTAGCAGTGGAGGCAGCAAAGCACTCAGATAAATAGCTACGGTTCCTGTGTAGATGGACTTGACAAGTACGGGATCTCTCACTAACGGAGGAATCAGAAATATTCCAGTGAATTTGTATCAGGCATATTTTTTTTATTTAAACCTGATTTTTAAAAAGCTTTTAGAAAAGCTTTTTAAAATTTTTAAAAGTCTATATACACAGCAGCATTCATGTAAATTGTGGTGAGACCTAAATTATGAATAGACCTGCATTTCAATTTTTACAAATGCATCAGAAAGCTGTTTCTGTTCTGACCATTTAGTTCAAAGAATATTGTGGCTTCCCCCCAGAAAAAACAGTTGTAGTTGAAGGGAGGTACCACCGTGCTGCTTGCTTTCACCAGCACGTTCAGAGTAAACATGAACATGCTTACTCTAAAAATAACCCCAGGTTCTTCATATATAACGAAACGAAGTAGAGCTGCTATGTTATTTTCCTTCACAAGGATGAAGAGTTCAGATGAGCACAGGAATGCAGAGAGCAACACCCTTTGAAGCCATAATTTCTATAACTTGCTAACTGTAAAATTGAGAAGTATGAAAAAAGATTTCTAGGATAGTCAAAGTACCGTCACGTTTGTAGAAGCTAGCTGACGCATGCGAGCAGCTTAAATAATTGCAAATGCAGATTTCGTGCCTAGGCACAGGCATGTGAGAGCCCTCAGTTCACCAATACATTGTGGTATCTACGCGGAAAGAAGAAGTTTAATTTCTGATTTTTCTGAAAATCTGGCTCATGGTGGCCATGATTCAGCAAAGCACTTAAGCATGTGCTTAAGAGCTTTGCTGAATAAAGGCCAAAATCATGTACTCTTGTCTCCTCCTCAGTGCAAGTTGTTCCCTGTGGTACATTCTTAAGTGCTTTGTCCTGTCTCATTTTAAATGACTCAAGCACTGTCAGGGTGTTGTTTGATTTGATTGTTATCTTTGGCCGGCTGTCATCTTCTTTTCTTGTTTGGGGGAGACGTCTGGGTCATTTTAGTCGCATTTGTGCATGAAAAGAAGCAAAAGATTATGATAGGTGTGTTTTTTCTTCTATGTGATTAGAAGAAAATGCAGTGAAATTGTATTTAAAATATTTAGATGATCGTCACTCCCCACCAAGGAACTCTCTTTTGCATTTTGCATGACAGTCAGGCTTAAAATAATAATTTATAACTGTGTAAAAGAGGATGTTGAAACTATAGGATTTATTTTCAACTACTAGTGAAAAATATTGTATTTAAATAGCTCCCTTTACAAAGTTTTCTTCTATTTCTGAACAACCAAAAAGCTGACAACTATTAGAAAAGACATTTTTCGCTATGGCAAAAGTACTCGACATTTCAGTTACTCCTTCCTGCTTTTGGGGAAAGTAAATTGATAGTAATACTGACAGTGTAACTGTGCTGCCAGAGAAGGTAAAGCCTGGATTTCAGCAGCTCAAATTTTTGTTATTAAGGGTGGTGGTTGTTGTTTTTGCTGTGCAACTATCACTTAATCGGGACCACTCTACGTTTGCCTATCTACAAGCGAGATACTAAGAGCTAACCCTGAAGGCGTGTGCTATTCCATATACTAATTCTGCAAATATATTAAAGCACGCCAACAGATGCTCTTTTCTTTTAGCTGTACTTTTATGTGATCTTTGCTGTGATGAGACTACGCTTCAGCCTAGTTGCAGTGTGAAACACTTGTGGCAATTCTGAAGGACAACAGAGGAAAGAAAAGGAAGCGAAATGGTTTCAGCTTGGCTAGCTTCCAGCCTCATGGCAAAGCATGGCCAGTTTCTCCTGGTGGGGGATTTTTTCCAGTTATTTCTTGGTCTGAAAGAGTTTTTCACAAGCAACCCGAAGCTTTTCTAAGTTCTGTAGGCGCTGCGTTCACCAAACATTGTCAGTCTGTGCATGAATCAGTTGCTGCCCATAATCAAATTCTTCTTGAAGTAATACAGTGATAGACTCTGAACTATCTGAATTTTGTAGTTATCAAAGTATCTTTTTTATGGTTACTGAGCAACATGTATTAACCAGAGTGCACCCCAGCTGATGTTTGGCAGATGTTACGGTGTTGCTGGAACCTCTTTGGTCCAGTAATGGAAGAATATGTTTTTGTTTTGTTGCTTTGGTGTTTAATTTTATTGAGGTTTTCTTTATACATACATAATCTGTGTGTACATATGTGGACATGCATATAAAATTGAATGCCTAGGGTAAGGAAGGAAAGAAAAATGGAGAATGGTTTCATTTAAAAAAAAAAAAACAAGAATGGGCAAGGGACATTACAGTGAAGGGACAGGGACAGCAGGAGGACACCATAGTTGTCTCTAAACTGTGTACGTGGGAGTGGGAAGGGAGGAACCACTGCATGTGGTTTCATGCTCTGGTTCCCTGATGCCCTACTGAAATCTGGGGAGAGAGACCTTCTGGGGTAAGTCCATCCAGCATGGTGCTCCTAGCACTAACTTTATGTTAGAGAGAAAGAAGCCACATGGACACCAGGGGACATCTGCTTCGCAGTTTCTGGTGCTAGGAGATGCAGTGAACCTCACGTGGGTGTCACCATTCTCTCACTGCTGTTGGGTTTTGAGGTTGCTCAGCCTTTGGCCTATTTTTTTTTTCCTTTGCCCACACATGATGCACACAGGAAAGGAGCTGCACAGATCTGGCTTCCCCATGCAAAGGTGGTAGGACCAGCCACTCCTTCATGAAAGGAGTTAGGTTAGAGTTGTAGTATGTGATTTGTGGGCATGACCACAACAATGAGTAATGTCAGTGAGTTGCAAATCAAGATACGAGATTACAAAGGGTGAGCAGAGAGGGAAGAGAAGTTCATTGTTTGTATTTTTTGCAGGTAGAAAGACAGGATTTGCAAAAGGATTTGAGGTACAAAAGGACAATGGCTTCACGGACAAGTTCAGAGTATGCATAAAATGGCAGAACAACAGAAAGTGTGGAAGTACTAAACAACTGGCTAATTAAGCTATATATTATTTGTGGTACTATATAAATAATCTTATATAACACAGTCACAGCAGTTTCCATTCTGTTTCCTTGTCCTCTGGGCCTAATTCCAGCTGAGAAGTGCCTGGAGCATACCACAGGTCCTTTGGAGTAGGCTCTTATTTATTATTACCTTATAACATTGCTCAAGTGTATTGCAGTAAATAATTTACTAGTGCTAGGACTTAGGTGGATTACATTTAATAAGGCAATAACTTCTGTTCTGAAAGTGCAGTTGCTGTGGATGACCTCGATAGATAGGGTGAAGGAGGTCACAGGGTAACATAATACTGTAACTTAGCAGAACACCAAGTATTGTTTCATGCCTTCAAATGCATCACAATTGTACAAAAGAAAAGACTGGACGAACAATCCCAATTGTGTAATGCGGTGTTGGGGTATTATTTTAGTCGAGCAGCAGGAGCAGCTGGTAAGTACTAATGAAACAGAATTGAATTGAAAATTGTATCATTTCCATGGCATGGCATTAAGGACACTTTGTGGCCTTTGTGGTACAAAGGGCGAACGTTCAGCTGCACGCTCAGCTTCAGTGACTGAGACCAATAAAAACTGGCGAGCACGTTAAAAATAGACCAGCATTTTCTGGGGAAATCCTATACATTTACCAGTAAAGGGTACACGTTTAGAAGTTGGAAGCAATCTCTCTAAGGGGAGATGAAGGCATTTATGTGGGAGGCGAGTTTCTTGAATTGCTGATAGATAGTATCCCAGGGACAAAGATCGGGGGAAATGTGTGCTGCTTCTCGTCCTCGTCTTTTCTTTGGACAGAATACCAGGGTAAAAGTACAATATTAGTTCTTGTTGTTCAAAGTCAGCAACTTCTCTGTTTATCCAGTAACGGTAACTAAAACCATCTGAAAAATGGTTAGCAGCTAGCTGACTAGAGCATGTCACGCTGGTAAACACATAGGGCCAAATACCTCAGCTGTGATTGTCCGAATCTGTGGAATTCTGCCTGGATTTGCTTCCACATACAAAGCAGAATCTTCAAAGATGTCTGGGTTGCAGTAAAAGTGCCTGGTTACCGAGGTGACACTGGATCCTACTCCTTAAATAATTGTTTTATCTTGATATTTGCAGCTGAAGGTGCAAACTGAGAGCTAGCCGAGGAGCCTGCGGACTTGCGTTTCACTGAGCAAAGAACCTCGGATCAGGCAGACCGTTTTCTAACTGATGTCACTTTGTCCAGTCCTTGTACTCTTAGCAGTTTCCAAATAGCTTATCTATCAAAATTACAATAACTAGAGACATGTCTGTGGTTAAGTGGCTAGAGTAAACTCAAGATCAAAGAAAAATACCACCTCACATACCTGTTTACATTTAGGAAGATTTAAGTCGGAGCTTTCTGTTGATACTAAAAGCTGGGAAGGTCACTGTGTCACTTGTAAAAGTTTGACCCATTCGCATTAAAGTAAAATATGATCGTTTTCACAAAAAAGTAACAAAAATCTCAAAGTCTAATTCTGCTAATCTTAGTAATATATCAAAAGTTGCATTAGCTTATGAACATTTCTGGCAGTGGAAGAGGATATAAAAATGATGTATTGAATACAGGCAGTTTTTATTTTCATGAAGTCAGTCTCAGGCTTACGTGAAAATCGCATTTCCATAACAGCTCAAGTCTTCTAAAATGGTTGGATTTTATTCCGAGCCCGACATTTTCATAATTGCTACACAGAATGAGCTAAATTAAACTAACTCAGCAAAAGCATTTAGTGAAAATAGTTGAAAGATGAAAGCATACGGTCGAGTTAAGTGATCTGAATGTTTAAAAAAGTAAAATATATTTAAAAAAAGGAAGTTGAGATTTAACTTAAACTGAAGCTAAGGTATTGTTTAGCTAATTGGTCGCATGCAGGGGGGTTGGAACTAGAGGATCTTTAAGGTCCCTTCCAACCCGAACCATTCTGTGATTCTGTGATGCTAAATAGCTGTATAAGAAGGATGGGGTACAGTCTGCAATCCAAGCAACATTCAGGTCCAGTAGTAAGATTTCCTCTTATTCTGAGATACTAATCTTCACTAATTACTGGGGACTCTTGTTTTTTCAGGTGCAATCGCTGGCATTGTGGATCAGCCGATGCAGAATTTTCAGCGAGTGTCCGAGGCCCAAGCTTCAGCTGGGCATAAAGCCAGAGGGGTCATCTCGGGTGTGGGGAAAGGAATCATGGGCGTCTTCACAAAGCCCATTGGAGGGGCAGCTGAGCTCGTCTCCCAGACAGGTTACGGTGAGTTTCTCCATTTCCAACATCCCCATTTAAATTTTAAAATGCTCTTCAGATACAACCCGCTATCTCTTACGTATCCCGCTTAGTAGCTGTGTGACTTAGAGAAAGATTTAGAAATGCCAGCACTGAATAGCTATAAATGTGCTCGTTTTCGTAAAAACCATCATGTTGTGCTTCTCTCTTGTGTTACCGATCAGTGTTGTACAGCCACAGAAACACAGAATGCAGAAAGCATGAAGTAATTCTTGGAATACAGTAGAATTAGTTACAGAAACATATGTGCTTACAAAAGAGTTTTTGACATAAAAGTATTAGAGCAACACTATATCCAATTAGAGCGTTATTTTGAGATCGCTTTGTTACGGCGAGGAAACAGTTGTGCTATCTCTACCCAAAGAGAGAGTTACGTTCCTGGGATAAAGAAGTGAGTCGTGTAGTGGGACCATCCTCTTTGAACCGGAGAGTTGTGAGAGGAGAGTCCTGGTTTTGGACACATGAGTAACCTTTTAATGACCAGAGGTGGGTTTTCCAGCTCGACTGAGCATTTAGTGGCAGTGGTGGTGAATCCTTTCAGATTGATGTGAATACTTCTGGAGGACCAAAAACTGTAAAAGATAAAAATCAAATACCAAAATACACTAATTTCTTTGTTTCCGGTATCAATAAATCGAAGCAGTTGGTCTGGATATTTAAGGGCCGGGGGGGAGGCCGGGAAGAAAATCAGGGAAACCTGTTGCTACAAGGACAAATGTGTCAATAATTTTGCTTCACTTACTACACTGGACAAACCTTGAAGATTTAAGCCTTTAATCACTAACAATATTTATGTTTGTAATCTGTTGATTAGAATATGAGGAGTTCTCCTAGCACTTCAGTTTAGGATATTGTTTCCATGCTTCCCATTACATTCAGAACTCATTCCTTGAAGCAATCTATTTTAAAAAATAATGAAACATTTAATTATTGCAGTTCTTTCAAGTTAAATTTATGTTGTTTGTGTGAGTGCAAATAATAACTGTTCTCCTGAATTATGCATCCCATAGGTATAAAAACCATATTGGTAAAATCAGAAACTTTTGTATGTCATCGGCTGGCTGGGTGCTGGTTTTGCTACCCATGGCATTACTCTTTCTACATTTAATTGTGCTGCAGTCGTTATCAAGAAACTTGTAACAGTAGAGGAACACTTTTCATTGCAGATATGGTATACAAGACATCATGTTTCCATGAGCATGTGACAAAAAGAGTTAGCCAGGAAAAAACATAAAAACTGTATCAATAATAGCTGACAGTGCGTGAGAGGAAAACACACAAGAGTTCAAGTAACTCTTACCCACAACTGGATTGGAAGTGGGACCGTGCCTCTCGGGGGGGGACCGAGGGGTGGGGGACCACACAGAAATAAACACATGTTCTCTCTTTCTCCATCTGTAAATAACATTTTCACTCACATAATGCTGAGAACCTCGGTAAGCCAACTGTTACAACTGGGATGCTGCTTTTAAGTATTACCATCAACATGTGTGCTAAAAATTAAAGGTTTTTTTTCAGCGCTGATGTTTTGTTTAAATTATTATCCATTGTGTAAAAAGGAATCTAAGTTATTGACACCCTTATGCAAAAATGCCTCTTGCTTCAATGGAATGCTTAATTAGACAAAAGAAAATTTCTTTGTTTATTTAAAGAGTAACTTTGCACTAAACTCTATAACACTAGTGCTTGCTGCTTAACCTACTTCCTGTCTGTCTTGTAAAAATTTTTAAAACTACTTAATTTGTGAATTTTTTTGCAACCCACTCATTCTTTCTGGTGACCATACCTCATCTTTAGAAGTTTACAAGCCATGTGAAAGCATACATACTGTATCATCTTCAGCTTTGGATAGTCTATTTAGAAACCTGTTTAACTGCTTCTTGTAGTCTCCATTCTGTGCTGGCACTAAGAAGAATTCACAATAAACCAGATGCCCCGGGAGATCTCATAAATGTATATGGATCTGTGTTTAACAGCTGGATTAAGTAACTGAGCATTTAAATACAGTATCTAGGCAAACTTGCCTTCTAATTTGTACCGATCGTGACACGTATGTGGAAGTATTTTAATATTAAGCAAGAAAGTTAACAACTTTTTTCACATAAATCTGAAGTGATGTGTCCGATCCTACTCCGAAATGATGGCTCTCAGGAGCATTATGTTTCTCTTGATTGCAAGTGTATGGCTGAGTTTTAGAACACACAGTGGGGTTTTTTTGTTCCTTGCTAATGCAAGATCACCGGGGTTAAGTGCATAACTCTTGCATTGTAATATTTAATGAATTATCTTGACTATAGCTTCCAAAGTTGTGACATCATTTCGGATCTGCACTGTTTTATGAACTGCTCTAAACAGATGACATCACTACAACTGGTAACTGTTTTGTAGAAAACAACTACTAAAAAACTTAAATTCTCTTACCACAGGTATTTTGCATGGAGCTGGACTTTCTCAGCTTCCCAAGCAGCGCTCTCATCCAAATGATCAACATGTTGAGCAGGCTCCAAATAGCCACGTCAAATATGTCTGGTAAAATTATTTAGACACTTGCTCATTTTTACATCCACATTGTTTATTAATAGGTTCTGGCCTGTGGTCAAGTTAACAGGCTGCTTCCCTAGGAAGGGCTGAGTTATGGCAGTTTGTTTGGGAACATTAAACACAAAGGTAGTGCATAGAAACCCAATCTGCAAATGATGGGCTGCTGATCTGCTTCCAGCTTTGGAACTACAGAGCTGATCTTTATTTAATGGCATTCAGTGAGTTTTTACTTATTTATCATTGCACCGAGCCCAAGGAAAATACTGCACATCTCCAGAAACAGCTGTTAGTGAAGATAGCTTTATTTTCCGCACTGAATTTGTAAGCCACTTCTCAGGGTAATTTTTCTATTAGGATGGGAAATAGGCTGACCTAGCATGGTTATTAGGCCAATTTTGCAGTGAATGATTAAGGAGTTTTGATAAGTAACGGTTTCACATTTATTCTCTAAATCTTAAGTCTTATATCTTTCAGTAATGGAGATTTGGAATATACTCCCTGGCTTATTTTATATTTGTAGGTTATAGCTACAGACTTAAGTAAAAACATTAGTGATCAAAAGAAGTCCTGGAGGATCCAATGCATAACACTGACGGCTTCTTTTTTTTTTTTCGTCGTCTGCTTTTTTTTCCCCTTCTTCCCCCACCTCCCCGCCCTTGACAATGCAGGAAAATGCTGCAATCTCTAGGAAGGCCGGAGGTCCATATGGCCTTAGACGTCATGATTGTGAGTGGCTCAGGCCAGCAGCATGAAGGCTGCTTACTGCTCACCTCGGAGGTACTTTTCGTGGTCAGTATCAGTGAAGACACGCAGCAGCAGGCATTCCCCGTGACTGAAATCGATTGTCTGGAAGATGATCAGCAAAAAGACCTGCTGAAGGTGCAGCTAAAACAACAGAGAGTGCCTTCTGATTTGGAGGTAAAGACTTAAGTATGATTGTAATTTGAAGATAAAGTTACATGAGTAGACATAGCTCTTAGAGATACAGTTTAGTGATGGTTTTTGTCAGAGTTAGGTTCATGGTTGGACTAGATGGTCTGAAAGGTCCCTTCCAACGTAGGTAGTTCTATCATTCTTTTGGCCTTTGGCCAAAAGGATGGCCATTCTATCATGCTTTTGGCAATGGGCGTACTCACCTTTGGGTCGGGAGGCCAGAGTGCCAACCCAGGGGACCTGCTGTTCTCATGCACCTCATAGCTGACTGTGTTGCCCTTTGGATGAAAGGGATGCGTCTCCTCCCTTCTGTCCTCTTATTCATCATGACATATCTGTGACAGCAATTTTCTGACGGAAAAAGTAGAGGAAGTCCAGGTTCTTGGTAAGCACCACCCCTTTTCTGAAGAGGTTCTCATGACTACATGTGTGTGAGGTGTTTATTGTTTGGCGAGTCAGCGTTGCTGCCTCTACCTGCAAAGTCAGAGTGAGAACAATTCCTTTTATTCTTCTGTGAATTCTGTTTTAATAGTTCAGTGATACTGCATGCTCCTTTCAGCATGTTTCTTATCTTGCCACTTCCAGTGCAGTGGTCTTACTTGGCTGCGAGCTGTATTTACTTCCCTAGATCTTCCTTCTTCTGCAAATGCTAACTTTAAAAGGATCGGTTCCTTTGCTGAGATTGGATGCACTAGATGTTTGCCAGTAAGAGCATAAATCCTTCATCTTCATATTGAAAGATTTCTAAGCCATTTGAATACTGAGGTTTTGGATGAATTATCTTCTTTTAATGGTAGAAGAATGTTATATTTTTACACTTTCGGGAAACAATGTTTATTGTATTAAATCCTCAAGTGGAATCATATGAGTGATCATTTCAAAAACAAACATGCATGTCCCAGTTGTTGTTTTTATAAAAGTGTGTCAGGTAGTTCCTAGATTGCTATACCAGAAGTTTCTCTGTTTCAAATATAAGAAAAGAACATTTGTAAAGCCCTATATGAGATGTGCCAAAAAGTAGGGGAGGCTTCAGCACCTTCAATAAAATCCTGACTTTGCTGAAGACACTAAAGAGTTTTGCCATCGATTCCAGCACAGCAAGAACTTCATCTGTGTCATGACAGCGCTTGGATTTTTTTGTGAAAGCTTTTTTTAGTGATGAATTCTCTATTTACATTTATTGTCTTTCCACTAACCTCAGTCTCACAGAGTGCTGTTGACTGAAGTTGCCTTCTCTCACCACAAAGCCACACGAGGCATTACTTAAATTTCGATGCAAGCGGGCAAAACTCAGCTTTTTTATCCCTGAATGCCATGTGGTTGCTGGAGGCACTCATCAGACTGAATCCAGACTATCCTGCTCAGTCCAGAGCTACTGTCCTGGAGGGAAGAGGAAGATCATTTGTTCTCCCTAAGCCATTTGTTGCACTCAACCCATCCTAACCCTAACTTTAGCACCAGCACAGATTTTTTTTATTAGGCTGTAGTGCGATGTCTCTTGTCTTTGTATCTGGTTATCCAAGGGGTGAGGAGTAGGCTGCTGCTCTGGGGGAAGGGCTGCTTGCCCAAAGGTTGCTGCAAGAGGGTGATGAGACAGAGGGGCTGCCCATCTGGGAGAAGGGAAGGCGAGGGACAGGGAGCCTAATTCTGGTCCCCACAGCTGCTGCAGCTGGGAATGTGTAGGAATCCTGGGCAAGGTTCTCCTGTACATGCACAGCACAACCCTGTACGGCATGTGCAGAGTCCAAAGTTCCCACATACACATGCCTTGTACACGCAGTAAACGTGACCTGCCTTGGAGGTACTGGACCAAATACGTGGTTTTTTCTGAAGTTCTGGAGAGAAATATGGGACTCGTACTCCAGTGGCGTAGCAATGCCAGGAGCTGTAAGCTTTGAGCCACCCAGCCTCAGTACACAATCTCTTCTCCTGACACAGGCTCTTGAGAATGCAGTGAAAATATACGGCACAATAAAAGCAGTGAAGAGTGTCTGTGCCCCAGTTGGAGCAAAGTCAGTGATGGCAAGACAGCAAAAGCTGAGTGATGCTGTACAAAACAGACCTGGCACGAGCATTCCTTCAGAATGCAGAAGCTGATGCTGAAATTTGTGTGAAAATTTGAAGAAATAGGCTATAAGGAGGAGAAGTTGAAAGTAAGGCAGAAAAGAAAGTTGGTTGATTTTTTTATGCTAAGGCAGCTACACAATAAAAGATTACAAAAGCTTCGTAAAGTTTTAGTAATCACCTAGAGTTACGTAGTATTATTTTGTAATTAATGTTTATTATAGTTTTTTGCCTTAGTGGATTGGGAAATTTCATACTTGGTAATTTCCTTTCTGCAGCTGAGCCTGTCAGCTCTGTGGTGCTGGGGGTGTTGTGTGTGGCGCTGGTGGTGGTGGGAGCCAGGGCCACCCCTTCAGCTGCCCCACAAGAGCTTCCATAAAAACTCTTTGAATATGATTAGGAAGAGGAACCTTAGGAGCAGCAAGCTGTGACGTGCAGCCTCAGAGCTGCAGACGTACCCCCAAATAGATACGACTCCTAAATATTAATGGCAGGCCATCTTGCTGCACTGAAGGTGTCCTCAGCTGAAGTGCAGGCATGTCTGTACATGATGTCATTAGTAAAGATGGCCAGAATTTTTAGCTGGAAAATGCCTGGTCAGGTCAACCAAAATATTATGATGAGTTTAGCAAAACAGAGGTGATGTTACCAAAAGTAAATTATGTCTGTTTTTCAGATCCTAGAAATAATACAACAAATTGAAACATTTTATTTCAACGTTATATAAATCCACTTTTTTGTCTTATTGCTCACAAAAATAATTGCCAAAAGTTTTGTTTCAGCTCTACCCAAAACAGTTTCTTCCCTTCCCTCTCCTCAGCTTGGAACTATTAGGAAACAAAACATGAGTTATTCTACAGCTGTAATCACCAGAGATGTTATAGAGCATATTTTGACCCCTTCAGCAATAGGTTTGCCTGATGGCTTGTTCGCTTCCACAATATATAAATTAATCCATCTGGCTAGGAATAGCCTGGATGGATTCTTGAAAACTCTGGCACCGACAAGATTGTTATTGAAAGGGAAGCATTAATTGTACCTGGATTATCTTCCAAAGTAATTGAGATGGTGCATGCTTCCAGACAGACATCAAACTCAAAAGGCCTGCGCTTCCAGCTGCCCTTGGGATAGCTCATAACATCAAGAAGACAACAAAAAAATTGAAGGGCCCTGGAATTTCAGATATTCCAGAATTTATTTGTGATGATCTGCAACAGGGTTTTCATGATAGTGCTACATGTGCTACATCTCTGGAGCTGAAAACCAGTCTCTGTATTTTTCAAAGGGGTGAAAAAAAAACCCCTAAGGAATCGGACCTCCTTCCTGGGTCCATGTGCACAAAGCAGACCATCGGTGCTACATACACGACACGTCTGCACAAGAGGCTGTAGCTACTGTAGAGTTAGAATTGCTGAAGGCTTATTCTTTATAAGCCATAATGGGAGGAATTTTAGAAAAATTCTGGAGTTGTTAGCCCAAAATTGTGGCCTTCTAGCATGAAACGACGTGATATCTTTAGGATTCCTCTAGCAGGTGCATTAAGCAATCTTTGACTTAAGTTTGGATTCATTGAATGATTGGGCTATTAACATTATAACTGTTCAAAGTAGTGGGCTAAGGCACTTAGTGAAAATGTTAGGTCCCATTTAGGAAAAAATGTAGAATAACAGCAATCCCAAGTTTCTGTTGTTGTCCTGACAATATAAGATGAACTGAAACTGGCTAGAGAAGCAGACGGTTGCAGATGAAGTCATCTGGAAGCAAGTAGGGTTACTTTGGAAGACCATCCAAGTGCAGTTAATATTTCCTCCTGAATAATTATGCTATATCTGTGGGATATAGCCTGGCGCTGAATGAAGAATGGGTTCACGAGAGTAGGTGAGTGGGATGCCAACACCATTTCCATCTTTGATAACTTGGGTCCTTTGGTCAGTGTGGCAGCAGAACTGTAATGCAGCTTCCCCTGGGCTTTACTCCTCTAGAAGTGGAAATCAAGAAAAATGTGGAGCCACTGACTTGCAAGATTTACCCCATAACTTAAAATCTAGTTTATGTAGGTACTAGTTTAACATATTTCTCCCCTTTCAACTGGTAGAATGGACTGACTGCTGAGATACTGAAGACTTGGTTCAGACCGTTCTCCACTGCTAGCTGTGCGACTGCTGCAGCAGTCTGCCTTCTGATTTTTCCATCCCTTTAAGGTCATTCATGGGAAGTACGCTTTCCTCTGCCCATTTTGCCATTTCTGCTGTTTCTAGGCATAGGCTCCAACCTTGAGCTTCTGAGCTTGTTCACAAGCCTGCTTCCTTTAGCATTTTTGTGGTGATGATTGAAAACAGGAGGGTTTCTACTTGCTGAGAAGCAAATCCATCTCCAAAGGCATTGTAAAAAAAACAGAGGGGACTGTTTTGATTTGGATGTGACATCTGTCACTATCTATCAATCATAATAATTCTTTCTTCAAGTAAGCAATGTTTTTTTTAAAATGAGCCTTGCAGTCCAGAGTTGTGACAAGGTATTGGTCCTGGATGTTAAATTGAATCCAGTGGCGCTGTTTGAAAATATCATCACATCTATCGAGCCATGTGTAAAACTCCCTGAAAGACAGTCAGAAGATAGCAGTCCTTGAATCCTTAGTGTTACGTCCAACAAACAAGGACATTCTAAACCCTACAAAAATGAAACTGGTCAGCAGTTCTCCAAGTGTAACTAAGGAAGCATCAAAGCCTAGCCCTGGGGCAGCTTCTGCCTTTTTGTTCATTGTCATATTTTGGAAATAACTTATATTCTGAATGACTTACTTTGCTTTTGATACCACTGTTGCATCCATGGTGGCATTTCTGAAGTACATATTTTTGAAACGATGCGACTAGCTTGATGCCTGCTTGCATGCTTTCCCTTCTCAAGCTACTTATAGTCATCTTCAATTTCTTCTTCAAAAAAATAAAAAAAAAAGGGCACAGCAGATTGCTCTTGCAAAGCCAGGTTTGCCCATGGCTTGTCATCTCATATCTCATACTTTATCTGGTTGGAACCATATGGTGGATGCCACCTTTCTGTTGACAGTCTTCGTTTTACCGTATTTTTTCTGCTAGAGGTAGGTTACTTGCATCCCTCTTGCTAGAGCCTTGAACCTCTACATATTTCAGCCTGCAAAAATGGATTTCTTCAGAGGAGTCCTTCCAACTCATGGTGGTGGAAAAGGCAGTTTGCTCAGACACCTTAATTTCTTCTCCAGAAACGACATGCCCAAAACATCTTTAGTACAACCCTTTTGTTTCAAATAAATTAATTTTGTGGGTCCTGTGACCCAGAATGGCTTTTTTGGTGACGAGAAGCAGATGGATATATCCTGTCATAGAACATTGACCTGGAAGGTAGCTTCCAGTCTTTATTTTAAATCAAGTTAAGTTAAAGACTTAAATTTAACTTCCCAGGTATAGCTGTGGGCTGTCTTTAATTGTTCTTTGTGAGAAAAAGGTTTTGCTAATTAGGATTGCTGTCTGGTAAGCACTGCCAGGAGCTACTGGCATTTTTCTAAAAGGGGTTCAGATGGTTTTCCTGTCTACAAAGAGATGATCTATTGTAAAGATCTGTTCTTGAGCAAGGTGTACAGAGTCTACCCCTGAAATTCTCAAAAGATGCCTCTTGAATTTCCTATGGTAGAGTTGGAGCTTCTCAGAAGTGTCCAAATCCACCAAGCACTAAACTATGGGAAAACAATGTTGATTAAAATATCCACTAAACTATTGTAGAAAAGATCCCAGGGAGGAAGATCTTTAACTACAGAAAGTAATGTGGAAGTTATTGTCCTTACTACTAAGTTCAGTTACTGTCAATCACTCAGTAATCATTTTATCTTATCTGATTTCAGGCAGATGGAGCTAGAGAGAGACTATCAGAGCAACAATACAACCGCCTTGTGGAGTACATCACAAAGACATCTTGTCACCTCCCTCCCAGCACCGCCCCAGTGCCAGCTTTGCAACCTGTAGCTACCGAACACCTTCCAACTATAATGAAAACTTATCAATATGTAGTTGATCCAAATTTTGCCCAAGTATTCGTTAGCAAATTCACCATGGTGAAAAATAAAGCCTTGAGGAAAGGATTTAATTAATAATTATTTGTGGTGAGTATAGTAATACCTTACCGGTTCGAAAGTAATGCTTTCTCTGCAGTAACCTACATCAAGTGGAGATGCACGTAATTTTTGAGGAGGTAGGAGGTAATAACAAAGCCCGATAGCTTTTCTAGTCTTGACAACATTCCTGCTCCCTCACCACAATACTAGTGCTGGAAGGAAAGTGTTCTAGCAAACGAATAAAGTGAAAAGGAACAGCCTTGGACTATAGCTCAATGAAAATCCTTTTCAGTAACCAAAAATCAGAGAATAAGGAAAAATTGCGTGTGTACAGACATCTTTGCCACACACACAAAATGTGTATCAATACCTACTCTATCATATTTTAGGGTCTGCCAGTTTCTGTTATAAACCAGGTTTATAACTCAGCTGTAAAAACTTGCTCAAGGTTGAGCCTCCCCACACACACACACACGCACACACTCCCCCCAACATCTACGTCCTGAGGCAAAACATTTTCCCCCACTAAGTCTGAAAAACCCAGTGTGGCTGGTTTAAGTTACTAGTGACAGCTGGGTTTTAGCACCACTTTAACCTTAAAATAGCTTCCTTTATTTGACTGAAGTTTTGCAGGACATTAGTCCTTAATGTAAACTAGTGCCTTTGTGTGGTTTGGAGAACAAAACATGAACTACAACGTGAATTTATTTTTCAAACTGTCTGTATACAGAAACTTCATTTTATCCACCATCAAATTTTCAGAAGGACTTTCAATGTATATATGACATTGTGCATTGTCTGGTCGTTAGCTGGAAGCCAGTAACATGCAGTTCAAAAATTTAAGCAGCAGAGCTCCATCTCCTTAAAATCTACCAAAAATCTATAAGCTCGATGTAACGTAGATGTGCAGGTGCTAAGTATAACCTTGTTGGGTCTCGCTTACTTCTGATCTGCCACCACTACACAGCATGTACTCACTTAAGTCCCAGTTCAGTTTATGCTTATCATCTTTGGACAGCTAAAAGCAGGGATATTTAGAAACATGACTTCGCAAATATGTTTGTGCTAAGCAAAGCGAGATCATTTTTTTTCAAGTTGGTCGAAAAGTATGGACCTGCAGGCTCCAATTACATGAATAGTTAGTGATGCCATTACGATACACGATGTTAAACACATCAAGACAAATGAGCTTTCCAAGTGTCTTATTTTCAGCTATTTTACAGTTTGTACTAAACAAGAAATCACTGTCTCTGGGTACAGTTAAGATTACTTTATACACCAAATCTGGCTATGGCAGCTTTAAAAATCAAAAGCTTACTTGGTTTTCAACTGTGTGTGTTACTTTTCTCCCCTTTTCTGTGTATTTACGGAAATGAATTTTGTACGGGGATTCCTAAACATGGTCGGAATTGGAGACAAGAACTGGAATAAACTCTGATCATCATTTGCAGCAGATAGATACATATGCTTTATAGTTAATAACTTCTATGCATACTTGATATGACCAAATGCACAGTAAATAAGAATGTAGTAACTGCAATGTTTTTCTTGTGAGTTCTGTTTTGTTAATAGCTATTTCTAAAAGCCGTGTCTTTTGTGTACTGAAAATACAGAAGCCTGGGATCTGCATTTGTCCTTTCCTGAATGTGAAATAAGCCCGTCCGTTATCAACATTTCATACAGTGATTTAATAACTTAGTCATTGTTTAAATAACACTATTTAAATAATGTATATGTATATACACATACACTTCATTGCTGAATATTTTATGGAAATAGTTTAATACTTCTAATTTTGCATATTGGTGGATAAATTGTAATATAATGAGATTGTTTAAAGATAATAAAGCTATTCCTATAATACTTGGGTTTGTGAGCTATTTGGTCATTCCGTTACAAGGGAATGAAGAGGTCACTGTGTAGAGCAGTGACAAGATGGGCATACAAGCTTCACGTAGACCCCATTAGATTCCAGTTGGTCACTGGACTCAGTCACGTACCAGAAAATGCAACAGATCATATGACAGTAGTTTGGAAGTAAAAACTGATGATTAGCTTGCCAAAAAGCATGTGCTGAAAAGTTTTATGCTTTTGTGACTAACTGAATCAAACCAGCACTGTAGTCACCATTTGAATTAGACTGATCTGTTCATTAATTATGTAGTATGCAAACCAGGCAACAGGATGCCAACACACCTGTAAAAGATGGGGGAAGGCAGCAGTTTAATTTCTAAAAGCTTTGTAGATTGCAGCCACTGTTTAAGATAGATACATTTGTGTTTTTCCTGAATTATATTCTCCTGGAGTAAACACTATCTTAAATTACACTCCTCTTCACTGAATTAAGCTAGTGCCTTTACTGCATTAGGCAGGTTCTTTCTCCCCCTTCTGACCACATGTATGGAAACATGTGGAGATGGCATATAAATCAGCCTCTCCTACATATGAGCTGTGTGAACTATGAAAACAAAGTTGTCCAAAGAGCAGCTGCCTGTACTTAGCTGCTAAAGCACTCCAATGTGTACTCTTAAAACATGCCCACTCTCATCATGCTCTTTAGACCTGGAGAGCTCACAACTTCAAATCTATCTTTTTAGTTTGCTTCCAGAACAATCAATCATTCCTCAAACGCTCGAGAATAAAGCAAGCCAGCCAAAAATTGGAAGGTATGGTCAGGCTTATACACAGCAAGACCTCTCCCAAAGTAGTTCAGGTCAAACAATTCCTTTTTATCTATTATTTCATACATAAATATAGCAAAAACTTCTACAGACTGTTGGGATGGCCTCAGCGCACACAAGCATGGTTTTTTTCAGCTCTGCATCTCCTAGGAACAGCATGCCAGACCCTGTAACAACCAGCTGATGAGCGTCTAACTCACACAGGTCTTTCTTGTCCTATGCTAAATCCTGCTCCCAATTGTGTGTCAGACAGGATTAGCTGAACTCTTGCTGGCAAAGAGAGAAAAAAAAAAAAAAAGGAAAATGGATGGGTTGGTGCTGATTTCAGAAAAGGAGGTTAGCCCTTCTGCCGACTCCCCCATGAGGTGCTCAGCTTTGCCCTCCCTTCCCACTCCAGAGGAAAGTGAGCCATGGGTTGGTTGGCATTCCCTGCTGAAAGTACGTACTTGCTTTGCATCCATTGTGAAACCATAGTATCATACAGCAAGCAACAATTCTAAGCTGCAGGCTCTCAAAGCACAGACATAGATGTTCGCACTGAGCTTTTGTCATTGTTGTTGAATACATTTAGCCAGAGACATCTTTAAGCTCTGCTGCATGGTCAAAAAACTTACCTTCAGTCACAAAAACTCTCATTTCTTTAACTCAATGCGTGCTGGTAACTGAAGGAACACAGACTACAAGAATAACTGTTGTCAGCTGTAACAGTTTAAAAGAAACTTAGAATTTAAAAGTAAATTAATTCATAGCAACTGGGAAGAATAGAGGGGCTAGCGCTGCAAGGGAAGTCAGGTCCATTAGCCTGCACACCTGGCAGTAGCAAGTTTCTTTGCCTCCGAAGCTGTCAGTATGACTGAAGACCCCTGGCTATTTAAACCTGCAGACATGCCTGAGAAAATGCTAGTCAGTACTTAATGGCATACAATGTTTATACTGTACATTGGGAAGATAAATGGGTATCATTTGCTATTGTTAAGCTTTGGTTTACATTTATAGGAACAGGGGTATTTTGATTACTAGATGGTTTCCCCTGCTCCACTAATGTCAAATTCTTTCTTTGCTTAAAGGAAGCACTGCCTGCGTGGAAAGTTAAGGAAATCCCACATTGCTCTGTAATAGTGTTCTGGATCAAATACATTACTTGCTTTCATTAGTCCAAATGCTGCTCACAGATATCTATTAAGTGTTAAGTAGTTAATGATCCATTTAAAATAATGAGAGTTACTCCAAACAGGATTTGAACTGAAGACCTTCAAATACAACACAGATGGCTTAATTTGTCTTGCTGCTTCATACAAGGCCTTCCCTCCTTTCACACAGTCCTCTTTGACTCCTCTCCTCGTACCCACATTCAGCAATCAAGCACCTACAGTCCTAGTACTGTCTTCAACCTCAGCAACAGGCAACACACAAAGCATGTTCCAAATGATGAGTGTCGTGGCAGAAGATAAAGCATCAGGTCTTGGACTACACAGAATGTAGCAGAGATCAAAACTATGCTTAGCTGACTACTTCCAGGTATTAAAAAGGAGATGAATCATGTCTATAAGCAGCACACAAATATTTTCATGGCCGTGAAATCCTAAAGTAAGTATTTCTTATTTTGTCTGCTTTTACCCTCCTTCCCCTTGTACATCAAAAAGATGTGACCATACCTGCAGTTTAGAGTCATTTTCCAATCAGTAACATACCACGTATAAGGGTGGGAATTTTGCACAGTTCTTAAGTCTTGATGAAACAGTTTGCTGCTGTAAGGAAGGCAACACAGCAATGGAAGCAGAAAAAGACAGGACAGTTGGCCAGTATATTTCCAGAATTCCTCTCCAAATTATTTCATCTCAAGGTCAGTTCACCTTGTGAAGCCAGAGGTTAACACAGACCCTTCCAGAAATCCAGCCTGTAACAACTATCCTCTCGCATATTCCCATCAGCAACTGGGACAACCTAGCTGTAACTGCTTAGGGATATACTTTGTTATCAAATGTGGAATTTGGCCAAAACAGAGATGCAAATAATTCCTGGGGGAAAGAAAACTACACTTAGTCATCTTGCGCAATTTATGAAGACTTTCCACCACTCTTCCCAGCATCTGAGCATTTAAGCATTTCGACATTAATGAAGACAACTACGCGCCACTGACATACGTGTTTTATTTATTGAGTTACATTAGAGCGTGCCATGCACTGAAGTGCACTGCACTTTACAGTTCAGTGAACAAATACGGTTCGGTCATCAAGTCTCCTTAGACTGAAGGGGATCTGCAAGATAAAAAAAATGTTAAGTTATGCTGGACAAACTTTATGCTCTAAGGAAAACATATTAGTATGTATGACTGCAAAGCAATAGAGAGAAATGTTTGTGTGGTGGTTTAGTCTAAAGGAATTCCCCCTGTTATTTCCTGATGGTTTAAGATTCACACACCCTTCATGTGGCAAACAGAAGTGAAACATGGAACAAATCAAGAGCTGGAACAACACTGCAAAGCACGTCAGATTCACTATACATGCTGCACTGATAACTGAATCAATCTTGCTAAGGGCCTGAAAGAGAAAAGAATGCAGCTTTCAGATAGGAGCCAGAGAGGAAACAAGTGGTGTAGGCAACCTACCAAGGAAGGAAGAAAACCAAATTCAAATTGCTTCTCCACATTATATTGAACGCAATCCAAGACCAGCTGTGCTCCATGACAAGAGTCATGCAAGTGGTTAGCACCGAACTCTTAGCTTGCCCCTTTATGCTATTACTGAGCACACGTAGAGGTAGGAGACTCCTCAAATTTATACTTGGCACTTGGTTTCCGTTATCAGTATCACCACACAAAGTCCATGCCAAGTAGGCAAAACTGTAAATTCACACTTTGGTACCAAGTTGCCTACATGCCCAGCTGGAAAAAACTTGGTGCAGAGTTCCAGACTAACACCACAACTCAGGAATTCTACTACCCTACCCTTCCCTCAATTCTGGGGCTATTCCATGAGCTTAAACCACTGCATTTACTAACACATATTCCAATAAAATGTGAGATGTAGATCCTGCATGACCACTGTACCCTTTAAGTAACTATTCCAAAAACGGCATCAAATTCAGCCTCCATCCAACTTTCCATAGCTAAGATTTAAGCCACTGAGGCAAATGAAAATGTCTTCCATCTGTTCTGTGTACTTGTTCTTTTCAGTCTTTTCAGAACATTTGAAATACTGGCATTGTTTTCCCCTTCCTCTACTTAGGTATTCATGTGCAGGCACACACACACAAAAAACCCCTCTTTCTACTACAAAAGAGTGAAAAATATAAGTTCTTATCTAAATAGACTGAGGAATAAGAAGCATCAGCAGTTCAAACAAAATCACATATAAAGATTTGTCTTTCACATTTTTCTTTTGAGTTGGTGCAATTAGGGAATGGAAAACATGTTTAGGAAACATTTAATTTTAACAGGTGCACACAATGTGCAACTTTTTTTTTTTTAACTGCAAATGGGAACATAAGCTGCTCAGAGTGGAGCTCTATTTGCACTGAAAAAAATCCTGCTCATGATTCCAATTAAATATTCAACATGCATCCTTGTTGACAGTGTTTGTTTCAAATGATTTTACCACCAGATGGCCTTTCAGAATACTCTGATGAAGGCCACCTGACTAAAGAATGCAATTCTAGTGTCTAAGAAAAGTTTAAAAGTGCCTATATATTAGCAATAGGCTCGAACAAGAGGCAGAATTACCAGGATTAAAGCCAGGTAAATATATCATTTCATTATTTATCTTTGTTGCAGTCATAGCTAAAAAACAAAGTTTCCCCCTCACCAAAAAAACCCAACCAACCAACCAAAAAAAACACAGCATGGGGACTGCCACCTTTTTTTTTTTCTTTTTAAATTTGTTAGAGGAGCTGAGCTCTGGTTTTTTTATGTAATTGTGTTATGCAGAAACTAGAGAGTTGTAGATTGTGACGCAACAGAATTTAGTATTAATAGTGTTAAGTACAAATCTTTTATTCAATCTTGCTCCTTTAAGCAAACAGACTGAGAAAATCCAGCTGGCCAGGATAATTAGAGCCACAGATTATCATGTAATGATCACAATATGAAAACATTCCAAAAGAATGAAAAAGCTATCATTCTCGATTAGTTTGAAGTCATTTTAAGAGAAGCAGAGAACTCGATGTAAGAAATCTGGATCAAGAAAGGGGGAGGAATTCTTTATTGAGTTGTCATACCATGAGTTTGTGTAGTTTAGTAAGCGTGCTTATTAATAACTATGACAAGGTTGAAATCAAGACTTTTTTTTCCCCTGATGTTACAACAAAAAGTAAGGGAAAACAAAGTTTGGTAGTCTTCAAACAAAAGGTGCTAGGAAAATACTATTGTAACGAAGTTCTATTCAAGTTTAATTCAGTATGGCAAAAATCTGAATATTAGTACTGTATTATTAGTACTTAATATTAGTTCTGTATGCCTTTGCCATTTTTTTTAATATATATATATGTATTTAAATGTATTTCCCCTCATGACTAGTTATCTTCCCCCTCTCACCAACTTCAAAAGACAAAAGGGTATGTGGAAGCTGTCTCTGTTTCTTCCATTAAGATGGATGCTATGAGAGAGAAACAGCCTCTCCCTTTTCCCATTCACTGTTCTACCACAAGTACGTAAGTAGCAGACAGAGACAGACAGAAGCTAAGCAGTTCAAGATGTGACAGCATCAACATAACAGTGATATCGGGCAAATCTTACAGCTTAATACAAAAGCTTTGCCTCCTCTCCACTGCTGTGTGAGGAGGGAAAGGCCTGGCATCACTCTGTGCAAGTCTCCTGTATCACACCAGTTAAACACATTACCCAAAAGGTGTTCAGGAGCTGCCCTTATTCCTCGCTCCCCAGTTCCTGTATTTCTTCATGTTTTTATTACCCAAAGGCCTCTCAAGTGCAATTTGTATCCCTTCTCTTCCACAGCACCCTTCTATTTGATCAAAAAGGAAGAGCCTCCAAACAGATGCACAATGTTTCACTGAAACAATCTAGTTTACTCTTGTTCTAATGCAGAGTAGCTTATTACCTGTAAATGCAGGTTATGATCATTTGGGTGGTGCAGACTCAAACACACCAGCTGCTCTCATGGCTTCAAAGTCCTTCATGGGATCATAGTTTTTATAGAACTCTGCATAAGCTCGTTTTCTGGGTTCAGCAACTCCAAACTGGAAAGTAACACAGAAAATTAAAGCTTGCAAAGCTTTATGAACAGATTATTTTTTTCTATTAGTGCTATGATTTGTATCAGTGGATACAAATTTAGTTCAAATTAGTAAAATATTACGTTGTTCCTGTTCAAATCCACAGTACCTGACCATTGGTCAGAAAAACAAATGTCTGAAGTGAAACCTTAAAAAGAAAGTCCGTTACAAGATAGCACGTTACACAGACCCAGAAACACTCTTCCTATGTTGACACGCAAGTGTCCAATGCCCTCCCTGCCAATAGATTTATACATAAAACATGCCATTATGGCAAGTTTTGTGCCTGTGGACAGCTGCAAAATTATAACTCCAGATAAAATTGCATCCAAAACCAATGATGTATTACATTTGAGCTACACTGTAGGTCAACTACAGAAGCCTGGTAAAATTTTACAAGGCTGCCAAGCCACTTTTACAGCTCATCGACATAAAAAGACACAATCCTGACTCCTTGGATGCTCATTCACCTGAATCACAGGGATATGCTCAAAAAGCCCCCCAGAATGTGAAGAAAAGTCCAAGGCGGGTTTGTTCAACAGTATCTAACGCAACAGAGTAAATCACTACTAAGATCCATGCTACTTGTTCTAAATATGGTCTGCTGCCTTACTAGTGTGTGAATGCAGGGGTGCCAAATAAGGTATAAAACCAAGTAAGGTATAAAATCATATTGTAAGTCTGACCACAAATAAGCTTGCCTACCTCTTAGGAGATGTGTTAAGTAGATGCTGAGCTTTAACTGTACAAGCTTAGTTTCTGATAGAGATTTGTTGATCTCTGAGTCTAAGTTGACTGTGATGTTTTTGTGATGAACAACCTGAAATTAACTTAACTTCTAGACACTTTTATCAATAGCTTCCTGAGTACTCAAATACTGCAAATAGTATATGAATGAGTTCAATGGGCAAACCAAGATCCAGTTCTTCCCCAGGAATTCAGACTGTGTTGCTTTGTGTATGAGATCCGAGAATTATTTAGTAAAGGCACTCAAGAAACACCACCATTCTTATCTTTGTCAGAAGTCTCCTAAGGACCACGAAAACCAAACTCCAATTTGGAAATAGTTGGGGTTTTTTGCTGGGTAATGCTCCATTTCCCCACGATCTTCAAAAGAAACGCTAAAAGGACCATACTAGACTTTCCCACACTGCTGCCTTCAGTGTGAAGGACAGATTTTCCAAATTTGCTTTTGAGCAAGTATTCTGACATCAGTCTAGAGATAAAATAAGACTTTGACAACTCTGGAGTCTTGGATACCATGACAGAGAGAGACACAGACTGTTTAGAGTTAATGTGCGTCAATCGTGCAAATGATTAAGAGTCATCTGGGACTAGGAGACTCAAGGTTAAGTTGTCACAAATTGCATGGTCTTCATCACAGAGCTTAAGGCATCAGGTTATTCATATCGCTTCTTCAAATGAAGATTAGGAAGATTTATTTATGTTCTGGAAACATGCTTACAAAAATACATTACTAAAGCTTTCTGATGAACAGCTCAACCAAATCTCAACAAAAAAATATTATGAGTTCTTAAAACACTCTAATTAGAGTCCAGTTTGTAATTGAATGACTACAGATCTCACCTTGTATAAAGCCGCACATCCCACAGATACAAAAAATGCCCCAAATAGGTGAAACTTCATTCGCCTGGCCAAAAGGCGCCGCATTTGTGGCTTAGGCAACAGTGCAGATGACATGGTGATTGTATTTCCTAAAAGAAAACAAAAAAAAGAGAGAATTATGGGGCAAGAAGCTCTACTTAAATTTCTGTAAATCTACTCTAAAAAGGTTGTGCTTTTTCTATTGTGTAATAATCACCTTCACAATGTAAGCAACAGCTCTCCTCTATTTGACTTCTCAATAAGAATATTTAAGGTACAACATTCAAGGACAACCTATTTAGGACATGAATCTAAGTAAAGTTTTTACACTCCTTACATCCAGTACTCATGGAATCAAGACTGGCCATTGCTGCTCATACTAAACCCTTTCCTTCCTGCATGGTCTACCACTTTAGGCCTGCTGTCCTGGAGTTTACATCAGAAAACATTCAGAACTTCGATTGCATTTTATTAATTTCTAAGGAAAAGCTCATGACTCTTGAATTAGTTTGTGGTTGCTTTTTTTTTTAAACCACTGCAGACCTTATTGCATTAAAGGATTTTTTCTATTCGGGAAGACTTTACTAAAAACCTACAAGGCCTGAAGCAGGCGGCTCCCTTCAAACAGCAGTTAAAGGTTCACCGGGCAGGGAGGGGCTCCCAGGCCGTGCTGCCCGCAGGGTGCAGCCCTTTGTGCGGCCTCCGGAGCTCACAGGGCCCGGGAAGGAAAACCTGGCGGTGGCCCGGCTGTCCCCAGCGCCTTTGGTGCTGCCACACCCGCGCACAACCGCTCTCCTCTCACACTGAAGAGGAATCACCACAGACCCCTCTCCGGCCCCGCC
>VYZM01008044.1:219307-264568 GCA_013398915.1 Dromas ardeola
AGGGGGCGGTGTGGTACGGAGGGGCAGCGGGGAGGAGGGCGGTCGGCCTCACCCTGTCGGGCCTCGTCAAGGAGGAAGGGCGGGTGGCCCACCCGAAGGGCGACCGGGGCGACGCTGCAGTGCCGAGGGGCTCTGTGAGGGCCCTTCCCTCGCCTCAGGCCTCCTGGGCACCCAACACCCTCGTCAGGCGCAGCGGGCGCCATGCGGGCCGGGCTGGCCGCTGCCAAGGCTCCTGGTCTCTCCCCACTGTGCGCTCAGGCTACACCCAAGTGCCGAGCCGAGCAGAGGCGTTACGAGTTCTTGTCAAGATTGGGCAATTAGCAATTAAAAAACCAACAATGAAACAAGAAAAAGCACAGTCAAAATGCCTTCCTCCTCTCTTATTTGGTGCTTCAGCGAATGCATCTGGACTCCTCTGTCCCCTCCTGGTCTCCCCAGTCCCACCGGTCTGTGGGGTGTGGGCCTGGATGGTGAGGAGCTGGGGCACACGGGGGCAGGCTGAGGGAGCTGCCTCTGGTCATGAGGGTGGTGAGGCACTGGAACAGGTTGCCCAGGGAAGCTGTGGATGCTTCATCCCTGCAAGTGTTCAAGGCCCGGCTGGATGGGGCTTTGAGCAACCATTTAGTGAAGGATGCTCCTACCCACGGCAGGGGGGTTGGACTAGATGGTCTTTAAAGGTCCCTTCCAACCCAAACCATTCCATGAGTCTATGGAGTGCCCTCAGCGAGTGCCCTCAGCCCTCACGCCAGCCACTGCCCCACCATTTCCGCAACAGAACAGTGTCTTCCACCCTTCCTGCACACATCAGTCGCTTTTCCAGATCTCCAGTGGCCACCAAACCCAAACAGCTGTAATACCAGAATACATGAATTAATAATCTTTGTAGAGTTTGCTAAGAATGATTGCCCAAGCCTAGAAACAAAGTAAGCCGTTTGTAATCCTTTCTAGATATTCCTTAGCCAGTTTTTGTACCTTTCTTGGGAATGAGGCACACATGTGCCTTATAACCACCTGCATATGGTATTGTCATCGTTTTCATTGCTGGGGAGTCTCTGTGGGATTTACACTAAACGCTATAAATTCTTGCCTTGAAAAAACTGAAGCCACTCCTGTGCAGCAAGGTATCCATTCAAGCCTTGCACTCCCTTGCCAAAGCCAGCAGATCCGGACATCAAATGTTGAGAGGAGACAGGCCCTTAAAACTGAAGAGAAGTTGCTTTTCCTTTGATGGGATTAAAGAATAAGAAAGCGTGAGTAGAAGATCGCAGAGAGAAGTCATACAGCCGTGGCTACAAGCTGGGAGGATGGTCCTTGCAACAGCAGTCTGAATCGATGGAATTTGGACAACGTTCCTCAAACTGAAGAAAAGTTTGTTACAATAGTTGAGACCGAAATGAAGAATGTCTGTCCAAGAGTTTTTCCCGTGTGGATTTACACAAAAAGCCAAATGTTAATGTCATGCAGAAAGAATGACAAGATGTATCTATAACCTGACTGGGGGGGTCTAAGGAAGTACCCGGGTCCAGAAGGGTACTGCTGTTCCTGAGGCGAGCTCATGCAGTCATTTGGTGAGACCAGGAAACAAATGGCAGGGAGAGTTGTCTAGGGAATCTTAAAAGCTCCACTCAACTTGCCCTAGTATTACGCAATGTCAGAAAAAGAGGATACAGAATTAACTGGAATAAAAGCATAACAGGTTTCGTGGCCACTATAATTATAAATTATATATGAGGAATTTTCCTATAAACGTCAGTCTTGGTGAGACAGAAGATTTTGGTGGATGGACCTAGGTCTGCAAATAAAAAAATCGTGATTGCTGTTTTCAACAGCTTACTTCATGGCTGGCCAGGTCATTAAATTCTTTTCTATGTGATCAGTTTCCCCATGTGCCTGAGATATTGCTGGCTAGGCATGTTTGTGTTATAGTTAAGATGCTAAATGAAGTGCTAATTGTTATTATTCTTTGACGTCATTACTGTGGAATATACAGCCAACTCCTTATTGTTCTGTATAAAGGGCAGTTTGGGACTGTGCAAATAAGGGATAAAAAAAGGACAGAGGATACATTGGAGGAAGAGTCGTGGAAGGAGGGCAGAGATAATCAGCTCCATTAAGTTAGTGCACAGAGTTGCTTCCTATCACTCCAGTTTCTGAATGGATTATAAGGCTGAATGCGGTTTTGGACCCGAGCGTGCCCCATGCATCCAAATGCATCAAAACAAATAAACCTTCTGAAGACACGGAGGCATACAATACAGACACAACAGCAGTTACTTCCTTCCCAGTCCACCCAGTCTCGGCGACGTCTGGCACCTGCTTCAGTTGTCTTTTGGACATGAATATCAGGACTACTTACTCAAAAGGTGCCACAGCTACCAAACTAGAATCCACAGTCCTCTTTCCCTTTCCAAAATGCTGTAGCGCCAGCAACAGTTGACGCTTCTTCATGGTGTCCTTGAAAGGGAACATGTTTTCAGGAGTGAAGGCAGGCATTAATGCTAAATTATTTCTTGCTTGTGCTCCATTGAAATTTAAAATAAAATTTACCTCTGACTTTAGCGAGACAAAATTTAGGCAGTGAATCCTTATCTTTTCCACAAAGAGTGCCAGCTGTGATACTTAGCACTGTACTTTCTGTGGTGTGGACTGGAGCCGACTAGGAACAGAACTGTGACAATCAAGTGATTTTGCATATGCCACAAAAAGTCTTTAGATAGTCATAATCTGGATCAAATTAGAACCAAAAATCTACTGGAAAAAGATCACATGGGACATCAGCAATCCCCTGAGCCCAGCTGCATGCCTAAATAATTTAGTTTATTATAAAATCTACCTCTCTATCACAAAAGAAAAAAGTTTAAACAACGTTATGTGCCACATACGAAAATGCATACATTTGTGCTCCTCCTCCCCTTTCTGTGCCAGAAATTAACTAAGTGAGCACTGTCTTACCACGGCTGTGTCGGCATGGATCAGTGGTGCTGTGGAACAAACAAAGATACTGTGGCACAAGAAGTTATTTAACAGAATTGGAATGGCAGCTGTACAAAAGAATAAGGGTGAATCAATGATTCCTAAATGGAAAAAGTCAAAATTAGTAGGGGAAAGAAAAATATTTTTGTACTTCCAAAAGGGTATTATAAACAAAGGAGAAAAAAAAACCCAAAAGTTCAAATCAGAATAAATGGAGCAGACAAGGATTTCACAAGCCTTTGTTGACTTTATGCATGCTTCTAAAATAGAAAAATGTAAAAAAAAAAAATTTCTTAAGTTTTGTTCAACTTGTAAAGAGACAGATTTTTAGTATTTTTTTACACATCTAATAGTGATATAATTACGTGAATGATCCTGTGTTTGGTACCGTCATGAGCTATATTGTTAAAAAAAGACTCAGCTATTTCCTGAGTTCCCAACTTGTGGTCAAGACATGGCTAATGTGTGTGTTCAGAACCAAGAACCAGAAACCAAACCAAGTTCCACATCTGAGACATTAACATTCTTGTGACACTTTTTCCCCCCACTTTCTTTTCTGGCATATGGTTCTGTATTAATTGTTCTCAATCTGGAATCCTTCAGGTTCGGACGGCCTATCTGAAACAAATACACTGCTTATTTTAGCAACAGGAAAACCTTTTTTAGATAAGCTGTGTTTTTAAACAAGTAATACTCTCTATATAACGTGTTATTCTTGCCTAAAAGTTTAACTTAGACAAGTCTAACTTCATCTTTCATTGCCAGAAACATTCTACATTATACTCTGTAGAAATCTGTGTAGAAAAAACCACACCCACAGAAACACTTCCTTCCAGTCCCTGTGCCTTGCTCAAAGCCCGTTGAATGATGCCAGTATTTTTCTGTCCTTTGTGTTTTTACATGTTATGTAGCCTGTGTGCAACGGAAATAAAGTCATCACAGACGATGTTTTTGTGCTGTTCCTTTACAACTCTGTATTTGCGTAGAAGTGCCTTACTCTGAGAAGGTTTTTCCATTCCCCATCCTTGTTTGCTCGTGAACCGGTGGAGTTAAACCACCTTTACAGACAAATACTCCAATCTACACTTTAACCAGTCAACACATTAAATTGTTACATGTAATTCGCTCTCTACAGACCCATCTCAGCAACTGACAGCCCATCAGATGTTTGCCACAAGCATTCCTAGCCTGGGTTGAGCTCCAGAAAGTGTCCAGGTAAGAACAGCATGGGAGCAGAGTTCCTCCTTTTGAAAATGAAAGCAAGGACCACAACAGGAGGACAAAAGGCCAAGCTTTTCACACTCCTTTTCAAAGCACAGTTTGGTTGGCATGCTGTGATATGGTTTAGCTTCACACAAGGTGAAATTCTCTAGCTCCAAACATCACCTGCCATATGGAAACTATGTCTGCGTGGCCTGCCCAGCAGTCCTGGTGAGTCTGTACACACAAGCACCTGGTACATTTACCAGTTGTCTTCTCCTTGATCATGGATCTGTTACAGTAGGTCTGAGCAGAAGATTCATGGGTACCCGTCGGTAGCCCAAAGACATTGAAAAAAGCAGCGTTCTTCATACCTTGATAGGGTTTAGACCAGACCTTCTGTTTTTCCTGGATGTAACCAGTGATGATCTGACCTCCAGGAAAGTGGAAAGTGGCCAAGTGCTGCTGCTCGTACAGCTATCGTCTTGTTCAAGGACTTAATTCTGACAGAAAATTACAGACTGACTTGCCCGTGGGTGTAAGACAGTTGCTGTGAAGTGGGAAGGCCTCCTTCAAATAGAAGATTGGACTCACTTTCCACAAGTCACTACATTTGGCCCCTTCCTTGGTTAGGTTCAAGATGCTCGCTCTGCGCAGCTCTTGGCTCAGTGTGCTCCTCTCAGCTGCTTGGAGAGGAGAAGAGGCCTTGCTCAGGTTAGGGACTGCACCCCGAGAGAGTGACACCTAAAGATTTGCAGCTGTAGGATTTTACCTATAAACATCAATGCCCTCTGTTTGATTTACACAGTACGGTACGGAGCACATTCTGACAAAAAAACACTGTCCCAGGTCATGTGTAAAGTGCCGCTTTTGCAATTGTTTCCTGTGGCAAGTTTTTAGACCTTTTCTTATAGGTTTCTAAACCTCTCATTTTAGTCTGTTTTGATTCATGTTGAGATGATGACATGGTAAGTGTTAGGAGATGTTGGCAAGTTTTCCTTTCTGGGTCTGAAATGACAGTCTAGAAGGAGTGGCGGGGTGTCTCTTTCAGATTTGCTGTGACTTGTATCATCATACTGCCGTCACATCAACCAAATTGTGTCCATTTATGAAAAGAGAGTTCATGAACACAATTAAAAACAAAAATAAAATAACACGTACCCCAGAGATTCTGTATTTCTTGACCTCTTTATGACCTGGTGAACAAATTGTGAGCCTGAGAGCTTGTCTGTTGTTTCCAATTATATCACCTGGTCTAAGAAAGGATATCCCCTCTTCCTAAAAAAATGCCATTGCTTTTGTTTATTTTGGTGTTGGAAGAACCTATTGACTTAGGATTGCTATGTTGTGTAAAGGCTCTATAGCTTTTATTTGATGGTACTGAAAATATAATAGATTTTCTTTACAACCATAACTTTGACAACACCTGAAGTCCCAGCAGCCAGGGGGTCCCTGACTACAAAATCCCCAGTGGGGCTAAAATCCATGTCAGATTGTGGTCCCAGGTTTGAAAGGTGAGGCACGGTCAGACGTGTGAGGCTTCCAGAAAGTAGTCAAATCATCTGTTCGTGTTTTTTTAACAAACTTGTTATTGGCATAAACTTTAAAAAATATGTATACTTAAACCAGCCTGTTTTAACTTTACTGTTTTGTTTGAAATAATCTAATTAGGAAATTGTGGATCTCAGGTTTCTACTGCATTGAAATTTTTGAGCTTCATGATTAACAAAACTGGCAATAGATAACAGCATAAGCAACCTTAGTTAAATATATTTTGATTAAATGAGTTCAGGATACATTTTCCTAAGACAAATTTGGCCATGTTCAATACAGCATTACATGTAAACGTCTGGAAAAACTGCAGTGTTTTTCCAAGCAGGAGGCATGAGATTACTATAATCCATAGCCTCCACCGCAGTATTAATTAGCATGGCTCACTAACCAGGGACGTAATATTTGTAAATGAAACTCTAGAAGGGCATCAGTAAGGAACAGGATGTTGGAGCCAAATGGAAAACATGAACCAATAAAAAGGCTGAACTAGCTAGAAGTGCAAGCTCAGCCTTTGAAGTTAGTTCAAGTACTGCATGCTTTAATTTTGGTGTAATCTTATGATGGGGGTACAAACAAGAACTCAGAAACAGATTTTGTAACATTTGGCCCAATTGTAGATGAATCAGTTTGTTGATGGTTACCAACAATTGCACAGCCAGAGAAGCTGTGGTCTTTGTTAAAGTAGATTGAATAATTGGCTTCAGTGGGAGTTTCGGGTGCAGAGCAAATGAAGTGTCACGGCCCTTGACTGTCGTAAGATTCCTTAGCAAAGGCTAAGCTTTTGCATTCAGAACAACCTGGATATGGATTCAGAGAAAATAACTCCCTCAAGGGTTCATCTACTCACTCCCCTGCCCCAATATGGGTCTGAAAATATGTAGTCATTCCTGGCAGATGTGCGTATCTTATCTGGTTTTAGAACCCCTCTGGTGACAATAAGGATACCAATAGCTCTCTGGGCAGTTTGTTTCCAGTGCTTAACTATTGTCTCAGAATACAATCTGTGATTAGTACTACATTACCTTGGCAAGCCCAACTAAGCCTATGCATTTCTGGGTTTTGATTTTGTTTTGCTTTGGTTTTGGTTTGGGTTTTGGATTTTTTTAATGCCCTGTCATGTGGAGCTGCGTAACAAAGCTGTGTTTTCCTGGTGTTTCACTCAGAAAAAAACCCAAAACATCACTGTTTCTGTCCTTTGGACAGCTTTCTGAAGGCCTACTACTGCCAGGTGCTGAGCACCTCTGGAGACGTGAATTAAGAGAGCAAGTTTCAAAATATTCAGCAAATTTCAGGATCAGGCAGCCAGGAGCTGAGGTGATCTTTGAACTGGAAGGTCATAACTGGAAGATGAACACAATCATACATACTCTCCTTTTTTAGATCAAACATTCAGTTCATTAGCTTGAAAATAGTAAATCATTTATCATAGTCTTTAGTGAATGGCCCAACACGTGCTGTTAATTACTTTCTCATTTGGGAGAAAAAACACAGGGAAAGTTAATTTTTTTCTTGCATGTCTTTTCTAGAGGAAAAAGAACTCCCAAAAATTGCATTTATTTTCTCTTTCCAGCAGCTGCGCAGACCTCTGTAAAGAGCCATATTCTTCAACAAAGCAAGTGTAATGGCGCTGACCTCTCAAATGCAAGTGAGAACAAATGCAAACATTTTAATGAAACATGAATACCTTCATTTAAAAAAAAAGAAAATGGTTGGAATAATGTATTAGGAAAAAGACAATATACACCAAACTTAATCCCTAGGTGATTAGGACAGAAAAACAGTTTACCAAACAGGGTAATTTTAGGCATATATGTGTTTAGTATATATATGCATGCACACAAGCACACACAAATCCATGAAGTATAGATTTTATAGACATGTATATACATGCCTGCACACACATATACACATACAGAACTATAAAGGTGTAAATTACTCTAGAGACGTGACAGATTCGATTCCCAAAATACCTTTTTCTGGAATGAGTGATGTTCAAACCAGTCAGGGTCTGGGGCTTACAAAACTAATACTGATCATTTGGGTCTCTCACCTGGGATGAACTTAATTTAGCTGCCTATAGGTGAAAGCTATTAAGAATACTAAAAGCTTGTTGATTGCATTTACCGAGCCATAGGTACCACAGCCTATTATAATGAATATTTCCGATGAAATCTCTGTATTTGCTGACTTTGACAGATGGGGAATATTGCATAAGCTATTGTGTGCCTGTGCATTCCTTGAGTGTGATGCTGTGTTTTTTTCTTGCTTGCCTTGTCATTTGTTTCATTTAACTTTCTCATTAATGGCACAATTGCTTTGCTTTGTTCAAAAATCCTTTTCTGAGAAGCGAGTATTACTTTCTTTTTAAACTTCTTGCCAACAAAAGATTTTCAAACGCATATGGTATAGAGCTTACTACATTTCCACTTTTCCTTTGACATGAAATGAAAACTTAACATGAGAAATGCACACAGTTCATCAGCATACTCTGAACAAATACATAATTAACATGTGGAATAAGCAATGCTGTTGTCAACGCTTTCACATATGTTACCATGAAGCTAAAGTATTTTAATTAGTAGAGAAACAGAGGAAAATCCAAGTAAATGCAGCCCACGCTTGACACATAAATTAGCTTGGCTGAATTAATATTAAAAATAAGAGAATCTCATCTATGCCTTGTCTACCCTTACCACACTAGGACAGCTTAATGGGTCCTCCATAATTCCAACCTGCATCAGCGCTCTAATAAATTATTACTTGGAAGAGAAGTATCCATTGTGGCCATTGTGCAAATGCTTTACTAAATCATTGGTAGAAATCAAAATGTGTGAGTTCATTAGCAGGTAGGTAGAAAGTGTAGACTTTGGTGTTTTGTATTAATCCAATGTGCTGGACTGACAGAACCTTATTTGAAGGCTATGTAATAAGAGGAAAAATAAAAAACTATATAGCAATACCATGTGGCTTCTGATTTGGGAACTACAATTTAGCCTATTAGACATGGACCTGTTCCAAATGTGCACATTCAAACAATCATGCATGAAGGAGTTAGAAATACAGATGTGAATTATAACTCTCTGAAATCCTGGGAATGCTCCAAATCAGACCATTAGAGGTAGGTTTGAACTGTGAGCACAGATCCAGATCGAAAATTTTTGTTCAGACTTGTCTTTCCCTAACATTTTTACAGCAACTACTGAATGTATTAAAACCAGCAATGTTCCATAAGCTTAAAAAAATACCAGTTAACCCCATCTTAGCTGTATTCACACATGATTCACAATGACAGACTAAAGGCATTTCTTTAGAAAAACAGTAACAAAAATCAATGGTTGAATGTAATAGGATAGTTTAAACAGGTCAAATTCAAGCTGGATTACTGCAGTTCCATTGGCCACATACAGCTGCACAGTGATCAGTTTGGCCCAGTATTTAATATTAGAAACATAGATAATTTAAGGATTTTCTTTTCCAGAAACTTTGGGACAGAACTTTGAAACATCTGGTCTCTTTTCAATCACTTTGACACACACGCAAGCTGGAGTCAATGGTTTTGAGCAATAGTGTTGGGTGGGATTGAGGTACAAGTGGTAGGGATAGAAAATGTCCCCAGGTCTGTAATACAGCATAGGGCTGAAGGCACAGAAGGAGCAATGAAGGGACATCTGCCATTTTTTGGTGTTCTCAACAGCAGGGAACGGAAGGTCCCGCATTTATGAAAATACCTATTTCATTGATGCTTTTATCTGTAGACTTCATTAATGCAGGTTTCTTTTTTTTTTTTCCAAGTAAAACATACTTGCAAAGTGAGTCACAATGATTCTTCTCATGTAAAAGATGTAGAAGGTGTGGCACAAACCAGTCTGGCCTTGGCCACCCAATACTGTACGATAAGAAAACCAATAATAGAAACCGGGTCTGTTGAATCTGGTCTACTGCTGTGTCTGCAAAGCACTTCTCTTCCTTGCTGATCTTAACGCCTGATGATTAAACACTATATTTCCACACCTTGAAAGGGACAAACAAATCCACGGCTCAGGGTCTAAGACCATTCCCCATTAACAGTACTTTAAGAAACAGTCACTAAAAAGAGATCATGAGGAGTATGGAGGCAACGGCAGAGCAGCATTGTACAGACACAAATGAGAAAGCATTTTGCCCCTTTTTACATGGTCTGGTGACTACTACTACAACTCCTCTAAACCATTGTAAGTGTGCACCTTAATAACGTAAGCCGGCACTACATATTTTCAGGAATTAATCTCATAGTCTGATACTATGTGTCATGTAGTAGCAGGAGAGAAGTCAAAGCAAAGTGTTCTGAAGTGCGTAGTCACAGCTTGTGTTGGTATCAAAAGTATTTGAATGAGCAACTTCAGGACTGTACCCTCAAAGATTATAAAATGTTTTAATAAACATGCCAGGTCTGATGAGAGAAAAGTGAAATATACAGTAATAACATCTAAGTGTAAATATTTATGAATACAAATGAACGCTTAAAAAAATTCCAAAATAGTTCCAATACGTTGCATTACTTGGGAGTAAACAAGAAAAGTAAGTCTGAATGAATATGATTAGATTGTGTATTTTGAACGCCACTAGAGCATAAATCCATCCAGAAGAGTTTCTAGGTTTGCAGGTTTCTGAAAAGATAATTGTTTTTATTGTCTGTAGCAGCAAGCTCCACAGACAACTGTTGTTCTGCTGTAGACTTCTGAAAGTACCAAGGTATACGTAGTTAAAGTAAACAAGGAGTGAAGTTTTAGTTATCTAAAGGGAGACGTGCTAGGCTTGTTGGGTAAAACTTTTCTAGCCCTTTAAAACTGCTGAGCTCACATAGGTGGTATATCAGCAACCTGAGAGAGAATAGAGCTCAAGAACAAGATAAAAAGGCAATAGCAGCGCAAGCAGAAAGTGCTATATCACAGAAGTGATATAGAGTCATCATTTAGAACACTAACAATTAGTTAGTCTCTATACCTGTTCAGTTCTCAGGCTCGCTGCTGTAACTGGTAAAAGTCATTACTTGGTCCCTTGGGACGAGACTAAAACCACTATTCCATTTCAGGTGTATCACCAAATAGCAGTTATGGGGTTTCTGCCATTAGATTCAGTAACCCAGAAATGAAAGGGTCCCTCTCTCTTAATATATCCCCTGTCCAATTGCTCAATATTTCTTTAAAATTAACACATAAAATGGGCATAATGATATGACATGTATTTCTAGCACTACTGATACATATGATCCTCCTCAGTTGCATACTAAAGACATGGCCTATAAATAACTGTGCATGTGTGTGTATATACACAGGTATATATATATTTCAGTTAACATGGAGACAGAACTGCTAACTGGATTGAGGGTTATCATTGGTTTGCGGAACTTTCAGTGGATAGAGCCAATTTGCAAAATTGTACTTACTCATTGAAGTACATGAAGTACTTTTTTTGTTTGTTTTCTAAGTTTGATAGACATGTATGGTATTAATCATAGTAACTGTCTGGGACAGTAGTTTTTGCGTAGGAGCTGGTACATTTTTGTTAACAATTTGGCAAGGCTGGAACATATATTCACAAGAAGTTTTATCATCTGTGACAAATATCTGGATAATATTTTTCATTTTAGAAGTAATCCAAGTATGATTCAGGTCAAAGCCACCACCATAAGATAAGCATTGCCTACATGTTATTTAACTGACTCAAAATGCCATGAAGGCAAGAATACAACAAAACAGAAACTGACTGCCACACTCCAACATTTGTTTGCATGCACTGTACTGACTACAGCAGTAGAAGGTGGCCTTTCACGTGTTTTTAGAGTGACATACATCACTGCATTTATGGCATTTCGTGATTCTTCTTTGCCTTTCACATGAATGAGTGGTAGACCACACAGTACCACATGTACTCTGATGTAGCATCACTACAAGAGCTACATTCAACCCCCCTCAGATGTACTGAGCATTAAAGTTTACTGCATCTGTGAAATTTGGGAAAACATGAAATACAGGGAAAAGAATTTTATGTTTTACTCCCTTGTGGCTTCCACCCAAGACGTCTTTCTCAGGTAATGTCACACGAGCAAACAACCCGAACACAGAAGGAATGGAGATAAGCATAAAGCAAACTGCCTCTGAGCTGTGGGGAAAGCAGGAAGTGAACCAATGATCTCCCTTGCTCCTTCTGTGAGGATATGTGAGCAGGGCAGCTATATCCATAAAAGAGAGTGTCTGTCTTCCCTGCCAGCCTGTCTGAAGCAGTTCCCGATGGATCCCATACAATTTTTGGTCATTGTGTCAAGAGTGAAAAAGAAAAAAGACTATTAGTTGTCCTTAGCTGCCATTTCACACTGAGGAGGAAAGCACTCATGAATGGTCCTTAGCAGTATGATCTAAGAGCTCCAAGTGAAGAACCTTTACTTCTGACAACTGCGACAGGGCTGCATGGCTTGTTCTCCTTGTCCAAGAGGTTGGGAGGGGTAGTGGAAGACAATCCCATCCCTAATTCAGGGGTAGTCCTTGGGAACTCAGCAAGCTGGAGCTTGCTGATCTGCCTTTCGCTTACATGCGTTACACACATGTAGAGAAGAATGGAGACAACAACTTTGTGGCTGGGGACTGGTGTTTAAAGCGGTCTGAAAAAATGTGGAGAGGTCTGTCATTATCCCCTCCCCTGCCTAGCAGTTAATTCTGCCCCTGCCCCCTCTTAACTACCCAAATAATCCTTTGGCCCTAGTCCCAACATCAACTCTGCCCCAACTCTTTTTAAAACTGTTAAAATTGTAAAAAGAAGCAAGAAAGCAGGGAGAGCTACACAAGAGCTATGAGCTCCTGCAACCTTCATTGACTAATGCTGTGGGAGGAATGATGTTTTACAAAAGTTCTCAATCACATCTGTGTCCGGATGTATTTTAAGCCTTTCGTGTAGATCAAAACTCAGAAATGAGGCAGGAGGTCTACTTTGGGTCAAGAATCAGACTGGAATGGGAGCGAACCACAACAGGGTTTGATTTTATGATAGCTCAGACACCTCATGAGTTATCCTTGACAAATAGAAGTTGTGTGAATTGTAGTACTGAGAACATAGTGTGCCAAGACACACTGCTTCAGGTCTGTCAGTTCAGTGCAGTGTTTTACTTATTAGATCAGGCACTGAAGAGCTGGGTTTGATCTTGAGATCTTTAGAACCAAGACCACCTAATTGTTTGTACCATGCATACTTTGGTGGAATCTTACTCTGATCTGAGCCTCAAGATGTACTATTAAACAGATGAATAACACAAGACTCAGTATCACAATCATGGTGATGTGGAACACATTGGAAGATGTTTATTTTCTACCCCTGACTAAAGTCCCATGCTTCTTAATAATATTCCAAGTCGTCATCCTTGCTCTGGAGACATAAGGACAAACCTTGCATCCACATTATTTTTGTGCCTCTTGCCCACCTCTGTTAAATGTCTCTGCATTCCCTTCCTCAGAGAGATTTTCATTTGCCTGCAAAAGGTAACAGAATGTCATTGCTGTGTTGCAGCCAGTTGAAATAGTTAGAACAGTTCTTAAATAAATGCATCGAAAAAAGAGAAACAAGGTCTGGTTGGGTTGGCCCTCACTAGCAGCCAGTCTCCCACCCAGGTGCTCACTCACTCCCTCCCTCCTCACCCTCCCCCCAGCAGGACAAGGGGAGAAAAGAGGAAAAACAGGAAAGAGAACGCTTGTGGGTCAAGATGAAGACAAGGAGATAGCTTACCAATTACTGTTGCAAGCAAAATAGACTCAAATTGAGAAAATTATTTATTGCCATTACTGATTCGGGTAGTGGTAAACAACACCAAGAAAACCAAACATTTACGCACTTAGAGAAAACACTTTTCTTCCAATTTTCCCAGGTTCAAGTTCACTCCAAGCACGTCTCTTTCCCTCCTTGTTATCACCACAGGTTACACTCAGTCCCTTTAGTGAGTGAGGCATTGGGCATCCCCTTCTTCCTTCTCACTCTTTTCCTCTGCTGCAGCGTGGGTTCTCCATAGGCTGCAGGGAATATCTACTCCACCATAGAGCACCTCCTCCTCTTCCTCTGGCCTTGGTGTTCCTTCTGTTGTTTTTCACTCTTTTTATTCCCTCCTCCTCTCTCTGGCTTTCTTTGCTCATTCTTAAACATATTTGCCTGAGATGCCACCATCGTGGCTGCAGGGCTCAGCTGTGCCCTGCCATGGATCAGTTGGAGCTGCCTGTGTCCAGCACAGGGCAACCCCAGCCCTCCTCAAAAAGCCCACCGCTACAGCACACACCCCCTCCCTGCTGCCTGCACCTTGCCAGTTATACCCAATAAATAAGGTGTGACCTCCTCTGTAACACAGTGGAGATAAGCTGTCCCATCAAGAGCAGCAGTGATCTTTTGTAGATATCTCACCTGACCAGCAGAGAATGTGGTTGAGGAGAACCACCAGAGGGTCGTGATGGAAGAAGAGGAAACCTCTCAAATGCAGTGGAAACACTTGAGCTATTGGGAGGGAAGGGGCAGGGTAGGCAAATTTCTAGTGGTATTGGAGAGCGGGTTGCAACTGAAGCTGGCGGGAGAGGCATCTCAAACTGCTCAAGACTTCTGCCTTCTCATTGTGTTAGCCCATACCACAGCCTGATGCCTGGCAGGAATGCAGCGCTCAGGTTTTGGATAACAGGGTGGGCCAGGGACTGCTGGTCTGCAATGACTGCAGCTACCTTGTAGGCCCTCTTTGAGCAGTGGGACCAGCTGGAGGTTTCTCAGCTACAGAGCAGGTCCAAAGCCTCTGTGCGAGGCCTCCCAACACTGATATAGCTGCGTGTGAAGCAGAACTGCAGTACAAAAAGGCATAAATATATGAAATATAGTAACACCTGCAGAGGTGCATAAGGTCCAAGGTGACTGGATGACCAACTGCAACTCGAGGAAGTAATAAGAGGGTAGAAAGAGAACATTAGGGAAGACCAAGGAATGCTGAAGTTTTTTCTGAAGCCACATACAGAAAATGCTGCCACAGGAAGGGTGTGTTTAGGAGGACCAGCAAGGGCAGGACACCAACTTGCCTAAAATAGTAGTGCTGAAGTACAGAATTAGAAGATGAAGGAGGAGCAGAAAAGGAAGGGAAGCAATAGTCCAAGTTCTATTAATTTTTTCAGTCCATCTAATTTCAGCATAGTCTTAAAAAAAAAAACCAAAACAAAACCTTCAGGGGATTCTTCCATCTAGGAATTCAAGCTTTGAAGGAAAATCTGCTTTTCTGCCTTTAGCAGATCTCTTTGCTGTCCCACTTCTTTCTCCCATTCTAGTGTTTAATTGGCTTCAGCAGAGATGATCTATTGCTAGTTCTGTGTCAGGCCCTTGCCAGTAACTCCATGGGGTCTGAGCTTCCTCCAGTCATCTCATGCTCTTATTTAAAATATTTTAACTGGAAAGCTTAGATAACCGCATTTCAGAGACTACCATTTTGCAACAAAATTCCATCTGGTCAACATTAGGTCCACTAACCATGGTTGGAGTGAAAAATAATCTTGCCTTCATGTTGAGGCTGTACAGCTTCAGTTAAACGTGATTTGGAGTGGGATAACTTGCAACTAATGAGCATCAGCACTGACAGCAGGAACACTGGCTTTTAAGAGTCCAAATTTCAAAGCACACTTGTTGGCAGTCTGGTACTCACTTTCTGTTTCTTGGGAAGATTTGAGTGTTTCTCCAAAATCATACTACTCTTTGGAGAAATGGTGGATTTTTTGGAGTTTCCAGGCTTTGGGAAGGACATAGATGAATCACCTGTGTATGGAAAGAAAATTAAAATTATGGGAAACTGAATGGTTTTAATATTGCATAGTGTTATTGCTAGCCCTACTTCTGAATTGAGTTATTTAATGAACAAGCAGGTCATAATGTCCTTGGGGAAGACCTAAGAGGATATATGCGGCTCACACAAGGATGAGGCAATGCCTCTTACGTCCCCTCAAAATAGGATTGCCATGCCACTGTGCAAAATGAAGAAATGGCCACATTCCTCTCTGCAGTAGGACCCGTGCAGTAAAGACAATGCTGATACCCTACAACTTTAATTTTCCCTTTCTTAGAAAGTTTATCAGTCACGAGTACGGTGCAGAGAGCAACTCCTCTGCAGCATAAAAGAGGCAGTGGTTTATTTTGTAGCTCCAAAGGAGAGCAAAGTCCCTATACTGAGAGAATTTCACCTAAGCTATAAGCTTGTCCTCCTAAACTGCAGAGCTTGGTTAACAACCTGTAAGGAATGATGATGAGTTTTTCTCCAGATCTTCTTGCATTTTAAGGAGTATTCTCTCCTGCTCCAAGGCTTCTATGTACTTGGAATAGGACCAGGAAGCCTGCAAGAACCATTAAAAACCATCAGCCTCCAGACCATATCACTCCATTTCAACAGTGAGACAAAAAAATTGTTTATGTTGTATCTCTGTTACTGAATAGTCCCAATTAAGAAGATGATTTTTGTCATGACAGTACTGGAATCGTGGGAAAAATAGTATTGCTGCAAATAAGCGAATCTCAAAACGCCATGAAATGCAATTTAAGCAAGTTTGACAGATACAATGTTTGCATTCATTTATTCCCTATCCCTGGTCTGAATCCTATTCTCTCTTCTTTCATTTTCAAAACCTAAATACAGCAGACCGTCCCCCCAAAATACCAGTCTTTTGTGCTATTGAGGACTTGATTTTATCTCCCTGCCATATCCTTCCAGCATGTCCTTTTTGAAATCATCGAAGGTCTCATTAACCTCATGGTTCTTTCTGCCTACACCCTCCAGCAGAATGCTGCTTCCATTAGAGACAGATCAACTGGAGATGTCATCCTTTCCATTTCTATGGAACAAATGCTGCTCTTTACATTGCAACAACCACAGTTCAGGTTCCATGTAAATTTTGGGTCACTCTCCCAAATCAGTATGGAAACTGTACGTTTATTTGGCCTTTTTTTTCCTTATAGCATGAGAAGTTTGGGGCAAATTTGTCATGTCATGACTCAGGAAGAAGAACTTCTAGCATAGTCCTATAGCAGAATGGGGTTTGGAGAAGAAACTGCTCTATAAAAATTATTGTTCTTTTTGCAGTTACCTGCCTCTTCTTGAGGGCTTAGGCATATGATATTGATATACTGGCTCACTCAACTCTCTTTCTTTTTTTTTTTTTTTAATAGGTATGAGCAAAAGTAAAAAGGTCCATTTAAGGAATAAGAGCGTGAGCTTACCTAAGCAGTTTGCACGGTGGTTTCAGATTTTGGGGGTATCCTGGACTGTCTGTTTTTATATTCTGCTTATCGCTAACATAATGCCACAGGAAGAGCTCTATGGAATACAAGCAGTGGCCAAAGTGCAATTTACTCCTGCATTGCATGACATAGCTGTGATTATGTGGTTGCACAGATACCACATTATTTTATGACAGTGTCAACTCAGCTATGAATGATCTCTTGATACGCCCAAGGTGGCATGTCTGTCCTGTTTCTCCAACGACTGTTACCTTTTCACTACAGATTTGATGCATCATGAGAGTTGTTCTGGAAGAAGTACTAAAGAGATTTTTCTGTGCAAATACCTGTATGTTCTAAATGAGTTCAGCTCCAGTTTTTGACATACGAGCAGAACAGAACTCAAGCCTAAACCAAATTCTTTCAGGATATGAATTTCACAAGCTTCTTATTCCAGAATTGAACTTCCTTTTCTTCAATTTATCTTTACATAAAGATTCTTTTTAAATCTACATACCTAAAGGGCTTAATATGTTGTTTTATATTAATACTATTCAGAACCTAAATCTTAAAAAAATTAACAAAGAAAGAAAAAAACCATCACCTGTCAGGTAGATGAACTTACAACAGCGAAGTTAATTGTAGAAGAAAGAACAGTAATTGAAGAACCATGTGACAGCAGTATTCAAAACCAAACTCAAACTTCCCATTCTCCCAAGATCATTTTATCTCTCTTGAATGATGGTATCTGTAGTAACATGTTTATTACTCACCTGCCACCCATATCCATCTGAAAATGATGCTGGTCTTCTCTCCACATCAATCTCATCTACCAAAGCACTGCTGATGAGTTTTGTCCCCACTTCTTTATCCTGCCAATAATAAGAACTCATAATTAGATGTAAACAATAGTTACTGAGCTAAAGTAAAAAGCAAAGTCTGAGGAAGCAAAAATTGTCATTGGAAATGAGATAGTGTCATATGCAGTAATGTTTTGTAATGCCCAGTTTCATAATTCATCATGTTGGTCGTAATAAAAAATAGCAGAAGATGATGCTTTTTAAAATTATTTCTGTGTCCTAATTGGAGTTTCCTGACCTCTACACTCCTGATGAATATCTTCCTTTCAGATTCAATACCTACTCCCAAATATAGCTAAGTGAGAGGGCAGATCTGCAACACAGCACCTTTTAAGGACAGAGGCGCCTTTGTGATCCTCTAACTTGGCCTCAGGTATAAATGTAGAACGTAGGATTTGTCATGATTAATTCCAGCTTGGTCCAGTAGCTGTGAATGAACTACAGCATACATGTTTGGAAAACAGTCAATATCTGATTTTAAAAATTTGCAGTGAAGGACAAGGCATTGTAACCCTTGGTAAACTGCTCTGGTGATTAACTGCTTGTCATTTTCATGTTGGTTTAGTGTTTTACTAAGGCTGCACCTTTGCACGTTCTGTCTGATGATCCCAAAACTCTTTATGAACATTTCTCAATTGTCATATTTAACCTCACATAATTAACCCCACAACATCCCCATGAGGCGAGTAATATAACCCTCCCATGTTGCAAATGAGGAAGTGAGAAAAAAAGAGGTCAAATGTTCCCAACGTCACTCAGAAAGCCCTTGAAAGATAGGAGAAGGATCAAAATATTCAACTTCCTTGCTCTCAAGTTGCCTTTTCTTTCCTCATCATCCTCACTGTCCTATGAACCCATCATCTATAAAGGTGACTTTTGGGTATAGAACTGGCCAGGCAGCGTGATGTTTATCTTCTCTCCAGAAGAAGGCTTACGAACTTCTGTGGCACACTCCATTGATGCAACAGGGATGTCAAAGCAAATACAGAAGTAGTGTGTATATTAATATACTACAGCTTATGTTTGTTAGCTTTCACAATGAGAATGGTGAAGTAAGTGAGGTCTTTGATAATGTCATCTCATAATAAATTAGGCAATGTTATGGTAATATCATATCCCATGGCATTACACCACTTACTTACAAATAAGCTTACTGCTAAGAAGCTGAAAGAGAGATGAGGGAAACATAGAAAAGGAAAATTAGTGCTTATTTTTGTATTCCCAAAATAGGTTTTACCTTTCTCAGCTAAGACCGTGGAAAGAGTAAGTAGAGATTTACAGTGTAAGTTAAAACTATTTTGTACACTTGAAAGCAAAACATCCAAAATCTATTGTGGAGGTAAAATGCAATTGTGTGTACAACAAATTACAAATACTGGCATCAAGGCAGTCTGCAAAAAGTGACTAATGATATTTTTTAAAGTATGTGGCATGTGCGTCTAGCAGTTAACAAAGGAACATATCCAGAGATGAGCCCATATAGCTGTGCCACACTAAGGGCAAATATGTGAAAACAGAGAAGCAAACCATACTCTCCCAAGGCAATATCTTTTAAAACAACTATTTCAGCTCAGTACTGAGGCAATCACATTATATTGAACGTTCGAGCTTACTTCACCCTGTATCTACCAATCCCTGCCTTCCAGACACTAAGCTTAAAAGAGGTCTCTGCATTGTACAGTGCTTGCATCGCGCCCTTTGCAGTCAGCCACTCCTCCCCTGCGCTGAGTCCATTGCCAGGAAGCCTTCATAGCATTCGGCCCATAAATAACAAATAGGCACACACAAAACATATTGAGATAGTCAAATAATACCAAGTCATGCATCACGGTCCAGTAAAAACCTCCTCATCTGCCCATTTTTTCCACCATACTACATAAAAGTCCAACTTTTATCCAGTCAGTTCAAAAAGTGAGGTGAGCCCAGGTAGATTGGGCACCCCAGGGACAAATTCGTGAGAAGGGAAAAAGTAAAATTCGTCCCCCAAGACCATGATTGTTCCATTTGACATAAATCCAAAATGGCAACTGATTTGTGGGGGAAAAGAAAAAAAATATATGTAAGAAAAAAATATCATTTCTAACCCTTGCCAGAGTTTTCCTCTCCTTCAACATGAGCCTGGTGGGGCAGAGGAGCATAGACATTATTTTATATGCCAAGAAGTCATCACCTTCTACAAGCTGCCAAGTGAACCTGCTCTCACTTATGTTGGATGAATCTTATCAGTATCCTTCAGGGATACTGAATAATTTGAATAGTTATGGTGTCGCTGAGGCGACAGAAGTCTCAGTCAAGAGAACAGGGAATGGCAAATTCTTTAAACAATAATAGAGGGGTAAAAGGGTTTCAAAAACTTATCTGTTCCACCTATTCTTTCAAGACATTTTGAAAGGTAACTGGTTTACTGATAGGTTTTTGTGATAATAGTCTGCAAACTGTTTACTGAACTGCATTCTCTGCCTGTCACTTTCTAAAATTTCTTACCCTATTTCCCAGCTTAGAAGGGTAATTCACCTTTCCCATTTGTTCCCCATAAAAGCTAGGCTTTTGCCCTCCTGGCCAAGATTTGCTCTTTACTTCCTTGATCTTAATCAGAAATCTTATAGACAGGCAACAAACAGATGGAAAAAATAAGTCTGTGAAAACGCGAAAATGCATTACTTTGAAATATTGCATTCTTGCACTATAAGTATTGCCAATGGCTTTGCCAGACATATCTGTATGGAGGCAACGTGCTTTGGAGAAAGGAACATGAGTTCTTGGATTTTAGACCTCACTTGACACCGGTGTGTGGCCTTCACACACGCTTCACTGGTCCTCAGTTTTCATGTGTCTAGAAGAGGATAACAATGCGTACACGTTCATACAGGCATATATGTCTTTATCTGTCCAGGTACTCATGTGGTTCTCATCACAACTAACATCTCAACACATGTGTACATGGTATTTAAAATATGTCTTTTAATGCTACTTATGATAGTTTGCAAGTCCAATAATTTCTCTGCCCTTAAAGGAATGTTCTCTCCTCAAAGCTAGCCAAACAATTACATTTCGTAAAAAATAAACTTTTGCAAAGCCTATAATCAATAGAAAAAAAAAGCCATTATATTTTAATAATAAAATTCCAAGAAAAACAATTTTACAAGCAAGCATTCCGCTGTAGAGGTCACAGTTCTGTTAATGCACTGAAACTGTCTGGAAACTCATTGTGAACAGTCTAACGATTTCACTGTCAAAGCTGAGAAACCCTCAAGAAAAGACAAAGACTATAGAAAGCAATTAGCACATAAATATTTTTTAAAAATAATGTGCAGAATTTTCAAATGCTCCTTCTGAAAAATAGATATGAAATTGGGTTTATTTTGTTTTTCCTTCAATAGTGACCCAGGACTGTAAATTCTAAAATAGGCTAGTACATAATGAAAGCGCAAACAGGTCTGCAATTACCCATTCTACACATGGACTGTACATAGATTTATTCCTTTTTTAATTCAGCCCTCTTTTTCACTCTTCTCTGTGCACAAAAAATGTCTAAAATACATTTTCCCCTTTGCTTAATGAAAGAGGAGTATTCCATTGACTCATCTGCTTCAAGTTAAACATAAGTATATGCATTGGCAGGGTTGGGAACTAATCATCTTACGATCGGGTCGCATGTAAAGCTTGAATTCTAACAAAAAGATTTCGGTAGCTTTGGGTCAGGCTGAGAAAGGGATATTTGAATTCTTGTATGTTTGCTCATGACGGAGCTTTTATGCAGTTTGTCATCTGTCACCTGTAACTTTGTGAGCCTTACCTCTGCTGTTTTGCCTGCCTTCTTTTGCATCTTTTTTCCCTTTTTTCTCTCCAAGGCAAGTAGAATTTTGTCGCTAGCCAAATTGCTTCGAAACTTACAAAACTTCGGCCAGAATTTAAACAGAAGTGCAAAAATGGTCATCTGCACAGGAAGAAAAGAAGGTCAATCTTGACCATATTAAGAAAACAGAGTTTACTGTAAAATAAAATGTAGTTTACCGTGAGAATGAAATAACTATTTCTTTTTGAATACACAGCCTTGTTCCTCCCACGTACCGTGTCCTGACATTTCAGCCCAGCTTTGCTCGGCACATGCTTTTCATCAGTGTGTTTATTACTGGTGAGAAATCTTCCTAAAACACAGTTAAAAGGCACTTTCTTTTTTTATATTTCCCTAAACAATTGTTTGCATTAATGAAAACATCCATCATTTTTTACAAGTATTCCTGATAAAATATACACCAGTAGAATTGCTTTTGCACCACTGTTCTGCTCAAGTATTTCAAATATTCAGTTCATTAGGGAGAGGGGCTTTTTTTCCCCTCCTTAAGAGAAAGGAAATACTTTTTTGCCTCTGGAAAGGCTCTTAAACCACATTACAGATCTATGAGCAAATCTTGGATAATTTTTAAATGATATAATCTCTCACAGGGTCTTTTTTGAACTAGAATAAGAAAAACAATTTTAGAAAAGCAAACAGAGGGGCTCAGTGAATTCTGTTACTGCACGTACTAAGGCTCACATTTTTCGATTTAGATGTTTAATTGTCATTGAGAAACTTGGCTTCAAAGGAGCCAAGCATGCTCAGCACCTCACTGCTTCTGGCTCAACAGACTTGAAAGTGACATGTGAGTCACTGTCATGTTCCAGTCACAGCTTTTTGGCCAAGTTCTTCCCTTTGTTTTGTGCCATGTTTCTGGAGTTCACTGGGTTTTACAGAGGCTGAAATGAGACTTCTTTTTTCTCTTAGGACCTATATGAACCCTTTTCTCTGACAAAACCATTCATCTTTTGTGATCCAAACACTTTATGGACTCACAGTTGATGTTTAAAGGTGTTGGTGGCAATTTTATAGGAAAAGAAGATAAACTAGTTTTCTTGGGTTTAGAAGATAAGTCAGAGAAGACAGTAATGAGGAATAAAAAACAGTAAGTCTGTAGTAAAGGTTCACAAATTGCTGTTCAGTCTGATTAGTACAAAGATGAGAGAGAAAATTGCCTACAGCCATTTAGTACAGATTTTCTGTAATAAAGATGGGAAAGACATTCGGTAAGTTAAGCTGTCTTTGTGCTTTACTCACATGTGCATTTTTTTCATAAACTACAAAACCTACAAACTTTCTAACTACGAATTACTTCTCTGACATTAACCGAGTGGTAAAGAACAAACAATTAAAAACATAAGCAGAATTCATTTCTACTGCCAGAATTCCTAACGCAGACCTGGATAACACCTTTCCAGGATCAGCTAGCTGTCAGAGATTGTCCAGTTTATTGAGCAGTAAATATCTGAAGCCTCCCTGTCATCTCCACCGTACAATCTTCATTGAAATGCATGACTATAGTGTTCTCCTTCATGCTCAGGCTTATGTATGGAGTCGAAATTCTCACATAAGCAACAAAGACTGTCCTTAAAATCAAGTACAGAGACTCTGTCCAGATCTGTTACAGAGATTCTTCCAGCTTCTTACCTGTGCTTCTCTAAAAATGTAAGGTCCTAGTTCTTTCCTGTGCTCCAGAATCTTCTTTGCTTGTTCAGTTGGGATGTCAATCTGCAAAGCTGGGGGTACAGCAGAATTAATAAAGCAGTCGATAATAGCTGTGATCTTTTTCTGGACTGTGGCATCATCACAATGAGAATGGCACAAGTCCTGAAAGATGAAAAATAGCATTTTCGGTCAATGGAGAGGGGGAGATGCAGACCCTTTACTGGGGCCCACTGGTCAAAGAGTAATAGTCATACAAAAATTATTATACAATAGATTTCTTCAGTATGTAGGACAAAATTCTTACAGCAAATGTGCACGGTCAAAGACATAGTTAAGACATGAGTGGGACTTCTTGTTTGCAAATGCAGATATACAGCAATCATTGCTTTGAGGTGATAATTTCTGCCGGCACGTTCTGATGGAACGGGGTAGTTTTTATGCTGCATTCAGTCTAAGTACATTACTGGCAAATAGGAGGCATTTCTGAAAAGAGAAACACACCTACAGGTGTGAAATACACTGATTTTCACAATAAGCCTGCTGTGACTAGCATAGCCATGGTAACTAAAACACAAAGAAATGCTCTAAATACTCCAAGAAAAGAGGGGAATTATTTAGAGGGTACAAGGTATTATAACCAGGAATGTTGGCACAAGAGGGGACAATTTCAGCTACCAGTACAATCTTCTATTCATTAAAATCTAGTCTCCCCATTCATTAAGATTTTCTAGTTTCCCAAAAGCTCAGTGTTTGAAATAACTCCGTGCAGAACAAAATACAAAACAAACCTGAACTTACAAGGGTGAGATCTCAAAGAAACTTTCGGGGTTTTCTACCTTTTTAATGTGATCCCATTGTTCTTGTAAAACCTGTTATTACTTTGTTTTCACACTCTGACAATGCTACTATTGGACTTCGACAGGAAGGAAAAATAATTCAAAGAACTTTCTTCAAGCGCTTTGAAACACAAGCTTTCCACCTATCCATAAACATTAAAAAATTTTTATAACACTAAGAGATTATCACATACATCTACTAAAGACACAATGAGCACTCTGGAGGATTTTCAGGAAGAATGCGCTCTAAATGAAGAATTTGCATTTAGTTTTGGTATAGGAGGCTAGATATTTACTTTTCAAAGAAATTAAAAACAGGGCTTTTAACCAGAAATGTGGTACGTGAAAGAGCTGGCTTGTTTTATTATGAATACTTTTTAGTTTTGTGAAGGAAAAAAAGAATGATAACAGCTACAATGAGGAAAGTAAGGCAATACAAAACCATATTCAATATATCCTAAGAGTATATTATGGCTTCCTTTTCTCATCTAGCATAGAAGAAAAGGCAGAGAGCTTAAATGGGGGAAGACAAACAAGCCATATGATATCAAGAGGGATGAGACATGAGCATAGGGGAACAGATGGAAATGATCCACAGAGTTATATTTCTTCATATTTGTTTAAAAAAAAAAATTTGTTTTTTGATTGTCCCAAGATGTGCTGCCAGCCTGATGGGTTATGGGGAGCAATGCAGTCATTGACTCCTAAAGGGATTTCTGTCTAAACTGATGGCATGATAGGGCTCAGACAATACAAGTATGCACTGTGCAAAGCGCTGCCCACATCTTTGGCAATATTCTTCCAGTTCAGCCTGACCCACAACACTCCTACTACTCCAGCCCTTCACTGCTATAAAAAGCATCAACTGCCAACTATGACAAATCACATGCATGTAGAAATATGGTCAGATTATACTTTTTCTTGATAAGAAGACAAATAAAATTAACATAAATGAAGGAGAGGGGGTGGGGCATAAAACAATGAAGGTTTTCTTCAGAGACCAGATCCACAAAGAAAACAGTCTAAACTACACTCCACTTTAATTTGCAGAAAGTTTTAATTTCCTCCACAATGTAGCGATGAAGAGTCACAAATCTGAAAAAGCATCAAATATTTTGAGAAGGATTTATGTCAGAGAACTTCAGGTGCCTTCATGTCAAGTTTCTTGTCTAAGATAGTCACTCTGTAACCGAGAGACAGACACCAGCAGCCCCAGGGAGCATTCCTCGCTTGGGAATCAGAAACTCTGTGAGGGGGAGAGATTGCCCCCTGGAAACAGAGAAGCTTCAGCTACTAAAGCAGACCCCAGATTCAAATGCGTAAAATTAAACAGTGAAAATACACCCACATGCCTGCAGCAGGATCTCCAAGTGCTACTGCAGCATCAACTGTGTTTACCTCCTAATTTCTTAGCATGTTAGCGAACCTCACGCCCCCTGCCTGCCATGTGCTCACAGGCTATGTTCGGGAGCCCAGTCTCCAGGCTCGGGACTCCCATAGCACTTTTGCATCAGCAATGTACCAGAGGCAAAAGGAACAAGTGAAAGATCCGTGGTGCCCCTGCATTCAGTCCAGGGTGCTACTGGGAGGCTGCAGTGTGATTTAAAGCCTCACTCCAGAGTTTTCCCATTGTGTTTCATCCCACACAGCAGCAATTTCATGAAGGGAAAAAAAATCTCCTGATTGGGAGAGAGGCAATCCCTGCTGAACTTCCCCATCATGTTTCACCTTGGCCACATCCTCAGCTGCAGTCAAATGTGGCTGTAGAGAGTGCAAGGGAGCTGGGGGCTGCATTGTACATACAAGCTTTTGGGGTAAATACTATCTTTACATCTGTACATTTGATTGAATTTAAAAGCTTTCTCTGATTTTTGAGGGATTACCAAATTCAGCAATAATCCCATTATTTAACAGTATGTAACTATAAAAACAGAATGAACATTTTAATGCCTGCATATTTTATACTGCTCAACAGATGTGTACCAAAATCTGGGAATTAGCTAATTAGTAGAGTCCCTTTAGAGACTCAGAAGAATGTTACAGTTTGAAGAAGCATAAAGGGATAATACATACATAGGGATAATACATTCGAATCATTAAAAATAGCTACCCGTAAGAAGTGAGGATTTTTATCGAAGAAAAAACAGTTTAAACAGTGAAAGAGGTTTTACTGTGAACAAGAAAATGCCTAGAGATATTCTTGTTAAAATTCTCCTAATATGCAGAAATGGATGCATTTGCTTAAAAATTGAATGATATTCCCCTTGCTCCATTTTACCACCGTACCTTATACTTCTGTACCTCTTGCCAAAAGAGCACTCCATTCTCCAGTAGGTCTCCTTTCAGTGACACAAAGCGCTGAAACTGATTTGCTGTCACTGGATTCAACAGCGCTTTGCGGAAAGCAATTATTTCACTAGATGAAGAAACACACTTATTGTCCACATGCTGTCAAAAGAAGAAATAAATGCACCAAATAAACTTTGTTTCAAAAAGCAATAACAAAGGCATCAGTTAGCGTAAACTGTCTGATTCTTATCTTTGCACTGACCCTAACTTTCAGTAGTTTATGAGTTTATGACATGGATACAATAGAATGTGGTAAGGTTTCATTTCTTTCTTTCCTTCTTTCTTTTTTCTTTTTTTTTTTTTTTTTCCAGTTTGGTTTGGGCAACATTTTTTGGAAGACGTGATGGGAGAGGAAATGACTGACAATGATTTAGACCATATGACTACATACTATAAAGTATGGAAACAGCTATTGTTATTGATTATGGCAACAGGCTACTTTTCTAGAGAACCGTTTGAGTTTTGTGCAAACAAACAACAAAGAAAAAGGAACAGACAAACCACATAGCTTGGAGTTGTAAAATGCTTCTGACAAGGATCTCACCAACAAAATGAGCTTTGAAATGTGTTGCCATGATCACCAACAGAAGCTGGAGCATTTGCTTTCTGTGGAATAAAACTACTAATAGTAAAATAGAATTTAAAGTCATCGAGACATTTTGGAAATCCTCATGCTGTGAAGCATAGAGCAGTAGGCAGTCAGGAAAGGGTGGAGAAAGAAAGATGGCTTATGCAGGGACGGTTTGCTTGAAATTAAGTTCAGGCTGGCCTGCCTTCCTGAACAAACAGTTCTTGTGCTGTCACCGAGGAACAAACCAAACAACCCCCCTCTTTGTTATCAGATGGATGAATAAAAACTATCTTCTAACAGCGGTATAAAACTCTTGAAGTCCTGGAGGGATGGAGTGCTGTTCAGTGGTCAGCATGGGACAGAAACATTTTTAGTTGCTGTGGACAGTCCTGGAAATCTAACTTGATTCTAAACTGAAGGTCTTTCTGCAGCTTCTCTTAAAAACAGGGGTTATGCTTAGTGTCCTGCTGCAGAGCCTGCCGGGGATGAGAGCCTACCCTTGAGAGAGGCTGGGTGGTGGCTGTCCAAAGGGTCCTTTGGTTAAAAGAAAGTTGGGTCAACTTAGTGGCATCTTCTCAGCCCTCCTCCAATTCTCCGAATATGTTCTATTCCCTGTGACCAGGATTTAGGCAACTTTTGGGAAGAATTATTTCCTGGGCATATTCATGAAGGGAAGAACAAAACGTTGCTCCCATCCCTATACTAACATACGAACACTGCTTATTTTATGGGTCAACAACCTTGAAGCAGAACATGGAAAATAACCATCTTCCTGACAAACTGACAAAGGGAAATCTCAGTTAACAGAACCCACATGCACTTTGGATCTCTTTTGAGCTAATGGTTGCATGGATAATTGGTGACCGGGTCTCCAGTTTGATTTCAACAGACAATAAAAGTTCAACTGAATAAATGTACACAACTTGTATGTTGGCGATCACAAAGAGTTCACTGCTCTTCAAGAGGAAAAAACTGGCAAACATCTGATGAAATGTATTATTACAAAGGTTTAAGATGTTTAAAATTGATATTATCTCAGTGCTGTAAGATTAAAATACAATTCTAAATGAAACAGATACTGTGAGATATGATTAAACCTGCCCACTCCACTGCATACTTCACATTCCCTTTTGTGTCTGCACGTAATCCACTCGCAATAATAAATAAACTACCAGATGCTGGAATGAACAGCTTGTCCCAATAAGTCCACTGCATGAAAAATACAGATAAATGTGAATTAAAGGTACAATACCAGCTTGAGGAGGGTTAAGAGTGCTCCAAAGCCCAGGACAAGAGGCATGATTTTTTCAAATATGACCTCTCCAGCCAGGAAGGGAGAGAAATTTACCATGAACATCCAGCAGGGAGCTAAATTCACCAGTAATGTGAGTAATCGGTCCACTGTAGCCAATACAATCATGTCCGCTTTTGACAGCATTACATTTGGGCCTCACACTGTCAGCAGGGAAATTGTGAAAGATGTGCAAGGTCCAAACAGAAAAGACGGTAAAACTGCAGATGCAAGAGACACAGTAAACTTCACTTGCCTTCCACATCCTAGTTGTCTTCTCCTGTTTTTGGCGTGGAAGATCTTCAGTTATGTCCCTTATCTATGGTTGAACAAAAGATTATAATTGTATTTTTTAACTCTTCTTGTTTCATGTTCAGCCCTTTAATGATTGAAACCACAGTGGTAGAATGGCTGATATATTTTCATTTGGATCTTTAAATATGAAACTTGTTGTGGACCCACACTGAATGCCATCCTTGTTCAGCTGTAAATGAGCATGTGCTCATTAAGACTGGGGAGTTAGAGAAAACAACAGGCAGTGGCAGTCAAACTGTGCTCTTCCACTGGTTTACCTTACCCATAACGTTCTGAGTGACCACTTATGTTGGGAACAGATTTTGGGCTATAGCTTTTTTTTGTGTATGAAATGGTTTTAGTTCCTTTGGACAGCTGTATCAGAAACACAGGCTTGATCCTGCAGCTTCTTTGTAGCAAAAATACACCTCAAATCAAGGGCAGATTTTCTGAATAAGGACTACGTAGCATGCCCACAGTGTTTGGTCACTGTGAAATATGAAGCCAAGTGGAGAATGTCATCTGGTTTCATTTCTTCTAAAATACATTCTTCAAAGGACCTTTTCATCCTCTGAATTTGCAGTAAGAAATAGAAAAGAGCAGTCGGATATAAATGGAGTTAGGAAAAGACTAAAAGCTCATTAGAAGTATGTATTTCCTGTAAACTGCTTATTAGAGTTGAATACAGCATTTTCCAAACTGCATGGGCTACTCTCCCTGCCAGCACAGTCCAGCAGGTGCAAGAAGAGGCATGAGCTGGCTTCCAGATCTGGAAGAAACTTAGCCTCATCACATGGTTTTGTGCCACAGCTCATAAACGAAACAGAGTTCCGGTAAAAAAGGGCAGAGGGTTATGAAATTTTGTTTTACCATAATCATTATTAAAATTACAATTTGCCTTATCAGAACCTAGTTTTCAGATTGATTAGTGCTCTTAATGAAAAGAATCCAGTTCAAATGCACTTCTGACAACCTTCTTGATGTTAAAAAGATCATTGAAAACAAGTTCTATAAATCAATCCAGTCTGCCTATGTGTCTGCTTGGTAGAACTGTCAAGTTTCCTTCTGCTATGACATTCGCATTTCAGAGCTTTTGTGGAAGTGCAAAAAATGAAGTCTTTTTGCATCTGTCACCAACAAGATGATCTCCCTACACAGATCCCAGCCACACAGGCACTCTCATAAAAGGCATATGTTAGCTCTGCCCATTCCCCAGTCTTTCTAATTAGCCAGCAGGAGGTGAAAGACTTCTCATTCCCAATTTTCTGGCAGCTTTCTGAAGTAACCAATTGGAAACAAGGCTTGTAGCAGTTAACCTCCCCACTCAGCAGAATTTCACAAGTTCTGAGTCTTTTCTGCAGGCACTGCAGCTCCAGATGGAAGAATATGGACAGTGTAAGAAAGAGAGAGAGCATACGGCATGGGAAGCCCACTCATTTGCTTGTGTTTATGTCTCCTTGGGCAAATCCTTTACACAAAGCAGCATTTCTTCCGTGTGCAAGTGTATGGCTAGGGTAGAATGGCATATGGAGAGTGCAGCACTACAGCAAAGATTAGTCTACTGACCTGGCAGCCTGGCTGGCAGCAGAACTAACACCAGCTCCTTCAGATTTAGGATCTAACAATAATACTGTCAGCCAGACTAAGCCCTCAGAGGAACTGCCTTCACAATTATCAAGCTAAATGCTTCAACCTGTACATGCTAGAGGTCTCTTTCAATGTAAACTGTGAGTTGTGGGTTGCTTTTCCTCTGAAGCATTTTATCCTAATGGTAAATTATGAGCCAAACAAAAAACAATGCCTGGATGTGTTGCTGTTGTTAAAAAATTACCTTTGCTTGTCCCTCCGCCCTGTGGTGCTCATCTGCCAGGAACAATGGCAGCCATTGTTTTTCTAATCTCTTCTGGACGCATTGCTGAATTTCTAGCAAAACCGCTGCTGAAAGTCGATCATGAAGGATTTGTCCCCATCCTCCACCTGAATGCATTAGCTAAGCAATCCAAATACAATAACACATGACATAAACTTTTGTGTATACCAAAAGTCCTTTATCTCTCTACATCCTTGATTTAGCAAAGCATGAGCTTAACTGTAAGCAAAGCATTTAATGCATGCTTACCCAAGGCTCACATGTACTTTTCATAAAAGGGTACAGATTACATTTGTCCCTACCTATAATAGAATACAGACTCCGCCAAATAATACCCCAGCTTGACCGAGTAAATTTCCTAAGTATCAAGATATATCGGAGTACCACAGCTCAGACTCGCTGTCTGTGGCTTTACTGGCATACTAAAATAGAAAGCTGGAACAAGTCACTCTGCCTGAAAGCCATTTTTACACTTTTTCTGAGATGTGTTGTGCATGGTCTGGCTGCGGCCTCAGATCAGGGTTTGAGAGAGATGTTCCGTAAGAATGGGGGAGGAAGAGTCTGAACAAGGAGGAGGGGATCCCCACAACCATAACAGATTGAGATTTCTGGCCAAAAATATAGGTAAGATTTGAGGAGATAGCAGGGGGAAAAGCTGGAGTAAAGCTGCGTATGGGCTTTTATCTCAGTCATGTTCAGTGTGATTGTTCTTTATGAACAGTTTTGTAACTGGTACCTGTTCTTGTTGTTCTCTGGTAGCTGGGCTGTTGGGTCCAAAGAAGTATTTTTTGTTTAAGTACTTGTTTTTGATGTCCTTAGATTTTTCCTCCCTTTCTTCTTTATCCTTGTGGTACATCTTTCTGAACTGTTCAATATCTAGCCAGCACATAAGATCCATGCTACAAACAAATTTAAACAGAATGTTATTACAATATTGAGTTAATTTCATCAACATTCTAGGGAGTTATTAGTTTAACCACAAGCCACCAAAGTGTTCAAGTCCTAAATACCAGGTCAGATTGGACTGAAATTTTATGTCATTTTTTCTTTGCTAGTACCATCTGGTGAGACCATGGCACTTACCAAACAGGCAGATCAAACACACATCTTCAGGATCTAATTTAGGGTCCCTTCTGGGGTACCCTGGAAGGAGTAACCTCCTCAATGTGCAGCTGCTAAATCCAGCAGGAACTGTGAACCAGAGCCATAGTGCAGAGCTCGCAGAGGGAATGAAAAATGAAACAGATGAGAATTTGAAGCAGTACTGAGGCTGTGAGCCACCAAGAGACGAGTCGACACCCCCTGTTCTGCCTCCTCGTATCGCCTAAGAAAGGAGCAGGGATGACAGCTGGGAACATCAGCCCCAGAAATCACCCCCTTCCTACCCCGTGTGAAGTGCTAGAGCTTAAGTCAGTCTGCAGTCAATCAGACAAAAACAATTTATGATAGATTTTGTTTCTGGGGCTTTTTGTGGGCTGCCTTTTCATAAATTACTGATTCTACTACTTATTTCATTATTCATAGTAGGTGACAAATAATCTCCATATGCAATTCTTGATCTATATATTGTTCATAATCATTTGAGTGTATGCTTTCAATTTAAATTTTCTTTAATGGAACACATATCGGTTTTATGCTTTAAACCAGAGGACAGAAGAAGTGACCTATCTACAATTTCAGTTTAATTTATATGACTGTTTTCTGATTGTATCTTATTAGCTGGAGTTTTGTGAGCATTTTAACGAGGACATTCACTGTATTTGCAGCAGGAAATATGAAACATTAAATTCAGACAAATCTATTTCACTTTTCCATTCAGTTAATAACTGGCTTTTTCAAAGCGTTAATCTATGTGTAAAACTTTCAAAAGCATCCAACTGATTTAAGAACAGATGTCCCTCTTTCGAAAATCTTTTGAGACCCTTACAGACCTAAGTTCTATTGAGACTGAAATTCTTTCATTTGCTAGTTCATCACAACATGAATAAGTTCACCCAAATGCAAGTAATCCAAGTTAACTGTGGTTTATGGAGTTACTCCTTGGTGTCTGCCTGTGACAACTGATCAAATATGTCCGTCATATAAAAAGCAAAATATATAAACTTAAAGTGTGTTAGGTTAAACCATTTGCAGTGGTGGCTTATCCTAGCATACTCTTCTTTTTCATTTCAACAGATCAGGAGCATGTGCATAGTCAGTCTGGCAAGACTAACAAGTGGTAACCCATTAACCCAAAGTAACACAAATTGTCCTGCAATTGTGTGAATGTATCCTATATATTTAAAAAAAATATGAATTAATGGAATTTTGTTTAGTTTCTTACCAGAATTTCTGCTGACGTACTTAGCAGTCTGTCCTTCCTGAAACTTGGATCACTTGCAATTGGACAAGAACAGAACCATATATTTTGATGAAGAGGCAAATGACATATTTGTTGGTTTTTGCTGAAGTTTTCCAGACTGCATTAGTTCTAGGATCCCTTCAGCTTATAGTACTATTAAGCATCTTTATTTAGCATGCCAGCTGGACTTCAGAGTTACTAGGTCTGGACCCAGCTCTGTTTTGTGAGACTTATTCAAATGTTTTTCTTCATTATGAATTTTTACAAAAGAAAATTTCTCCATTTCGCCTGGCTCTATCACTTAAGATGGGACTTGTCTGTGATTAACAGAGAGGCAGCAAGTCCCAGAGGCAATTCAGCATACCTCTCCAGGACCCCATCCGAGCCAGTGACCTGTTCTCTGGCAATTCCTACCATTTCCCCAGATAGAGAGGAACTCTACACCAGTGGTCTCCAAAGTGGGGTGTGCACACCCCAGGGTGTGTGCGAGACAATTCATTGGGGGCAGGAAGAAAATATTAGAACTTCAATAGCACAAATATATAATTTATAAAAAAATAAATATACATATATATTGCGGGTGCACGCTCAAAAATTTTTTACTGACGGGGTGCACGATCAAAAAAGTTTGGAGACCACTGGTCTAGACAACTAACTCAGAAGTCACTTGACCATAGGCACCCACAGCATAAGAATCTCCATCTGAACTCATTACCTACAGTCTTTTTGTAGTCAGTGAATAGAAATAGCCATCTTTAGGAATGATCCATCCAAACTGGTTTTAGATGTTACGTTCAGAATTAGAAGAATTGCATCCAGAAGTGTGTATTTCTCTCTCTGACTACAAAGGGAACCTATGATGATAACCAGACACTGAGTCTCAGCCAGAGAAATCCTGTGCTAGATGTCCATCTCTGGACACTTTTGAAAAAGCTGACCAATATCTAATCTAAAATGATAGCAGTGCCTGACTAGAAGCAATAGGCAATATGCAAAGCATCCGCTCATGAGAACCCAGTTTAAAGGAAGGAAGCGACAATTTAAGGACTTGCTAACAGTTATTTTAAAAGTATATTTGCCTCTTCCAAAAACATGATAGAGATTAGTGTGAGGCTTGGGGGAGGGCAGGGGAAGGTTGCAAACTCATGTTTACTTCTGCTAGACCTTCTGTTTAGATTTTCATTTTTAAACAAATGGGCTCACTTTTTCAAAAACCCTGCATAAACTGTATTACGATGAGCTGGTACTTAATTCTGTTCAGATCAGTGCAAACACAAAACTGTGGTTGTTCTCACACTGTGAGAATAACGTGGCTGAATTCTATTTGTACATTTTTATAACTTCCAGCTTTAATTTTTAAAATGTACTAAATTGAATCTGTACTAAAAAAAAAGAAATTTTTACTCATTATAGGCTAAGTGCTCCACTCAGGGGTTTGCCACTAATCAAAGCAGAAACTGAAAGCAGAACTGTAATACCATCATGTTGTGACAAGAAAATTTCTACCCCAAAATTTTAAGACAATTCAGTTTTCTGAACAATGTGCCTGTGTATTTTATAAATATACAAACACATTTTTTAAAAATACTAAAATCTGTGAACATTGAGATAGCCAATAGCCCCAGCAGAGATTTATTCTGAACTTATAAATGGGTAAAATAATAATAACAAAGAAACATACCCAGCAGAATGCTCATTAAGAAAAGCCCAGAACTGTTCTAACTTCTCTGTGTCGTGGATCAGGTCAGACAGATTAAGACCTGCCAATTCTTTGGGAACTTGATGCGAGTGCTGCTCTTCTTTGAGAGAATCAGGGCAGGGTGGCAGACCAGTGTCAGCAACAGTACTCTGAGGGAAGAAATTATTTCACTTGCAGAACTGCTTTTTTCATGTCTATATTTTGCTTTTAGATAACTTCTGTCTCTACATAACACTTTTTTGATCGCTAAAAAAATACATTGCATTAAGTCTCCAGCTCTTAATCAATCACCTTTATTTTTATGTTTGCTTTAAACATACCAGTGTGTGCAGGTTCCATGATCAAATAAATCAATATATACCTGTAATTTACTTGAAATTGAGGTATTTTCTCCAGATTAACGGCCCAAAATACATTCCACAGACTTCAGTGGAAACTATCTCATTGACTCCAATCATACAGTGGTCTGATGTTGAGGTAACTGACAGAAAACCTGTATTTGTAATTAACACAATGGCTGTCAATTATTCCTCAAAATGAATTTAGAAATCGGACTACTTGCTTCTCCAAACTGGTGTGTAGTCAGTCTTTCATTGCTGATACTCAAAGTGTTAACCCTCTCTGATAGAAAAAGAGTTTGTTTTTGTTAGTAGGTACTTGTCTTACCTCATCCTTCTTGGAACCACTCTCTTGATGCAAAGCCTGGAGCTTTCTAAAGTACACGGAGTCCAGCTGTCGAGTTTCTTCCACCAACTCCACCTAATAAAAATAATATCTTATGTCATCCCTATAGTACACATTATAGAAAGATCGAGAACTGGACAGGCACCTCGCCAGTGACAGTGGATAGGAAAGAATACGTTTGCCAGTAATGAGACTGATCTTTAGAAAACACTAAAAGTTGCATCCTTGTGACAAACAATTCAATTGAAAGCTCTGGTAGAACAAGATTTTCAGATCTGCGTAGGATCACATGTAGATTTCTACAGAACACCACTAAATAACCTAACTGTATCTTCAGGAAAAGAACTTTGTATTAAAAAAATTGCTAAATGATATTGTGTATATAATATAGTGTGTATATTGTGTCAGACTTACCTGATTGCCTGTACCAGCAAATTGTATGTCAAAGTGTCACTGAGAAGCAGAAAAACAGCTCTTAAAGCTGTGACTGTCAGTGGGAAATGTCAAAAAGAGAGAGTGCCACAGATTTCCAGAAACGGAATTTAAGACAAGAAAGATGCCATAACATCTGAACCATGAAGGTGAAAACTTTCAGACTTTCAGTCTTGTTCCCTTCCTTAGTTTTATACCAGGTAATGCCTTAAAATAATAAATTATGCACAATTAGAACTCATGAAGTACTGGCATTTTTTAACTGAATTAGAAGTCTTATGTATATAACTAGAGCAGTTCCCCATGTTATGTGCAGACGATTGGTAACTGCATAAGGAATAGTTTGGTGATCCTCTTGGCTGACTAAACCATTCAAATGCAGGGTTTAGGATATTTAGCAAAATTGAGCCAATGCTTGTACTGATTAACACACCCATTACAAAGATTAGAAAGCTGTGGTCTTATTGTACAAGAGATTGTGTGCAAGAGAGAGGAGAGTTTTTAGATTAATATTCATTACGCTTTTGTCTAAATGTGAATACCACACTAATCACCGTGTTATCTGAATGCCTTCAGGCTCAGTGTAACTCTTTTCCACTGTTATAAAGTGCTTTGGGGTATTCTTTCCTTTAAAAGAAAACGTAGTTTAAAAGTAAATAGGAAAATAATTCAGAACATTTTTCATAAAGTTTAAACAGAAAGCAGATAGAGGCAGGATGAGAATCAACAATAAAAAGGAACTCTCCTGTTTTCATGTTTCGTTTAAAGATAAAAATGTAGATACATACTGACCATGTCCCAAATAAACAATTTTGGACTCACCTAATTCTTGATAAAATATCGTGTTTTCATTATGGGCCAAATATATCCTGCTGTATGGTGGAACAAAGGGGAAGAGTAGAGCCAGGGACTGAACAAAATACAAAGCAGACCTTGTCTTTGTGCTGGGAAGGAGTGTGCCTAAGCATCAGCCTGCGCCTAGTACAAAGAGACTCTAGTGCCTCCTAGAACAGGTCATTTTATGTCTGTGTATTATAACTCCTCACAAGTGCATGTATTGTGCACTCAAAAGGATTTAGTTCTGTTTTTTCGTGCTCTGATTAAGATGTTTGTGTTATTAGGCACTGAGAAGTCTGCACGTAACTACACTTGCAAAGAAAAGCATCGTCTAAAATGAAAGGGCAATAGATTATGCCTCAGTTAACTCAAGGAGGTATAAATGGACACACGCAGTAACTTAAAGCAAAACTGTATTTTCAATTCGTACTTTGGAGGAATTCTTCCATCACTGGAAGCAATGAAAACACTGTATTCAGAGAGCGTTCAAAAGCAGAGTCCTTTTTATAGAAAAATGATGTATAATACTCAGCTGAGTCGATGACTTGACTCAGTGTTCAAAAGCAGAGTCCTTTTTATAGAAAAATGATGTATAATACTCGGCTGAGTTGGTGACTTGACTCAGTGAGGACTGGCTATAGATACAAGACAACTAGTATCGATAATACATGTGGAAAATATACATTTCTGAAAGACTGTATAACTAGTTTGATAGAAAGTAAATAAAATTTCAGATTAATGAAAATATCAATCAGTTACACGGTGTTTTGCAGCTTATAAATAATTATAGCTGAAATAACTTAGAAAAAATAATTTATCTGAAAGCTTAGAAAAGATACTGAAAAGTGAAGAGAATGTCTTGCAGATGTGTTTGGATTAGTATATTTCATTTCAGTAAGTTTTTTTCAATGTTCAAACTTTCAAAGTTTCTTAAGGAAATTAAGTTATCAGAGGATGAGAGGGAAGGTCCCCTTGTGAATTAATTAGAAGGTAGAAAATAAGAAATAAAGAAATAAATAACCTTCATTGTGGGGTGGGGTTCCTATTGGAGTCTCACAGGGATCTGCGCTGAGGTTGTTTTTTTAAACATTCAGAAATTATCTGGAAAAGGAGGTGAGTGAGGAGACAACAAAGTTTGCAAAATGATTCCACAGAGCAAAAAATTAAATTGACTGTGAAGAGCTGTAGGATTTCAGGACACTTTAGCATCTGCATGATAAAAGGGCAGCTGAATTCAACGACAATAAACATTAAGTCATTCCAGTGAGCTCCAAATTAGGGCTTTCCATTAGTTGTTATTACTTAGTAAAGAGATCTTGGAATCATTGCACATGGCTATTAGCTTACATTTTGCACATCCACTCAGAGTTCACCAGGAGTCAAAAGGCAATTAGAATCATAGAAACAATTAGGAAGGGAGCAAAGAGCAGAACAGAAAGCATGATTCTGCCACTGAATAATCTTTAGTGCATCCAGATCTTGAGTACTGCTTGCATCTCGTCAAAAGAATATAAAATAACAGATACAGATGGGGGCCATAAGTGTAACAAAGGCATGGAACGCCTTTTGTAAGAGGAGAGGTCAAACAGTCTAGGATTCTTGAGTTTCAAGGAGATATAACTGAAGTGGGATACAACAGACACATGTAAAAGCATAACAGCATCGAGAATATGACAAGGTAACACTTGTTCACTGTTCCTCATGACATACAAAACTAGGGCACCAGGTGAAATTATCAGGGAGGGGTTTGCAAACAAACCAAGACAAGCATATTTTTCTCCTATTGCATGATTAAACCATGGAACCCTCTACTGCAGTGAGGCTGAAGATATAAAATGACTCAAGACATATTTACATAAACCCATGGGGAAAAAAAACTCATCAAAGACTATTAAAAACAAAAACATGGATAAGACCTCTGCTTCATGAACCTCCTCAGTTGCAAAGTGCTGTAGCTGGCAATACTGCTGTATGGGTTTTTTCTATTATCGTACTCTGTTCTTAAGTGTTTAATACTGGCCACCACCTAATAGGCTTAGACCATTCTCAACTTTGATTTTAGGTATTTGTTCTCCTAGTTGTTCATACATGCATGCATGATATAGTAACAGAAATACACTGTATTACAAAACTTTTGCAAAAGAGTTTAAAAATGTTTTGCAGGGGGCAATGCATACATGTTCTTACTACATGCTGACAGAAGTATCAGCAGTAAGTGATGATACTTCCTGTAAAACTGGAGGTGCTTCATCTAAGGTCATAGTGGAGAAAAACAGGAACAAGAGCTAATTTCCTGCCCTTCAACTCCTGATTCCTCACTGCCAGTTTCTCCTTCCATATCCAAGAGAGAGATGTTAAAGACTTGGAATTAGAAGTTTGACCTACAGCTGGTAACTTGTAGGTAAGTTTGCAAAGAGCAGAGAGCCACAGCATCCACCACTGCCTCCACCATTTCTTGTTCTTATTTGTCAAAATGAGAGTCAGGATTGCAGCCGTCTCCTCTGTCCTGCCTGAGCCTGGTCAATTCAAGCCTTCAGAGGCTTTCCGGGATTAGAACCGAGTATATCACTGAGCCACCTACTTCAGGAAGCCTGCAGGATGCAGTTAGCCCTTGCACAGCAGGGCAGCTATCTAAAAAGTGTCTGAGGGAAATACAGCTGTATCACTGTATCACCTTTCCGCGTATGCTAATCGGTAGCTACACTTGAATTCTAAACACCAAAAAGTACTTGATACAATTAATATGGACCTAGCATCACTGTACTGACACTCTAGAAACACAGCTTATTTTGTGTTTACCTTTAAAAACATAGAAGGCTTGTGGGCAATCCATCATAATGAAATTACTTTTGATCAATGGTAAGATTGCAGAAACATGACACCTCCTGAGTGCAAGGAGAAATTTTGCCATAGCAAGATGCAGTCTTCCCTAATTCACAGACAAAGGGGTATATGAAGCCTGAACCTTCCTTTCAGATGGGAAGTCTGCTCTCCACGGGAAGCTCAGCCTACTCCACGCATCAGCATAGAAAAGAGTGGGTGAACAAAACATCACATAATACTTCTCACTTCCTGACTATAAATGTAAAATTGGTTGCATATGAAGGCTCTTGTGATTTTCTTCCACAACATAAGAATTTTTCAGAGTGTCATCCAGATCAGTTACCTTTCCGTATGTGTGTTTGTCTGCTTCCACCATCTTCATCCACGGTTCTAGCAGGACAGTGAGAATATATTCTTCTGCTAGGTCAAAAAGATCCTCAAAAGCTGGGTCAATTTTCTGATAAATAATGTTTTTCTTACTCTGATGAAGTCCAATGTCCATACTGGCAGATGGGGCAATGTAAGTTGCATAAAGGAGCTACAATAAAACAGGAGAAAACTGTTTCTTAACCATCATCCATTCCAATGGCCACAATCCATTGAAGGAGAGAATTAATGCATATTTGTCTCCCACTGCCTTGCTGTATATTCTGAACATATATCTAATTACACCTGCCTTTTTTTTTACGAATATTACTATTTTGTCCAAAATTCAGTTATTGCCATAACTGACCTCCCTGCTATTTATACTCCTTTTTGTTAAAATGGTTAGATCACAAAATAATGCTTCATGTAATTTTTGCTTGGAGATATTTGGCTGATTCTTAGTTAGATTCAGATAACCACAGTCATTACAGCAACTGCACTCCTCATGAAGTTGCATTGCTGTTTTGCAGAGTATGTGCTGGGCCAACTTGTGAAGGAGTCTTACTTCTGAATAGAAGAGAATTTGTAAATTTATGGTTAAAATTAATGAAAAATTACAAGATTTCGTTCTGTGTGGAGATTCTCTTGCACAGTTCTTTGACATTGGTGAGACTTCATCATGGTACAGGATCCATAACAGGAGATACCACTGCACAATTGAGGTCTAAATCCTTACCAAAGCAAGGATTACAATATCCTTTTTTATGAAGCACAGAGTTTGCCTTTCAACATCTACAAAAAGAAGAAAGCTGAACCTGTAGAATGTTTCCATCTCACTTGCAGCTCATTCTTGAAGCATAGAGTAATTTTTTTATTTATTTCAAAGGATTTTTTTTCTAAATAGTCCCTTAAGTCAATTTCTTGGTTTTTAAATGTTTCATAAATTGCTATGAAAAAGAACATTGAAAACTCAGAAAAAAAAAAACACTTTCTTCCAACAATATCTTGGAAGAAGGATCTATCTTTCTAATACATCATGATGCTGCCATAATAAATTTCATATATTTATAAATGTTTTCTCTTCTACATATTGTCAAAGTCTAACTAATTTTCAAACATATGGTCAGGGAATAAGATTAGCAGTATAAATCAGAATTCCTCTCTAGGATGGCACTGAGAAACCCATCTTCACTATTTATTATCACACAGTTTTGACAACGAAGAATGCAGGTTTCTGATAATTCTCATTTTCCTTAAGTTGCTAAAATCCATCTGTAACTAGCAGATGTAAAAGCAGTAGAAAAGAAGAAAATAATACATTTACTCTGTGTTCAATCAGTAATAAAACACTGTTATGTTTAGATTTCAAGCACAGTGGGAGAATGTTTGTGTATATTAATTAATTATGTTTCTGTGTGTTTTAAATGAAATTCTGATTTATTAGACTCTTTCTTTCAAACAGCAACAGTACCACACCACATCTCCATTATTTTGGACCTTAACAATTTGAAACAGACCTTTTAGACTCTCCTGATATCAGGTCACCGAGGAACACAGGGCTATGATGCCTGACATGAATCCCCCAGTTAGAACTTGTTATGATTACTATATTTACTGTCTATGCAGGATTCCACCCACTTTCTACCTAGATCTAATCATTGAAAGCAAAGACAGTTTGTGGCTATTGTGGCCCATGTTATCAGTGCAATAGAGACCCCCAAGTGTAAGGGTAAGGTCAAAGAATGAGGACATCCACAGGAAGAGTCCTTGCTGAAGAACAAGACCTCACTTATCCTAAATAATACCCTTCTCAGCAAATCACCAAATAAATTTAAATTTAACAGAGACAGCATTAATTAGATTCATAGTGATTTCAAAAGTTGGAAGTTATTTTGAAGAACCCTGACACTAGTAAAGTTTCAGTTACATCATGTTCCAGTCTAATCCAAAACATTTAACATATAAAATAGACAAATTAGAAGGGAGCAGTCCAATGATATAAAGATGTGGAATCTTTAAAAATAGCCTTTTAAAGAGGGGTTAACCATTTTATTTTTCATTAGGGCTACATCGCTCCACCTGTTATGACTCATAAAACCACACAAGGGATCTCTAAATTGGTGAAAGAAAGTCCAAAATAGGTCCTCAATATTTTAACACACATTTAACCTATTTCCTTAAAAGGCTGATCATTTTTAGCATAGTTTTAAGAATAAAATCAAAACAAACACTCCACAAGTTTCTTGGGAGGAACTCTTCTTTCCCCCATGATTTTGTATGAAATAGGTTAACTTGAGTATATTTGCTACTCTTCTTTAGAGGTGACAAAAATAGCAGCCTAGAGCAGCATAGAGTCAGAAATTGCCCAGACTAAGGAAGCTTTGTCCAAAAACTATTGACAATCTGCTCACACAAACACTGTCATAATATATTGCCATACTAGGGACTGCCTTTGCAAACTGCTCTACCTGCAGAACCGCCCCCAGTCCTGTATAATTTCATGTGCAAGACTGGATTATAGTAAAGACTGACATTTTTGTCCAGAAACAATAGTTAGGGCTGGTAATACATGTGAAGCAGAAATTTAGAGGTGTTTAAGATAGCTGTAGGAGTGCACTTTCCCAAACTCAAAGGACCAGACCCTCAGTGCTGTAATCGGGATGGCCTCTTCACTTTTGAAGGATGCAGATTTACAGTGTCTGAGGATTTGGGATGATGCCATCTTTTTGGCTAAATTCTTGTAAGAATCCATTGCTACGGGATTTGACCCACCAAGTAAAAGGATAGCATCACAAAGCGACAAAGTGAATGCATGCATTTGCAGATAGGGGAGAAATGAGAGGGAGCTTTCATCCCTGTGTCCCTTCCTAAGGGTTCAGGTGCATCTGCAGGTCTGCACTGATCTCAATGCAAGGGCTGCAGGAAAACCAGCTGCAGTGCCAAAGAGAGGAAAAGTGTCTGTGTTCACAGCTTTCAACACTGGGCGATGAAGTCAGCGAGATATAGGGGGAAAATGCATTGCATCCTTTAAAAAGGAATGTTTATAGCCTTTTTTGACTCCCATGTCGTGGAAGTCTTGTGGTTTTCTGAATCTCAGTGAAATAGTGAAACTGTTGTATTGGCCAGCCTTCTAAAGGATCAACAGGAAATCAATGAACTTAAAGGTTATGAAGTTCATACAAAAATCTTAAGCATGTGACATCAAGTGCACATCATATTTCATTTATTCAGTGTTTTTTTTCCTTTTGTAAAATGCAGAGAATTTTGCTACCTGCCAGCTATGCATTTTCCTGTAAATGTATTAGAATAAGTGATGGATTAAACCCAAACCCCTATCTGGAAATTTGGTCAGAGTTTGCATCTTGAAATTACTTATAATGGCACAAATCTGAGTATAGGAAATGCTTAGGAAATTCAGATTAAGACTTTGGCCTCATTTATGACTTCCCAAATCAGGGATTGTCCAGGCCTTGGGTTTTGGTGTGAATTCATCCCCAGATGAAAAGGCTTTGGTAAGCGTTCTCAGAATTACTAGAGTGAAGCAAGAAACATGAAAAAGATTTAAGTCCAGGTGCTTTGTATTGTTGCCCAAAGGCATGGATACTGCTCTGATCAAATGAGCAGCTTGTGCAGCTGCTTAACAGAATCATATGATGGAAGAATACAATGCATTGGCTAGTCTTAAATGGAAAGGCTAGACTGCCTTAACCCCCATCATCACTTTCCACTAACATAAATCTTGCATCTGACCCTGAAAGTTCACAGTAATGATAACTCCCTGTATGTAAATTGATTCTAGTGTTAAAATACTGTACTTCCCATGACCGTATTAAATTTTCTAACTCTAAATAACTATTTTTTTTATCAAAAACTATAATGTGTTTCTTTATTGCTTTTCTTTCCCAATTTATTTTACACTCCTGTGTAAAATGTTTGTAGTGAATAACCATATATGTTCCTGGATGATTGCCAGTACTTATAGTTTTTCTTATCCATCAGACTTCATTCTCACTGTAGTTTTTTCCCTGGATGAATGAATATACACCTTGGAATGCATTTTGTTACTGTCATAAAGCTGAGATAAAAATGCCTAACAAATGAAACAATGAGAAGCAGATAGACAGCAATCCAGGTTTGCTCTTTTTTCGAACAGGAAGCAGGCAGAACACATACAGAATACTTTGGATGTCTCTTTCTATAACAAATAGCAAAATATATATGATGATGTGTTGTGTGAATCTGATCCACATTCTCTTAGGAGTATTTGGAATGAGTATCTTATTGTGCCAAAGGTGAGCACAGAATTTGGGAAGCCATCTCTTCCATAAGCAAACGCTGTAGATTGGATGCAGATTGACTCTTTACCGTGTTCCAATGAAAACAAGAATAATTTTTGTGCAGCCTTAAAAGGCAAGCTTGAGAATGATACCAAATGTTGCAGCACATGTGTTGATTTGTTATGTTACATTTCAGCTGTTAGTTATGCTAATGGAACAGTTTCACATATTTCGTTTTGATGTATTTACTTTAATGGCTATGTGTATGTAGCTCTCTGCAATTGCCTGGTAACACTGATTGCACGATGTTCTGCTGTCACCACCAGGCCAGCACTGGAAATAAGATAAGAAAAGTAAAAAATGACCTGGGCCTTAATTTTCAGCCACACGATCGCTGCAGAAAGAGTGTGAACTGGTGTGAAATGAAACCAAATTGAAAACCACCATGGACCGTAAACTAAGATTCGGCCTGCAACAAAACATATAGGAAAATAAAGACACAGTCTAGATAAGGTTAGCTTACACGCCTGTTGTGAGCAGGGTCCCTGCCTGCACACAGGCCTGGGCAGATACGGGAGACAGTCAGCTTGAGGGGTACGGTCGGTTGCCCTCAGCCTCCGGCTGTAAGTAGAGCTGGAGGGGAAAACAACTAAATGGGGCAGCAGTTCAAGGCAGCCAATGCGTGACAGGAGGGAGGGAGGAATCCGTGCCTCAGCCTTTGCCTGGAGTTCCCGTACAAATAACACAATTCAGGTGAGAATTCTGGACAAATATGCAAAATTCTGTCATTTGCCCCAGTAAAACCTCCAAGTAGGAAAACAAGACAAATTCAAGGAAATCCAGATGCTCAGTAACATAAGCCATACAAAGAGATTATTCTCCGCTGCTCTCTACAGCTATTTGTTCCAATGACATGTGCAGTAGCTTTGCTCTATTACAGCATATATTGAAATATGCAGATAGGATATACTCCTACACAAGGTTTACAGAAGAAAACTAGACTGAAGTCTCACAAAGTGATTTTAAAAGTTGCTTGGAGTTCTTCTAATTATATCACGTTGCTGCAGCCTCCTTCCCTGGCAATATCAGACTATTGTGCAGTCGGTGACAGCCATCAGCACCCATGTGGTGAACCAGTTCACTTTTGTTTTATTCCCTGACTTAAAGTGGACGCTCAATTAAGAATGCACATTTATAGGAAATATCAGTTCCGCTTGACAGTAAATGAGGGTCTAAAGATCAAATGGGGGGGGGGGG
>VYZM01008044.1:264579-279981 GCA_013398915.1 Dromas ardeola
GGAGGGCAGATTACAACTGCGAAAAGTGCGTAATGATGCCCTGATAATCAGAAAAAGAAAAACAGGACTGACAACTGAAGGATCTGTTTTCATGACTCATTATCTGAGGTCTGGACTGTAAGACCTGCAATTCTAACCCACACAAGAGATGGGAGGAAAGGGACAGCACAATTAGATGATTTGGAAAAAATATTATCTCTGATGTTAACACTACGCAGTTTCCAAATATGAAACAAAGTAGCAAAGGGGAGATTAGGCAAACTAAGTATAATAGATAAAACCGGGAACAGGCAGCACGGCCTAAAAATCAAACTATGTATGATTAACATTTAAATAAAGAAATTCCATGGAAACAATCCAAACAGCTTCTTTTATTGTCCACAACCCAAATTCACTTTGATGTGGGTTGTCAAGATTTGGAAACTTTTCTACTTTCTATCTTCTTTTCAGTCTTTACAACGAACAAATGTATTTGTGAAACAAATGAACAAATGTACTTGTGAAGGGAAAACACATTATTTACAACTTACTTGTGCTTGCTTGCGTATTTTAAAAGGATGAAGAGTTTCTTGGTAGAAAAGCTGATGATAAGCTTGTAGGTCAAACCAAAAGTATGCACTGTTCTTCCACAACTAGAGATGAAAAATATTGTAAGTAATTGCTACCCAAATATCACAGCTTTATAAAAGGTTGACTTTCCAATTCAAGTAATTGTTTAGCTCCTTGGGGTCATCATAAATCAAGCTCAATTTAAGATGGATTTAATCTTCTCTTGCATACTGTCAGAAGGACAACATAATTAATGGCATCGTCACTGTGATACTGTATCTTTTATTGTATCCTTTGTGCATAATTGGCCATTAAAATTGTTAACATTGTAGTTAACATTTGAAGACTAACCACATCTCAGTGGCATAAAGCCGGCACTAAAGAAGAAACGGATGTGGAGAATGGATGTGCAGAATTTGTGCCATGGTGAAATAGCGTTTTGCAGCAATAACCAAAACAATTAAATATTGTGTACTTGACGTATGTTACTGGGACTGCGATTACATTTTTATTACATGCATTTCTGAGGCACAGAATATTGGCGTCATTTCATAAATTCAAACAAACATCAAAAAGATCTTTCAGGAGGAGGAGTCTAGATCTTTCCCCAAGTTTCCTGGTTTAGTCATGTGCTTATGGAGTTTGGATCTTAAATGTACCCTGAAACCCCCATCACTGGAGAATAAAGTGTTCCAAAAAGGCAGGGGCAGGGAACCTTATTCCACAAACTGTAGCCTGCCAGACCTGGCATATGAGTGAAATGGGCTCCACAATTGCAGGTAAAACCTTAAGGAAATAATTTTCAAAGGAGTCTGGCACCTGCAAAGGTGGGTGCGTATCTCCAATGAAATAATAAGTTACTTTTATTTAGATTTCTATCTGTACATATTTAACATTTTTAGCTGAAGGCATTCAGCTTTGGAAACATTGGCTCTTGACTTCTGGTAGCCAAAGGCATTTCTAGCTACTGCTGCTGGATTCTGGGTTGTGCCAGCGGTGAAACAGATGTCCATCTTGATTGCATTCAAATCTCCCCTAAAGACTCAATTTTTCTGCAAAGCCACTAAACACTGACTCAGATTCATAACTTGTTCCAACCAATCCTCAATTTACACCCAGCAATGAATGATGGATCTGCTGACTGCAGACAAGAAATAGTGTTATGTTTCTCAGAAATCCAAGAAGCTTCGTGGAAGCAGAAGAACGTTTTTAAAACATTGGAGATTTTGGACATCACTAACCCAACAAGTAAGAGGGAGGCAGATTATCATGAGTAATAGCATAGCAGATTTTCCATCTTTTTAAAAAATGTTTTTGTGGGTTAAGACCTCATTTTTTCTGCCAAGTTAAGGCTAGTTTTCAAAAATGATTAGTCTTTTTTTATCCCTGATGGTACAATCAGATTTCCGATAAGTTTGAGACAGTTAGGATCTGACAGCTTGGTTAAGACCTGTCATTAGTTTGAATATACACATGAACAGTTTATTGTTGTTGAGGGATTGGAGTCTCACAAGTAATAATTCATCCAGTCATCAATCTTTCTTTCTCCATTTTTTTTTTCAGTCTGGCTGCCCTCTATAACTTGGCATCCAGTCAACTGTGGACTAAATTATCACAGGGTAGGAAAATGCTCATACCTTATTCCCTGACTTCTCACAGAAGTGTGTGAAGTAGTAGCCTGCTCTGTTCTCCAAATAAAGAGACTGCAGCATGCTTTCCATTCTTGATCCCCCTAAGACAACACTGCCAGCAGCACTTTTCCCCTGGACAAATAAAATATAGTTATACAGCAAGGAATAATAGGCTTTCATTATTTTCAAATGTCGGTACATTGCAATGGAGGGCCATGCAGTGTGTTCAATTAGTATCTTCATCCCAAGAAACTACATTCCATTTTCTACTACATATGCAATTGATCATAGCTCTCCATACCATTGTCCCACTAAATATTCACATCCAGTGGAATAAGTCTGATGACTGAAGGCATGCAGAGTAGCAAAATGACCATAGCATCCCTTAGGTGGTTCCTCGATACTTGAAACGGGAAAACAAACCTGGCCTTGATTCTGTCATTAACTCCTTAGCTCCGAATGCAGGGAATTCCAATGATACTAAACAATATCACTTAGCTGTCAAAAGTTGTCTCAGCTCAGGCTACTGTGTTTTGCACCAACAGAAGTTAACAGGTGGTTATTTGGTCAAGCCTCAAAATGCTTAGCTCTTGTGGAACAAAAGATATGTCTCCTGGGGTTACAGCACTGACATCAGCATCCAAATCATGAGCATTTTAGGGGAGAGGGAACCCATGACCTTTACTGTGGCTAGCTCCTGGAGCGTTTGAGGAAGAAAACATCCACTTTGACAATGGTCACAGAGAAACCAGAGGAGTGTACAAACTAGTTAATTAGCTTCTGGTGATCACAAGAGAGGAACTTTGGCTGACTTGCTGTCTCTGATAGCAGAAGCAGGAGCAAATGAATGTGGTGGCTGACAACCAGCTTCTTTCCAAACAATCACAGGGATGGAGAAGGGCAGGAGGAAGCCAGACTTCTGAAGCAGAGCAGGAAGATCCCACTCCCCAGTATGAAGCTAAACTATGGATCCCTGCATTCCCTTTGCATTATATTTGTGATGGCAAATTTTGGGGTCCTGACTGTAGGTTCCAGTCTAGCCCTGTAAGCGTAAATGGATAGTATTTTCCTCCCTCCGCCAGAGGGAAACTCTGCATGGTGAAGGTGTATAAAAACTAATAGTTCATGGTGTGAACATTGCCTTAATATAAGTTTCTAACTGCAAATGTCCCCTAATTGCAAAGACTAGCGTTTTCTTATGTCAAAATTAACAAAGAAGTAAAATGATCCTAGTGAAGTAATAAACAAGTTATGATTTTGATGTGAAAAACAAACAATCGTGCTCAAGTGATCAGCAAACTCCATGCATATGTAAACAGGCCCAGATTTCATAATATGTTGGGTTTTTTTTTCAGTTGGGAGGCCATGGTTATCAATACGTTGATGAAACTGCAGGCTGTTTCGAGAACACAAGTGTGAAAAGTTTTGGATATATTTTAAATTGCCAGATCTTGACATTTCATGTGCTCAATTTGTCAGCATTTTAACAGCTATTGAAAAAAGGCTCTTCTGTGCAGCCTGTCCCTCCTGAGGTTTGCTGGATTGAGGGCCTGCTTAGCAGGCAATAATTCAACAAAGAAAAGAATGAAGTACACAAGCAATAAAGAGGAGTTGTACAAGTTAAGCATTTTCCTCTTATTGAATTTTGCTATTTTAATGACTTTCTAGGGCAGATTCAGTTTTCACTGTAAGTCTGATATACTTTCCTATGCAACAATTCCACTGAAGCATTTATTCAGTGAGTTTTCCATAATAGCCTACTGAACACACGGTCACCATGGAGAAGATCAGCACTTTCTAGTGAAAACAAACCTCTGTATGTGCCATGATTTCCTATCAAATAGGTGACAAATACCACAAAGAAAATGCTGACATTTTGATTATGCCTCTGCATATGGCATTGACATTCACATAATCAAACAAATTTCTCCCCTTCTTTGCCTACTTCCCCTTTTAATACTACAGAATAAAGGGGTTTAACCCATGATTCAAGACAACTAACATTTTCAAGCACTACTTACCAGGAGCAGCTCAGCATAGGTGTACTTTCTATGACCCTGGTATTTTGAGTCCTTGGTGTCATCCAAAGCCAAGCAATGAATCATGTCTCTGCTCACTGACTTTGGCCTAGATCCACAAACAAACAAAATTTTCAATATCTATTTAAGAAAAAACTGCTTATAAAATAAACAGCTAAGAAGGGGTATGAGAGACATAAAATGACATAGCGAGTAACAGAGGAAAAAGTACATGGAGTTCAAATTTATAATAAAAGTAAAAAATATAGAGGAATACTTTTTCATGTGGCCCTGTGGAAATCACTGACAGGGCATATCTTTTAGGGCAAGTGCTTGAGACAGGTTAAAAGTATAGAAATGTATGTAGATAATATCAACAATTATACAAGAGAAGGTAAAACACCTGTATTTGGAGAAATTAACCCTTTTGTGTTGTGGCACAAACAAATGAGAAACTAATCAGGCAGGGAGGAATTCTCCATGCACACAATCTGTACCATAACTGTGCTTCGATAAGCAGATTATTATATTAAAGACAATTATTCATGAAAACAGTAGGATCTAAAAGCCTTTCATAAATATTTGAAGTACAATGGTGTCCAAAAAGACGTACGAGGGACTTTGGTACTTACCACTTTTTACTGCTAGAAATGTCATCCTTTCGGGGGCTCTGACTTGGTGGCAGGGTAGGTGATAATCTTGATGATCTCTTCAAAGAGAAATTTGTCGTAGCTCGTTTTGATGAAGTTGATGGTGAGCTTGTTCTACTTTTCTAAAAGGCATAACAGAAAAATACGGCAATTCTGATTATTTTTCTACCTTTGTGTTTTCTTAAGATGTTCTCAACAACTACTTAAAAACAGTCAAGGGTTTTCAGGACTCTTTTTCCTTGTCATTCACAGTATGTAAAACTGCAAATTGCAAAAAGCTTCTCTGAATATCTTGCAAAAGTTTCCAGCACACTTTTATAACTCCTATAGTTTAAAAATTACAATTTTTAACAGGTAGAAATGTTACGTGCACTTTGTACAGAATTACAGAGGATGTGAACATGTTTTGTAAATCTTTACTGAGATTACCTTAAGTAGCTCACTGTAAGACAGATACAATCTCTCAGACTAGGAGAGAAAGTGGGCATTCTTCAACACATCACTGACTTATTTTGAACAAAATCATGCTATGACTTTTTGGAGACACCAGTTGCATTCAGAGTGCCCTCAGAAACTCAAAGTTGCTGCTTTTTCTAAGGTCTTGCANAGCACAGAATTCCCACAGGTAAAAAAAAAAAGAAAAAAGAAAAGCAGCAAGAAATGGTCCGTCAGCTGATTGTGTGAGGTTCGTGGGTGCTAGATCATAGTTTTCTTCACGTGCTGAACTCCACAGGGGCTGGAAAACCTGCAGAGTTAGGATCCTGTCTGCCTGACCTACAGCAAGTCCTGGGTCATTAGCACACCTTGTGAAGCCAAAACAGGTCTCTGTTAGAGGCAGCTGCTTCTAGCTCCCATTCCTGCTGTGATCAGCAGGAATCTGGCCCCTGAACCCAGCTTCTTTTGAACAGGAAATCTTTCCCACTGTTTTTCCTCCATTATCTCCATGAATTAGCTTTTTAAAAAATATAATTGAACTCTAAAACTATCCAACTCAAAGTAACAGAGGTGTGTGTGAACAGATCTGTGGCATAGACCATCTATTCCTTGATATTGGAATCACAGTCTCCATTCACATTCTCCAAGTACCTTCTGTCCTGAGGCTTAACACTGTGTTGCTGAAAACATGCAGCTTTCGTTGCAGTTACCTCTCAAAATCAGGCTTTCAAGGAACAAAAGAGTCAAAACTGATTGGCAAGCTACAAGCTGTGAAAAGGTCTGTGTTGTGTGGCTCATGGCCCTCTGTAGGAAGCAAAAAATCACATGTAACTGATTGAAGGGCTGTAGTGCTAGAAAATGAACAGAACTCTACCCATTTTACAAACATGACAGGTAGATTCAGGGTAACTGCAGTGAAGTTGAAAGAATTACTCTGGATTAAAAAAAGGCTGGTTGAAGGCCAGAATCTATGCATAGATCCATAATTTTGCAGTTCTGAGAATTTTGAGCTAAAATTTCTATCCAAAAAACTTCTGAAATAGTCACGATATAATTGAGAAGATAATTTGACGCAATTTGTAGCAAGTTGTTGCACAAAGTATAGTAAAATTTCGATGCATTTTTATACATAACAATTTGCAACAGACCACCTTGCTAAAACTTGACTTCCTAACAATGAAGTACCATATTCTTGTTCCATTGAATTCAAGGAGCTTTATCATTGTTTTTGATGGGACAAGGCTTTGTTTTTTCAATGTTGTGATCCTACCTACCTGAGGAAGGGAAGGTGGTGTCCTAGGCATGCAAGACTTAGGTGTCAATGGTAGCAATGATACCATTTGTGGAAAAGGATCAATGTCCACCCTTGGTCTCTCTTGGCATGTGTGCCAGAGCTTCAGTTTTGCACTGGCAGTTTCTACTGCTGCTGAATGAGTCACACAAAATCTGGGACCCCTAGGGATAAAAAAGCTAATAAGTACAACTTTCCCAAAACATGAAATATTGGACTATTTTATTTCTTTTTTTTTTCCCCTTGATGGTTTTTACTGTATTAAGATATGGTGCTATATGCACCTAGGATTAAAAATCAGTTAGTGTTAAAGATATGTTTAGACATTGCACTCTTGCAAATCTAAAACCAAGAGACACATAAATAAACTTAGGTCGCAAATTCTGCACCATTACATTGTTGCCTTTGTATGAGTTTGCAGTAGGATATGCTCTGTCCATCCTACAGCAAAGAATAGAAAAGGATTGTAGGTCACAGGACATAGATCACAACTCCCATGAGGTCCCAAGCAAAGTTCACAACTGCAGGTATTTGTTTATGCCTGCAATTTATTGATCCCCCTTAGGGAGGAGAGACCTTCAAAAATTTACCTTAAGTTTTGGAAACAGGTTATAATTTGTATCCTTGCTTAAGCTGTCAATATGTAAAAGGCATTTTGTATGACAGACATTGAACAGTAAAGTCTCAAGGTCAAATTCCACATAGAGGTATACACAGAGCGTCCTCAGAAACTCGAGAAAGGCAATATGGGAAATAGATTAGGACAGAATTAACCTTCTGTGCCAGAAGGGATTTCTCTACAGTGAAACCTAAAGTTTAGTTGAATGGTATCCAAGGCAGCTATACACAAAGTAGCTCAGATGCTCTGGCAGTAAAATAACAAAGGCTCAGGAAGACAGATCTACCTGACTTCTCAGCAGATCGCAGTGTAGTTTAGGCTCAACTAAAAATTCAGAGGCAACATCTGCTAATATTTACAATGACATTGCTTCCCGTAATTGCAATGGGATAAGTGTGATGAAATAAACCTAATAGGCTTATCAAAGAAAAGGGAATTTTATTAAACAGTGGAATCTTAGTTCATGTTCATTTTTTCATACCAGTAAAGAAGTAGAGGTTTCAATACTTCAGGCTGAATCTGTCTTAAATGCCGTATATTCCACTGATCTCCATGCAGTAGATCAAGTCTGAGTAACACTTCTGAACTGAGGAAATAGTCTCCACTGCTCAGCAGATAGAGTTTTTTCATCTTACTGAGTTGCCTTGAGTCAACAAAAATAGTCACATAAGCATGTATCAGATGCTATACAGAACTAAGTACAGTTCATCCTACTGGTTAAACTACTGTCATGCAACATGTTTTCAATTGCAAGTGGCAGAAGCCGAAACAATTTTTCTGCAAATTAGAGCCAGGTTGTGTATAAGATAAAACGTACAGTGCCCTAGAATAGACAATCTGAATCCAGCAGAGCCCTACACTAATGCAGTTTGTCATACTGAATGCCCTACTTGTGAATTTAAGTTCTCTTATTCTTTTTTCTAATTTCTGTTGCCATCTGTTTTCCAAATCTCATTCTAACAAAGCATTAATATTAAGGTGATTCTGATCTCATGTAAGCTTTGCAAACATGACTCTGCGAAAAGAGTTTTATCAGCTTCAGCAGTCATTCCTGACTTACCTTGTCAGAACACTCATGATTACTTTAATTGTGTCTGTTTTAATCAAACACTACAATTTATTCTGAAATCTCAAAACATGCATTGATCTAGCTGGGTTACAAGTATTAAAACAATGGGAATAACTGTTAAATAATGGGAAGTACCTTTGCTGCCTTGTAGAGTCCTTAAGAACCTTTAGTCTTTCAATATCCATCCAGAGCCACCAGTACCTCTCCCCAAGTGTTCCTTTAATGAACTTCTTGAATCTTTCAAACTCATGTCTGTTGCCAGTGTCGTAAGTCCTGTGACTAATACACCAGGTAGCCCCACTGTCCGCCCCATCACTTTCAGAACTTGATCTTAAGCTTAATTCTTCAGTATCTCGTTCTCTTACATCTCCCTTGGAGTCCAAAACAGTAAATGGAGAAGAACTTTGGGAAACGAGTGACTCTGCAGTACCATGAGCAAATTCATTATCTGCTAAATCATGTATAAATACTTCAGGTTGTTTGTGGAAATCCACATCACTCTCTATGTCAGCAGCTGACTGGTGGGTCAGTTCTGAAATGGGTTCCTTCATTACAAATTGAGTATAAGCTGGTATAAATTCTTGCGGTGTCTGAAAAGTTGCGCTTTCCTGTCCATTTTCTTCTTTTGATGCACTGTCCCATTTCAGCTCTAGATAAACTCTTAACTGACTGTGGGAAGGAGGTTCAGCAGCGGCCACAGAAGAACCCTTCTCAGCCTCTCTGGATGTCTCCCTAATAATGGCGGCTTTTTCTGACGCTGTCCTTGGAGGGGAAAGGAAACTCTGTTGGTGGTATTCCTTAGACAGAAAACCTGATTCTGCATTAAATAAGAAAATATCTTTGAATACCCTTCTGATTCAGGACTGTTCTCTTGCATATCAACATTTCCAAGTTTAAAAATGCAACATATTTATATTGTGCTGCTGCAGAACAATCAGACCATGTCACGCTGGAGAGTAGGGAATAGCAGAGGTGGTTCTGCTGTTGCTGTCTGGCTAGAAACTCAGCCCCATGACACAGAAACTCATTCTCTGTTGAATTCCAGCAGAGCAGCAGAGTTCAGGAACAACTCTCTCTGCAGCCAGTTGTCTTGTTTACTCAGCTGAGCATCCCAGCTCCTCAGCACTTGTTAAACCACCTTGTTGTGCTGCAAGGCCTGGTTTCTTCCTGAGCCTTTGGTCATCGTTTGATCAAAGTCACAGTATGTAGCAGGATTGGTTTTTGTTCAGGCATGAGGAAGCTAGTAAGTGATAATTCTTTGCCTGCTTACCTTGATTATTGCAAAAGACTAAAACATCAAATAGGCCTCTGTCAGTTGGGTAAAATCTTGACATACATAGAAGGATGACAAAACAAATGATTATGTCAAAGGCTCTGGAAACATTTAACAATACTGCAGTCCAGTCTGCCACCCAGAAATCTCTCCTTTCCATTTAGAGATGTTTCATAACTAACAAGTTCAGAACAGTGACCAGCCCTGGGTTTTTTTTGTCTACGCTTCTCTACTTAAGTCCTTTTACCTGACTCCTCATCATCCCCATGCTATTAAGCATGCCCTGCCATCCTGATCTGGTGAGAAAGAAACTTACTGTTTTAACTTGCTCAAATATCTTTTCTACTTCTGCCAGACTTTTAGCAATCGAGTACTTCTGGAGCATGTTAGCAAAGGTGACCTTGGCTATACATACTGCTTAGCTAGGTTAATGCTGCTGGCACTGTACAAGTCAGTCCTGTAAAACTGAGCAGAATAACTACAGATATTGTGAATGGCAGCAGAATCTAAGTGAAAGTAAGAATAAACAAAGTCATAATTCAATTGTGGCTCTAGAATATCTTCATATCAACCCAGTGTTTAAGTGATAGAATAAACTGAGTCTTCGCTATTTCCCTAAAGCTAAGATGTAGGCTTTCATACTCTATTGTATCACTAAGGCAAAACATTGTCACTGAGGAGACTGCTACAAACTCTGAGCATGTGCACTACATCAGGCTGTAATAGAAAAGGCTAAATCTCTCAGATCCACTAAATTCACATTTATAATGTTATCAGGTGTGTAACATGATAACTTCTGGTGCAACCCTCTATGGCGGCCTAGTCAATAAATGGCAATGGCAGTTAGACATTCCTGCCTTCTTCCTCTGAAAATAAGTCACATCTAACCAGTGCTGGCCACTGTCACAGACAGACACTTGGATTAAGAATATGGCATACAGATTCCCTGCTCTGCACTTACATACTTTCATGTGTAAGTACATATGGCACAATATGTTGACATTAATAAAAATGTCATGTGATTTAAAGTATCTTTTCTTATTTCTAAACTATTTCAAATGTTTTCACTTGACAAAGATTATAGCTTCTCAACACTACTCTGTGAAATTGAAACATGAAGAATGATTTCAGCGGACCTGCAGGAATTAGGGAGAGAGATACACAGTAATCAAAAGCCAAGTGGCTCAGGGTTTTGCTCAAGACAATAATTGATAACCCTGATCCAACTGAAGCAGTGAGCAAGGAATTCAAACTGGATTGTCCAAGGAAATACCTTCAGCTATTGAACTCTTTCTAATTGCAGGCTAGCTCTGAGAAACTTAGCTGATGCTCTTTATTGCTTCCAGTGCCTGACACCTACACCAGGTGAATACTGTGCCTAAAAAAAATTTTCTGAATGAAAGAACGTTGGATTTCCCATGAAATAACCATAAAGAAGAGTAATGAGCACATGTAAAATGAACGTCTATGTTATAAAATAAAGGTTTCAATGAGAAGATGTAAAATATTCATTGAGGCAAAATGCTGTTGACTGCAGGACAACTCCAGCAAAAGAAGAGACAGAGAGGCTTTCCATAGGCCTATGCCCAACCCATTGCAATACAGAGCGATGGTATGTTATGACGCTCTGCAAGAATGGTGCACTTGTGACTTCTCTGCTCAAAGCACTGCAAAAATCAATGAGTTGCAAACAAGTGCAACTTGAATAACTTAATTAACAATCCATGAATCAGCAATATATTTCCTGAGGTGATCCTCACGGGTTTGGGGAAGACAACACACTTCTGGAGTTACCGTGTCTACCAATTTTCCATTCAGCCATTGGACCCCAAGGTCCCAGCAGTACAAGTATCAAAGTGGAATGGCTGCTTTTCCTTCTGAGAATAGGAGAGAGAGAGCTCCTTAATATATGAGCTGAGACTTCTCTGTTCATCTTGCTACTGCCTACAGAGCAGAAGCAAGGCTATACAATCAGGTATGTCCATATGTGTACCTGTATGTTCTCTCCCAATACCTTTGAAACCTGCTGAACAGTTTCAGTTAACTTTGACAGATAGGAGTGTCACAAACAATTACATTACATAAGATTCATAAAAATTGGCAGCCAAAAGGCACTTAAGTACCCAACGTAAGTACCCTAAGAAGATGGCTGCAACACAAATCATGCATTATCAAATACCCAAAGCATCCAGACAAGAAAGTCTTTCAAAACATATTGAATGAAAAAAAAGCCCCTCAGCTGAAACTTACAGACATCTATGAGACAGAAATATGTAAGGAAAGAGGCTTGTATTATTACAAAATTACTTGGCTACTAGCTCAAATTTTATTTTAAATTTGTGGCTATGGAAAGAAACAAATCCCCATCTGAAGCCTAAAATACCATGAGAATAAGTTAGCAGCAATTCCTTGAAATGCCTTTTCTTTCCACCTAGTCAGACGTATGTTATAAACACTATGGCTGAGCACCAGCTACTTACCCAGAAGGCTATCTTTTTCGCTTAATGAATCATCTCTTCCATGCTGCTCAGGTAAACACTGAATATCTTGAATTTGACTAGAAGCTACAGGATGCATAAAGGAATCTGTAGTTTTCATGAATTCACTTTGTTTTGCTAATGTAAACCAATCCTTCGCCTGAGAAACTGTAGCCTAGGAAAAGAGATGTCATAGAATAATTCAAATTTTTCTATTTATTGCAGTGTTTCTGAGAGCAGAGGGCTTAGTCTGTAGTCATTTTGTGCAGTCCATTTGTATAGATTTCTATAATGATAGTCCCCAGTTCTGTTTAAGTTGTATTACAACCCATCAACCTCCTTCTATAGTACAAAGAGCTTTGAAAAGAAGGGATATTCAGAGAATCAGTTGTCCAATTAGGTTGTGACCTCAGTTGCAATAATTTAACCCAATGCATTCATTCTAGCTTGATGTTACACCCACTAAACATGTTTATTTTACCTGGCCAAGTGATACGTAGAATTTCTTCATAGTTAACAAAGTGTCATCCTCCTCAGGAGAGGGAGAATTTGGGTGTCTCTTCTTTATCCAGGGATAATAGTCACTATCTATAATGAAATTAATGCCAGTCTTGCTCCATTCTACCTGTGATATCAATTTAGCTAGCCTGAAATTAAATGTTGAGACAGGAAAATAGTTGATTTTAGCTTTTAGTCAGAGAAACAGTTGGTTTTTCCTTAGAATAAACTCTAAAAATATATTGCTACAAGGAACTTCATGATCAGCTTTATTATTTTACCCCTCACCTGCTGTCACATATATAAATGCCAGTACTGCCATTTCATAGTCCACCAGCTTTACAGTTGGTGGCCTGCTTTGCATTATCAAGCTTTACCAGTAAAATTCATTTCTGTCAGGATGATCTTGCATGTATCTATGGAGTCTCAAGCCCTGCCAAGAATCCCTTGATTGATAAAATGGAAATATTCTCCCAGATTGCAGAAGCCCTGGGTCATTACCAGACATTACATTTCCTGGTCCTTATACCAGCAAACTTCCATTAGCAATGCCACAGCAGTGATCATACTAATTGAACGATGATAACATCATTCAGATGATAACAAGGCAGCTGGCCCTACTGTGTTCAGCTTGCTGCTGTATGAGGACTTCGTAGTACTGAACAGCACTCCAGTGCTACCTTGTGCGTCTGTGAACCTTGTGATGTTCAGGACAAACAATCTTAGAACCACATGATGATAACGAGGATGCTCTGGGCTCAAGAACTGGGACAGTTAGAAAGGAGTAGAAAAACCAACCAACGTGCACCTGAACAGAAGAAGAAGCCTATGCCTGAGCTTATGGCCATGAGCTGAATGCCCAATTTTGTTTGTCTCCACTATTTGAAGGCAAATAGGATTTAATTCTAATGTTGGGGTATCTTCATCTTTAAACACAGGTTTCCTGTTTAGTATCTCAGCTTTTCTTGATCCTGATTCAGGAAAGCAATTTAAAATACTGATATCAATGGAAATTAGGCACATGCTTATGGTTAGTTTTATGTAATTCTCTTAGGTAACTCTGCTTGATGAAGGAAATACTTTGCTATAGCAGAAGATCAAATTTTTAGTGTTTCACGAGGCCCTGTAAAGCAGGATGCTACTAAAGGTAAAATGGAGCACTCTTTCATGGTTTACTTATTCTTTGCACAGTTTTCCCCTTGAATTTAAGTGCAGTCTTCAGGATATTGAAAGTTAAAAATATTTTGAAAATTTTCATATAGAAGTCTATACCCTAGTAACTAGTCTGTCATTACAATGAACAAACATGTGTTTTGTGAACCCTAATGCCAGGCTGTCTCTCCTTTTAGGACCCCTAAGATACACTACAGTTATCAGCATCTGGACACAACCTTAAGGGATGTAGAGGAAGATCCTTCCAAAAAGCACACTAAACCTCCTGAACATCTGCTGAAAGGCCGTCTGGAAAAATATAGCAAGTGTATAACAGTAAATCATCCAACTATGCCACAGCATCCCACAGAGAACCTTGCAAAAGCAAGTCTGACAGTAGGCCCAAAGGCACAAAATTAATAATTGAAATAAAAGGGATTGGCTTTTTTTTCCAAATAGATTTCATGGGTTCATATCTTCCATTTATATGGCCTCCATATTGATTAGAGGAAAATGCATTGCTACCGTGATATCTCTGTGGAACAGAGATTCAGAAATCAATAAACCCCACTCTTTCTTTCTTTGTAATGATATAATATAGTCTGTAATTCATGGTCAAGGAAAACTACAGAATGATGAGTGAAAGAAGCCACTGATTTTACTTTATCCAGCTCACTAAAATGCTAAAATTAAACAAACAGGACTAGAGATGGGAGAAAACATATTAAGGGTACTGTCAAGATGAATTAAACAGAAGATAAAAATGTACAAATTTAAAACCAAGAGACAGCATATAAGATTGCAATACCTGTATTCAAAGTAACAGTCACTTTCTAGAAATGCTGGAAGTCTTTCTTTCTTAATCCACTGAATTGCTTGTTCTCGATCAAGACACTATTAAAAAAGAAATGCCAAAGATTTGCAGTATTCTTGACTTTCTCATTTTGTTTGCCATGTAACTGATTCCATCCACCTTGTACAAAAACGTTGACTCAGGAAGACAAATATACAATTAATATCACCTTTGGTGTTCAGTTTAACCTTAATCGTGCTAGGACAATTGAGTTAATTCACTTTCATATAAACAGCTAATAAGGTCTAAATCTGATTTCACCTATAAGAATACAACTTTTTTAACAAAACACGCATGGCTTTTCTTCAGAAATAATGTGTGTATGAATCATGCTTTTAAAGTACAATTCCAAATGCAAATTAGATGCTCATAATTTTTCTGCAATAGGAAATTGCTAATTTTTCTGACTTTATCACATTTTATAAATAACCACTATTACATTTTTCCTCAAGAATTTGAAGAATAAGGAACTCTTAAATTAAATTGTACTCCCAGAACAGGAGAGCTGTGGATATTAAAAAAAAAAAAAAAATCAAACAAATAAAAAGCCAATCAGTTATCATCTTTCCTGCTTTTATGTTGGACCATTGCGTAACTGCATTGCACACAGTAACTTTTATAGTGGAAACCTAAGTGTGTTATGAATCAGGCCCATAACAGTTTTCTGCTGAGGCAGTCTAAGTCTCAGTGTCTTATCAAAGCAGAAAGCAAGGTGACTCCAATAAGCGGCTTGGGGGGGTTAACGGGAGGTGTTGAGCAGTGAGCTACAGAGAGCCAGCTAACCAAAAAAGTATGTCTAGGGTCTTACACAGAGAGCAATAGTCATTTCCCTTACAAATTACCCACAGCACACTTTTTAACCTTTTTTTTTTTAAGAATGTGATAAA
>VYZM01008044.1:284345-310613 GCA_013398915.1 Dromas ardeola
AAAAAGTATTCAGACCACACAACTGAATCCTGCCCTACGAAATCTTCAAAATTTTGTGCTACAGGAAGTATATGTGTAATTTCCTTTACTTGTCTGGTAGACACATGTGCATTGCAGGGCATAATTTGGCCCATCATTATGTTTTCCTAACATAAATTAACATTTTTCCCAAGCTACCAAGCCAAACACAACAATAACTACTGCCAGTATCTCTACAGTAAGATCTAAATATAAACTCAAGGGCTAGAAGATGCTTACCATAGTGTTGTAATTTGGATCAATATTGAAGGTTGGAGAATCGCTGTGCACTTTGGAGAGCTGCCCATCATTCTTTGCTTTCCTTAGAATGTCATAAATGGGGTTTGGACGTTTCTGATCATGTAGAATTTTTTTCAGCTGGTTTTCCAGGCATTGTGGGGCATCATTAACTACTTCAAAAACCCCAAAGTCAGAGTTAAACTTAATTGGCTGAGCAAAAGTCTGCAAAAGAAGTTTGGAAAGTTTATAACGTTGTAATAAGGGACTACTTTCATTTAAGTTACTTTTTATAGTATAGAAGCATCCTACAGAATGCAAGCTGGTATTTTGAGGCTTCTTTCTCTTGCCTGTTGTAGTTTGTCTTTAGGGCCCAGAATAGTAATTTTTCTGCATTCTTTTTGTTTAGTCTCTTCACTGCATAGCTTTCCAAAGCATTCCTACTTTTTGTCTCAACTATGCTTAATTTTCAAGAATTTAACTCATTCTAGATCACAGACATTTTTCACATGTAAATAATAGATCCAGTACACAGATGTCTAGAATATATAATTCACAGTGACTTTAGAATCTGTTCTGCAGGAGGCTACTTACCTATAGGATCAGATCTCCAGTGTTACTCTCCCATTCATTACCACAAAAAAATCAAGGCTTGAAAAGATTAGCAATGAAGCTGACCTGTTAAATGTGAGATGCGTTTGAGGAGGATGAATGTGAAGATTTCCATATATAGGAAAGGCTTTTCACCATATTGTTACTTGTAGGTCAAACACCTACCAAAACCTATGGCCTGTAGTAAGTTTTATTGTACATCACTAGTTCAGTGAGATATTGTATAATACACGAGGTAGACAAAACTTCATCTCCAGCTATGTAATTGTAACTTTTGTCAACTCCAAAATATCCACTGCATGTGTACACATTAAAACAGAGCCATCTTTCATCTGTCGAGCTCTGGTATTAGGTATTTCCCTGCCTTTTCTTCTAAAAGACTATCTTCCAAATTCCCTTACTTGAAATGAAGAGGGAAAATATGGATGGATTTTACAGAAGTAACGGGGGATACCCAAGACAGTTATGACTATGAGATTATATACAACCAGTGCATATAAGCATCTCTGCACTGAGCTGGAGGACAAGGTGGCATGTTGTATTTAAGAACTGAAGAAAATCCTGGCCATATCCAGACCCAGTGCCAGAATTCTTTTTGGCTTCATTCCAGACAGGATCCCACCTGGTGTTTGTACAGTTGTCATTCCCCGCACTTAATAAGATTATTTTATTTTTTCAAACACTGCATTTTTCATTTCCTTGAACTTTTTCATATATCACATATATACATGCATAGGCATAATTCATATACATACTACATATGCTGAATATATGCTACATATAATATAGAAATATCTTACAGACCAATTTTATTCTTCTTCACATCTATATAAGCCCAAAGTAACCATGTCAGTGTCAACTATTTTGTTGCTTCTATTTGAAGCCCCCTTGTTGATCAACGACTTGTAGAGCAATGCCCAGGATCGAACCATGTGGCTGCAACATGTGGTTACAACATTCCCTACTTATCCTATAATGTCTCACTGTGGAGGCTCAGCCTGGCAAAGCACGTAGCATGTGAGTGCTTTAAGTGTATGGTTAGTGCCTATGACATCAGACTGTCACTGCTGAGACCCATGCATTGAATTGCATTAGTCTCTTTAGTTACCTAACTTTATTTGAAAATCATGGCTTGGTTTTTGTTCTCTGACACCTCGTGCCTCTTTTGGCATTAATTTTCTCCAGGGTACTCTGCAGGTTTTAGTGCTTTTTCTCCAGATGTACTGAACAGCATTTTAACAATGTGTAGTAAGTAGATTTCTCTATACTTCATTTAGACCCCATCCCAATTCTCTGTGTGTACATTTCATTTATTTTCAAACCTAATTTGGGTTGCTATCAGCTTTTAAGTGACTAATTGTGCAACCTTAATAACCTCCAAATGTATTCTTCCTTATTTATTTGTTCGTTTTTTTAAAAAGGAAACAGAAGAAAATACACTCAGAAACCAGGTGTTTAAGTCTATCAAGATTTTAAATGCTCTTGCTTGCAGAAAAAGAGCAAACAAATTGCTATGTGACTAAACATGACCAGATTATTTTAGTTCCATGTTATTCAGCTCGAAAACCAAGCAAAGACAACATTAGTTTATCACATATCTACTTTTACTTAGTCCTTTGTAACTTACTCTAGATCGAGGTTTTTCAATACTCAGTCTAATTAACTGAATAGAAAACATATGGCAACTTTAATGTAGTGAAACAGATGCTGGTGACAATTTTTAAAATGTAAAGTGTATTGCTATTTTGCGTGTCTGACTACAAATCATTTGTAAAACACATATACTAATGGAGCAAAAGAACATACACTGATGGGATAAGAAGATTAAGACTTCATACACTACATACTTGACTGAAAAAGGTGTTTCTACTCCAAAATTTTGGGGTTTGGGCCAAGGTATAGTTACCTATCCCCAGGAACATGCTTGCATCCATGCTTCTTGTATCAGTCAGAGGGTAGCCAGTAGATCCCCTCTACTTGACACTAGTAAGACTACATCTGGAATACTGCATCTGGTTTTGGGTCCCCAGTACATGTATATAAGTATATGTTCATATATTTGAGTAAGTCCAGCAGGAAACCACTGAGATGGTCAGAGCCTGAGCACTTGCCCTGTGTGGCTAAGGGAAGTGGGCTTGTTTAGTCTGAAGAAGACACAGCTGTGGTAGGACCTAGCAGCAGTCTTACAGTACTTACAAGGAGGTTACTGAGAAGGTAGACCCAGGCTTTTCATACAGAGGTGCATGGTGGGAGGACAAGAGACCACGGTCATACACTGAAACAATAGAGGTCTCAACTGGATATAAGAAAAAAGGTAATTGCAGGATGATTAGTATTGGAACAGGCTGTCCAGACAGCCTATGAAATCAGTTGTTGGAAGTTTTCAAGACCAGCTGGAGAAAGTGCCAAGCAACCTGGTCTCAACACCAAAGCATTGCCCCTGCTTTGAGAAGGAAGCCAGGCTACAGACTTCCCCAAAACCCCTCACAGCCTCAGTGATCTATGATTCTGTAAAAATACCAAATTCCACCAGACAGAGCATCTCATCAAACTATCATATAAAAGCATTTTAGAATAGTTAAAACCTTTCTGGAGAAGAGTATTTCACTTGCTTACTTAAGAAAACTGAAATGATAAATCAGAATGGTTTTTATAAGCATAATAAAAGAAGAGGTAAGTCCTGACCTTCTTAACTCATCCCCACCACAAAAATAAAAGTGATAATGCTATGACAAAAATCAATTTGTGACAACACACAAAAAAAAGTAACCCAATTTCTGGTAGGAAACATTTTCCCAGTTACAGTACAGGACAGAGAGGATCAGTCAATCCATTTCCCTCTCAGTACTCTCAATACATGAAAAACTTGGGAGCAAAACACACAATCTAACCATTCCCATACATTACAAGCCACAAAAAAACCCCAACCCTGTTCAATACCCTGTAGCAAATATTAAACCTTTTCCACAGAAGCCAAGTGTTGTAAAATCCTACAATATTTCACAGGACAATAATGATAGAGGTTTATGGCACCACCAATATACTAGGTCATTGCAATAACGAGGAATATCTTCAATGAAGATGCCTTTGTTAAGGAGTGGATGATAGCCTACGCTATAAAGGAAAGGGAAAAAATTATCCGTGCCAATCTAATATACTAAGAAATGTCTTTCTTACCCTACATTTGGCAAGTGCTTTGGCTTTTTACAGACAAGTAAAATACACTAACCAAAGACTAAGTGTATCAACGCATTCTTCCTACATTCCCTCTCTAGTTTGGGCCAATTTTTGATCTTTTGAAGATAGAGAGGGAAAACTCCAGAGCCAATTTATACCTCAAGATGTTAAGAAAAAATAAATCTGTTTTGGCAAGAGCCTTGAAGCTTGGGATTCATACATTATCAATTTAGCACAATAAATAGTATCAACAAGGATGTGAGAATACCAATAAATAAGAAGTCTACAGACTTTGCAAACTGTTTCACTCACAGGCAATTCTCCCCTTGAACCCAGTATGATCAATGTAACTCAGCGTAGTAATCTCAGCTTCAGAAAAAATCTCCAAGCAACCAAAAAGCTGTTTTCAGACTGTGGTACAGCAATACTATTAATGAAACAATCGCATGTACATTTTTGACAGCAACGAAATTTCTTAGCTGTCAAATGCACATTGAATATGGTTTCAGCTGAAGAATAAATAATTCTGAAACCTAAAGTTATACACTTAACTGAAGGGAAGGCAAATTTCCCTCAGTCCTCCCAAAACAGAAACCAAAACAGCATCCATCACCACGTTGCCAGGATATCAGACATATAAATCTCACTGTTCTCTGCCTTAACAGTTTTCAGATATACTTAACTCCAGATACACTTAACAAATGTGTAAATATGCTCACCACATCCCACCCCGAGTAATGTAGTTTGATCCCAAGAGAAACAGAATGACCACAGCTTGGCCGCCTCTTAGGTTAAGGCCCTGAAAGTGTGGGAATGAATAGAGTCCTCATCCAGGAGCTTTGCCAAAACTTCCTTAAGATGGGTATGTGTATATCATAAATAAAAGTCAGTGAAAGTCCAGACCAGAAGAGAATTTGAGCAGCTCTAGGAAGTGCCTGGAAAATTCACACTGCATGTGGTCAATGGCAAATCTCCCATTGACTTTAATGAATCCAGGATTTCCCTTCTGTTGGTGAGTAAGACACAAGTCACAGTCACATACCATGATCTAATTAAGAGAGAAGAGGAGAGCATTTTGGGTAAAACCACTATCAATAAGAAAAGAAGTCAGGAGGGCTTTTTTTGCTTCCTCTAATGTTGAAGATATCAAGCAAGTTTCAGTCCTGAGTAAGACTCAACATAACATGCATGTAGGGCCTTATTGATGTAAAAGCCTATTTAAGGGAGGTTGTATTGGCACGTGCAGCCTCCCTCCACATACCTGGAAAAGACAAGAGAAAACTAATGAGCATGAATCGATGTCTTGAATTGATGCTTTGAATTATTCACAACCATCTTCAAAGCAGAGAAAGGCCTGAATCTTACAGCAAAGTGGATTGCGTTTTGCTTTCTGCCCTTTTCATCATCTGCTACTCATAGATCAGACCTAGTTTTACTCTTGACAGCAGCAGATTTTCAGGATCATTCTGGTTTCAGAAAGACCGATTGGCCCAAACTTTATTACATGGGCTTTAATTATTTTCAGAATCATCACCTGCATCAAATCCTGGATCCCAGACTACTCAGCAGAGAGCTTTTATAGTGAGAATGACTTTCAAAAGAAGGAGTCTTCAAACCTGAAGTTGATAAAATTATGGTCACTTTGTAGCTTTCTACTGCAAGGGAAGCCCACAGCCAGGGACTTGCCACCAAGAGTGCCATCTCTTGAATGCTTCAACTGAGGTGCCGTTAGCTCTTTTGTCTCTAGTGCAGTTCCATGAGGTTGCAAGTGGGAGGATTGTATCTTCATCAGGACCTGTTCCACTGGTAACTGGAAAATGAGGGGTAAGACCCCAGCATGGTCTTGGGGTGGAACAAGTAGCAGGCAGCTTGTAGAGCGCAGGAGAAACAAGTTGACATTACTGCGCTTACTTACTGAGGCCTCCAACACTGAGCTGGAAGGCTATTTCTGACTTCTGAATTTTCATTGCTGGATAAACATGTTCTTGGATGCTTTAAATACTTGGATCAAAGATTCAAATTCTAGGGATGCCTGACAGGCTAGAAATGGAAATGTATCCAGGCCAATGTTTCTCTTAAATCTTTCATTTTAGATTAGTTACTAAGGAAGGTGTAACTCATTTGTATGTCATGTAATTTGTTTCTGCTACTGTGAAATCACTATTATACGGGCAACAAGTGCCCTCATGAGGGTTTTTGTATTATTTTATCTTTCAGATATATTTTCTGTACAAACTACTCTTCATTACAGTATGTAGATCTTTGGAGTAGCTAGATATTTGTGTCAGATTGTATTGAATATTATTATAACAACATGATCGCTTAAAGGATATACTGTAAATCAAAGCGAAAAAAAAAATCTGCTGCTGCTATAGCAAGTCCCCAGTGGTACAATTTTCCGTACACTAGTGGTGCATTATAAATCAATGCAGAGGCTGTCTCTTAAAATAAGCACATGCTACCCCTGATTTCTTGTATCAAATCACACAATATTTTCAGTTTAACTTGTTGCCTAACTACTAGCACACCTGGGTAATACTGTTCCTAGGCAACAGCGTGTAAGCACAACAAGAATAAAGCAATGGAAATTTCAATGCGGTGTTTTAGTAGAAGCCTTCTGAGAAGGAGAGGGAAATTGGGAATATAAGGTATTCAAACCACAGAACTCAAGGCATTAATAGAACTTAATCCTGAAGAGAGTAAATCCTCAGGAAAAAAAATCAAAGAGAAAATAAAACCAATTATGAGAACATTATGGGTAAAAAAATTGCTAATAGAGCATCTGTTTTCATGAAGATATGTAAATATATAGAAGAGAGACCATGTGTCATCATAGAAACCTACCAAGATTACCAGCGTAAAACAGTGTTTACTGAGGAGTGTCTGTGAACTCCATTCTGTGGGCTTCCAGAGCCGTGAGGAGTGCCTGGACAATTGCTGCAGTTCAGAGCTGCTGAGCTGCACCAGGACTGCAGGCTGAGGCCAAGGAGAATTTTGGCCTCTAATAGATGTCCTGAAATCTGTGCACATCCAAGGACACCCAGAGACTAAGCCGGCTGAACTTCTTACCCACTCCATCCTCTGTGATTTGGGGAAAACTTGAAGCATAGTTTCCAAATAAGCAGCAAAGGCGTGGAAGATGGTATTCCTGTGCTAAGAACAATCTGGCACATGGAAGGAGGCCTGGGTTTAAAAACTATGTACTTAGGCTTCGATTTAGGGAGATATCCTAAAGCAGCTGCAAGGGGGAAGGGGTGGGCAAGAAAGACGTAAAAACACAGCCCTCTCACCACACATTTTCTTCCATCTGTGTCTCCCTAGCTTTGTAAAATTTATTTTCAGGAATCTTGAAGTGTGGTGAATGTGGTGAATGAGCTCCTGAGAGAAGTCAGTATCGCTGCTGTGCACAAAACCCACACTCTGATGTAGAGTTAATACCTCCAGATTCTATTTTAAGCTAAAAAATTGGCATGGGGAGCCCATTCTACCACCCTTAGTTCTGCAACTCCTATCGTGTACTTTTACTCAAATCTGTAATATGGCTTAGAGAGAACAGCTATGTCAAATTCAGTTTGGTAAGCCCAAATCATAACTGAATTTATTTCAATAGTGGCTGCACCATAGTCTTAGTTCCAAGAAGCATCAAGAAATATTCTGCCCCTTCCTAATGCTGGTGGTGATTCCCACCAAGCAAGTTGCAGAAATGTGTCTATGTTCTCATAGTGCATCCTGTTAGGCTGCAGTGCTTTAGGAGGGGGAGAGGGTGTGGGGCAGCTCCGGGGTAAATAGTCTGGGGGTCCCATGGAAGCTATGAGTGACACTGTGGAAAGGTCTGTGCCACCTTGCAAGAGAGTATGGACATGAGGTGTGGGGATGGAGAGAATGGGGGTAGTCAGGGCAGAGACTACTATGATGAAGTTGCGTGAGGTTGCTGCGTTGAGGGAGCAGGACAATATATGTGACTCCCATGAGAGTGTGGGGAGGCAGGGTACTTGATGGGGAAAAGGACCAAAATATAGGGCAACTGGTTAAATGTAGAGCACTGGGTATGGTGGTTTGACTGCAACCAGATCAGCAGAGAGAACAGCACATAAGGCTGCATCCTTCTAGCTGCAGATGAGAGGGGAAGAGAAGCAGAGTGCCAACTTTGAGGTCTTCACAGCCATGAAGAGAAACAGAGTTGGTTCCTGAGGTAAAGTGGTTATTAATCACTGAATGCATGGCCAGAAGACTGTAAAAGGACAAACACTTGTTATGGAGACATGTTGTGATACTGGAATAAAAGTGTTTTGCAAGGAGTTTCTGTAAGGTACTTACCGGAAGACTCAAAAATTCGTTAAAGTAGTCCACAAGCATATCATCTGTGGCTAAGCATTCTTCCTATAGAGAGACAAAACCACAAAGCAAGGCTTGTACTAATCTCCGCTAACATGGTTTGAATGCACTGTTACCTCAAACAAAGACTTTTCCATGAGATATGACATGCAAACTTTTGCAAAATGTTATTTCCCACTTTTGAGAATATAATCATTGCAACTTTGTTATACTCTAGCTATTGCATATCACTGAGGTCCTTAGTAATTTAAAAAACACACATGAAGGTAAATCCTTTGCCAAGAAATTTACAGATAAAGCCTTCATAAACCCAACGGCTTCAATGTGCATAAACTAACAGTTTAGAAATTCCCCACATTATACTTTTCTCGCTCACATCTGGGAAGATGGGGAACATAAAAGTTCACCAGAGCCTGCTTCTGCTCCCACACTGCTGCTTGGGGATGTTCTGGGGGATGTTTGGAATAAAAGGGAGTTCATTGTGGCTTACCAAGCACGCACTATATGCCACACTTGAAATCTGACAGAACTGGTATGCTTCCTGTTGACCTCATCAGAAATGAAGACTGCATCTGCAGGTGGTTTTGTAGGGGTTTCTGACCCCTACATTTTAAATGCTGTTGATAAGACTCAAAAACTGTAGAATAAAAATTAATTTTTTTTTGCTATTGACAAATCAATAAATGTGGATCCCAATCTTACTTCCATTGCACTAAATACCACGACCACTCCCATTTCAATTCAACAGAAGGTAAAGGTAGAACATTATTCCATTGGTCTTCAGAAATCTGTCTTCGGTATAATGAAGAATTCTGAACAATTTTTAATAGTGACAGTTTCTTGAATATTCTATTATTTCTGCCTTGCAACACAAGGAGAATGCACCTAAATCAAATGGATTTGCTGATATCAGTAAAGGTCTTGTGACATATTTTTTTTCTCTTTCTTAAGTTCATTGCATTGAAATGCGCTAGGGAGGAACAGTGTGTTAAAGAGAGGTTATGCACAGTGTACATGGTATCACTTGTAGGCAGGCAGTATCTTGATACCACCTCCACAGTGTCTAACCTAATTAGAGACAACTTGTACTTAGGTAAGGAAGAAATCTTGAGCTAATCTACTTAATATGAGCTCAGGAAGGCCCCTGTGTGCTGCATGACAAGACAGAACCAGACATGATGGTGTTTGTCAAACCATAGTTTGCCAACATTTATTCCTTAGCACTTGTGGTTGTTGCTATGACCAATACAGGACAGGCAAGTTACCTCATGCTCATTCCTGGAAAACGCTGACAACACCGAAAGCAAGGCTTTCTGCATCACACAGATTGTGCTTTATTTGAATCACAGGCCCATGGTCCAATGCAGTTGCAGTACCATGGACCTAGAGATGTTAGGGCACTGATTAAATAGGAGAATTTACCAAAGTGTCTAACCCAAAGCATTTTGAAGTCAACAGAAAATCCTCTCGGTAATGTCGCTAAGCAATCAATCAGATCCAGAAATCTCAATTCAGCATGTGTTAACACAATTAACAAAAAAAGTCATTAGAAACAAGCTGCAGTCTGCCTCACATTTGGTTTGGGTAATGCACAACTGGATTTGTCACCGATAAGAATGAATCTGAAGATGGCTAGATATAATACCCCATGTGACTATTTTATTGTTTTAAAGAACTTACTCAAAACAATTCATTTATTACTGGCTGAAGTATAAGCTCTTTAAGAATACGCAGGTAACATATGGTTTTAATTTGCCAAGGATATAATTCTCTGAAGTCCCATATAACAGCAAGAAATGTAAACATAGTGGTTGATTAATCAATAAAATGTTTATGATCTTATTAATGCAAGCTTTACTACTTACTGATCTTACTGCATTTATACACAATATACTTTCCTATGGGTTTTGGAGGATTTTTGTGGTCAGTCTTATTTTCATTTGAAAGCATAGCTGCACTTTCATATTTGCACATTGTAGGTTATGGAGTTGTATGTACAATACTATAGCTTAGATTTTTGTGTCAGGAAGCATTTTGTTTCATGTCTTCCCATACCATTTTTCTTGCTGCACAGTCCAAATTACAAATAGAAAAAGCCGCCTTACAATTGCAACTGGACGTCAAGGTGTGCTAAAAATTGGTCCAAAACTGCAGTTTTGCTTTCATGCAATTTGTGTGCAAATAGGAATATCCTGGTGTGATTTCTGTCACTCTTTTAAAATTGAAAGGAATTTTTAAATCATTTTGGCAATGGTATACAACCATTTCTTAGATATTTTGTGGAAACAAACCTAATTTCTATTTATAGTATTTGATAGCTTTCTCTATTACTGCCATCATGAAAAAGTATAGAAACACAGAAATATTATTAGCCACCAAAGGAGAAGCTGAACGTGGGTAAAAGTGGCACCATCTTGAAATGCTTGCATTTCACATTTCAGTGCACACTAATAAATACCTCTCCACTCTTGAAAAATATATAATAAATGGTATCTTTAAATGTCAAAAGTTAAAGTTAGTATAAAACCCAAATCCTGCATAGACAGCTTCATGTCCTGGAGTCAGACATATCTAGTCACATTAAGTAGCCTGCAGAATCAAGGTTTAATGCAATGTAAATATGCAGTTGAGAGATGTTCTCACGTACATATTTACATATGCTAAATATCTGCTATATATATCATTTATCTCTACCTGAATTCGTGTTGATTCTGTTTATGATAATAAACAGTATAAATAAAATAGTATCCAGAGGCTCCCAAAAGGAATAGCAATACTTTAAAATACAGTTACAAAGGCATCCAAAATGGGAAGAGGTAAATGTTACCTAAACTGCAAGATTTAAGGTGTCATTTCAAACATATCTACCCTTCAAATGAGAAGACAAACATCATTGAAATCCTACAATGAGCTACGAGCAAAGGGCAGAAAAGGTAAAGTAAGATGATTGTTAAACCTATCATGTTGAACCTTCCAGTTGATTGTTTCCTTCCTTCATCCTATTTCACTTTCCTTTCCATTTTCATCCTTATTCTTCCTAGTTTCCTGTTACTTTTTTTTCCTAATTATTTTCAAACTAAGTATTTTTTTTGTCTTAGAAAATTGTAAGAAGTTACTCAGTACTCTGTACTTACACAGAGGAAATAAACGAGAAACCAGACAACAGTTTGCAAACTTTTCTTTTGCTCTACAGTTGCATGACAAAATGAATGATCAAGCCTTATAAAGCATACTTACAAACACTTCTTCTGTTATACATGGAGGCTCTGAAATACAAAAATGAAATATCATATGTTATCCAAGCAATACAATCAAGCTTGTTCAACTATGATTACTGAACAGAAACAAAAAGTAGTGAGGCATGACAACCTTCCTGGATATTCTGAAATAAAATGACTCAGTCTGAGGAAACAAAATAAACTCTAAGAAAATGCGGTAATGTTGACCCATGCATAAAAAGGTTGAGTATCACGAGAATGATTCAGATATAATTAAAGTATTATTTAACTAGATTATTTCACATACATATCAGTTAACTTCTTGTCAGCTTTTCTCTGCAAAATTGATTACTAGAAGGTTGCTATTTTTAATGAAAACTCAGATTTGTATGAGACTCTGGGAGCCTCGAACAGCAATTGTTATGAATGATATGATAAAATTAAAAAAACCCCGTAATTGTGGGTGTTCCCAGATAACCAAATCTCACTCATTCTAGGAGAATATTTCATCTTTTGTGATGCCATTTGAAGGGACTAAAGTTCTCTCTTCAGATTGATAAATTTTGCTGGCCAAGTTTAAACCTAGCTGTTAGGTTTAAGAGGTTTAATCTCCCCCTTTTGTATCACCATCTCAACACCTGAGACAATCACCCTGGGGTAACACAGAGTCGGTCCACCACCCTGCCTGGAAAGCACTACCTACCAGTGGTAAGCCTCTTCGACTGCATCCCGGATCTACACACATAAGGGTCGGCATCCACACCTGCATGCTTACGACCTCATTTGCAAAGGTGAAATCCTTGACTGCAGACCAGAAAGAGAAGCTGCAGAGTTCCTGGGCCTGCCTGGGGACTGCTGGTCTGCAACAGGGCGGGCTGGTTCCGCTGCGTGGCTCACGGCAAGCGGGGTTGCTATGGCACAGCAAACAACACAGGGGATGAGCCGAGTGGTAGGCAAATACTTCCACTGCTGGTGCAAAGCAGATTCAGATATCAGGAACACTGCAGATATAGTCCCAAAGGAAATGCCTGTGAACTAGGAGTTTGAGGATATTTGCAGCAAGAAATGAAATTAAATGCTCTTTTCTCAACTGGCCTAGGCAGTTCTTAGCCCAAAATTATATTCTACCTTCTCCAACATTAGCAAAACCACATGAGATTTTGCCTTAAAAAAAAAATAATCTCAAAACATACAACCAATGGATCTACATCACATATCAAATTCTGCACCTGTAAGCAGATTGTGAGGCTTGATCCCAAGTAACAAAGTCAGTCCTACCTATGGTAGAGAACTTCCACTGCAGCTAAGTAAGAAAAAGCAAGGAGCTTCATATTGCCAAGGCCGAGATGAAACCTGTGCTGTTTCCTAATAGGTACAAATGGCTCCATTGCAATCTACCAGAAACACAACCTGCAGCCTTGGTAACAGCCTTCCTCCTGCTGATGTGGCCCAGACCTAGCAGAAATCCAAAGGCGGCTGCACTTTCCTCAGTTAGGGAGTTTATAAATAGAGTATGTGTAAGGGGAAAAGACATTGAGACACAGAAGAGAGTCTACTCCCAGAACGTTAGTGTCTTCCTCAGCTCAAAGGGGTATCCCAGGATATAAGAGAAAGTCACATTTCTGGTATGGTCAGCTGAAGCTGTGTACAAAGAAGGAATTCAGGCTCCTATATGATGTTTTTGGTGGACTTCAAGTATTCCACAACTGGGATCTGAAAACATTCTACGTAGTATGTATCTGATCCTAGAACTGCTTAAATTCTTCAGGCACCTTCAGGTTTTTTGGCATGAAAGTTCCCTCAAAGGTTCTACTGCTGCTTATTTCCAGAACAGCACTGACTTCAGTAGCTTGGCATAAATCCCACTGGCATCAGTTGTACAAGATTTCATGTATGCAAATTACATGAAAGCCTCCTTTGAGAAGTCTGATCCATCAGCTGTGCTCAGGAAGTGCCCAAAAAATGCACCAAGAGCTTCCCATTCCCAATAAACTCTATCATTTGTGCCGTCTTTCACAGAACTATTTAGCATCTGCAGTCATGCTCTTCAACTGTGAAAAAGAAGTTTGATTTTAATTCATACATGACTTTGGTGGAATCCACGATCAAATGAAAACAGAACAAATGCATGTTCTCAGGGACTACAGTTTAAAGTCCAAGAAACGACTGTCAAAAATGAACAAGCAGCAAATGAAATATCATAGAGACAGGGAAAATGGCTTCATCTCCTAGAAAGACATGATGTTTTGCACCCTCTGCTCTAGAGGTACATTCCCACTCCGGGGGCTGCCTGCCCAAATCACTGCTCTAATTACTAAATGCCAGGATAATGTCTCTTCTGATTATCTTGGTGGAATGCTGTTAGCTGTCTGATTAGTTTTTTAGGGTGAACGGTTTTGTGGGATTTTTTTCACTTAATGGAAGAACAGTATTTCCAAAGACCTAAGAGACAAGCTGAATAATATCATAGCCAAGATACACATTTCAGCCAAAAGTTTGATATATATGAAGAGCATATTCAACAGAAGCAAAGAATAAAATATAAAGATTAAACTTAAGTGAGCAATGGACAATTTAAATAGCATTATCATTATTCTGATGAAGTATTAAATACCCTTAAGTTCTCCATATGTAAATTCTATTCAGTAAGACATGACAAACAATAGGTTAAAATTGAATGGCATACATTTAAACACATGATTTCTTCGTGCCATGTATCAGGACATGTTCTATTGTGCTCATGAAATATTTCAAGTAGGCATACCATATATATATATATATGAGAAATACATATAACAAGATAGTCCATAAAATGTAAAGTGAAAACTTTACAACAGGTAGAACTGCACTGCATTGTACATGAGACTGCATTGTCTCATAAACAAACTATGTAATATGATTTAAAATGTTTAAGCTAATGTTCATTCCACTCCTTTTCCCCCTGCCCCTTTTTCTTTCTTGTTGTATAACGTTCTCCTAAGCTTCCTTAGTTGCTTGTAATTTTTGAAGAAAAAACAATAGAAACATGACAAATATGTCTTTTTTAAAATTAAAAATGGAAGCCACAAGTCAGGTTAGCTAGAATTGAAGTTTACAAATGAGTTAATAAAAAAAAAAGTCTTTTTTCTCTCTTTCTGTCATCTGGTATATTTTGATATAAAACTCATAGGTCTTTATTCTCTTTATAACATGCTTCAGAGATTGAATTTTAGATTAAGCTCATCAGGAAATACACACTGTACTCTCTCACAGAGAATCTATTAGCAGTCGTTATCACTTTCTCATTATCTTAGTTAAAAACACACATTTAGGTCAAATATTTTGTGTGTGCGCATGTTTCAGTGCTGATTTTATGTTGCCAGTTAAATGTTTACCAGATGAAGCTGAGATATAAAGATTAGTCTCATTTTTCTCCTTTTTCTCTTTCCATGCTCTTCTCTCATTTTCATTTTGATAATTATTTATTTTAGCAGAACTGCAGACCTATAGAATGCTTCATAAATATAGTCAAAGCTGTGATCTCTCCCAAAAAGCATCTGATCTTGTAGAAAAGATGGATGACTAGACAGGATGGAGAATAAGTTCTCAAAAAGGTGATACCAGTAAAACTCTAGAAAAGAGAAAGCAAAAAGACTACAAGTAGGTTTCAAATTATTAGCATTTTGAGAAACAGTAATCTAGCAGAAGGCTGGCAGAGGAAGATATCTGAACAGCAAGACAAATGGGAGGAAAAAAACATAGATTGGTCCTCTCCATCCCTGCTGGCATCTCCCTCCTCTGCTCATTACTGAAGAGCCATTTGGAGAGGTGAACTTTCAGTCAAGACTTTAATCTGTCATTGTCCCTTTCCTCTACGGTTCTCGGAAATTTATGCTTTCAAACATTTACCAGGGAGTGTTTCAGAGTATCAGCCAGGCAAATCAGATCAAAACTGCTGAGACAACTTTACATTCAAAGAAACAAGCGTATAAGCTATGCCAGCTTAGTGGGTGAACAAGTCTCCTCCTTGTGACTTGCTCCAGTAAAGACAAGACATAAATTGGGTTCCTTTATTAAATCCAAATGTGCACTTGTGTTTTTAGGTGCTAATCTGTGTTTAATTCCTGGCAGTAGTCACAGTGAAGTCATGAGCATCCCTATAACTAATTACTCATTCAAAAAGTAGCAAATACTATTTAAAAAAAAGAATATGCAGATAGGCATCTAAAGGGATCTCCAAGGGCACCTATGAACTAATTCCCATGGATTTTCAATAGAAACTCCCCATCTCAGATATAGGCAGGCACTTCATCCTGTGATATCTTTAGTACCTAAATATCTTTACAGAAATCCAACTTCACTTAAATGCAATTACTCTTTCTTCTTTGGATGATTGCCACATACATTTTAGGTTTTGCTGCTTTCAGATGCAATCTCATAAACTGGAAACAGGTGCTAGGAAACCTATTTAAATATTGACTGCAGAACTGCCAAAATGGGAGTCAGATCCTGAGAGGAAAGCACAAATTGATCATCAGATAGCTGGCCCTTAAGTGCCTTAAATTATTCTGTTGGCAAAATGGCAGAAGCCTGTTGTGGTAGTACAGCCTCTGAGTGTTGAATCTGATAGTTCTAGTTTACAGCACAGTTTAATGCAATTCTGTGGCTGTCAGAAAAAGTTAATGCAGACACCTGAGGAAATGGGAATATGAGAGCTCAAAAGAATTCTGAAAAGAGGAAAAAAAAAAACCCAAACATTCTTAAGATAGTCTAGGTGAAGAGAAAAAAAAGAAAGTGCTTAAAAATAAAATAGGAAGGGCTAAATAGTAAAGGAAAAGATGCAACACAGCTTTAATCTATCAACATTAGAAACCTTTTACTAGTGGAGGAGACTGTCAGAGGGAACGCAGGTCCAAAGAGCTTGACCTCTACAAAAATCCTATTGGGTTAGTCACTGGAGAATATTCCTTCACTTGTCCACGTCACCAATGGCCCAAGGATTCCTATAATGATCTTACTCTACCCGGACAAAGTAGAGGTGTTCTATCAAGTTTAAAGGCTTTAAATAAAGTTTAATTTCCCTTTGCTTAGTATGGGTCTTGGAAAAGATAAAGGGAATACAGAGGCATACCTGGAAAGTGAATCAGAATTTGGAAGGACCACTTAATTTGTGATACACATTTGTACACTTGCTAACTCGTACATGCCAGCTTTGTACTTCATACCTGCAGTCATCTGGTCCCTTCAGAAATTTGTACTAGTGTCTTAAGAGATAACTGCTAGAACTTTAGTAGAGCATCACACTATCTTTCCTAATTTTTGAAAGGAGCATTAAAACTTAATTGAAAAAACTACTCAGCAAGATTGTGGCAGTTTGAAGAAGTGTATTATAAATAAAGTCATTCTGTGAAGACAATATGAAAACCAGGAAAGAACTACTAGACCCATATCTATCAAACCACATACAAGATAAAAAAATTGGCATGGTGCCTAAGTTTACAGCAAGGCAGAGAAAGTTTATTGCTAGCAGCCCTACTACAGTCAACATAACATAGCTTTCACCTGAAACATAAGATACAGATCAGAAGAAACTATGACAGTTATATCTCACAGAGATTTCACTATCGGGCATGTATCAAGTTTTGGCACTATGTACAAAAGATTGCATTGTCACTGTCTATTCTCTACTTTTCATGTAGATTAACTGGAGTCATGTTTTGTAATACATTTGGGCTGTGCTAATTTAAGCTTTGCAAATTTGCTTGCACAACTAAAAGTAAGAAGTGATGGTAAATTTCATGATAAATTTTTTTTCTGGAGTTACTTGTAGCTTGGTGTAAGTCAGGCCAATTCCTTGATCTAGGCTTAACAGATGTTCTAATCAAGTAAGGGGCCAATGCAAGAGGCATATGAAGAAGCTTCAGCAGATAGGAATCACATATGCCAATAATGCCAATAATGCCAAACACATCCTTTAAGATCATCTTCTGGCAGTACGTGGCATATACCCAACAAGAAACACAAAATGCATGCAAGCCTTTCCAGTCTTGCTGCTACAAACAGATGTCAACAACAAACCCCAAACCCAGGATTCCCCAGCTAGGAGCTAAGTTATCCATGTAAGATATTAGTGATGCATCAAGCCTGTGGATAGCAGCAGTGCTGTTTGAGACAGCACAACCCGCTGACCACCAGTTCCTGCCTTTTTGTGTTACACTGGCATGGCTGGTTGTGTAGCTATATAATGAAGCAGACTGGGAGAGTGATCCAGCTAAAAAAAAAAAGAAATCAGGAGGAAAGAAGAAAAAGATTTCGTGTTTCATGTACATCAGCTTCCACAACGCAGTGGTGTCAACACAACAGGTGAGAAGAATGGTATAAGAATACATAACTAATAGATGCTCCTTAAGATTTCAATAATGCTTCAGAAAAGCACACATAATTAGACCCTTCTTATTTTGTAGGTATTCTACTTTCCTACCTATTGCTCTCCTGGTATCCAGAAGTACCTAGTTAAAGAATAAAGAACACATTAAGTTCCCAAATTCTCATCTGGTCTTCATTTAACAGACTAAAACCCACCCCCCCCAAAATAAATGCTGCCTTTCTGATATTGTTTAAAATATCTTATGTGAGAATACTTAGCCCCTTCCCAATTTTGAGTTTAAAAAAGTTAATTTTTTCTTGTTCACTAAAGGCATCAGAACATCAATGAAGTGTGAATAAAACGCATACAATAAGATAGTTTTCCTGTGATCATTTTAAATCATGATTGATTGAGAAGGCACTTGTAGATTATCCATACTTTGCAAAACTATATTGGATTTTGTTATCAAATACATTTTCTGTAGTTGGGAAATAAAGTCCAGACCGTGCAGCTCCTGAAACTATCATTTCTCAAATACTTCAACTGCAACACTTCCATGAGAGAGTTCAGTTTTGTAGGCCACACCAGGCTGGCATGGAGACTGCCATCCATGACTGAGGGAGGAACTGAACCAGCAGGCACTCTTTAGGCCAATCTTGCCCAGTTGCTGTAGGACCTGGCAGTGTCCAGCACAGCTTCACCCTGGAAAGGAGGTCCTGGAGAAGGAATACCATCTGAATTGCTTCCCAGAATGCCACTCTTCGCTTGAAGATTTTGGTATGCAGCTCCTGGGGACAGGAATTATGGACAGCCTTGCTTTAAGCAATTCAAAACATTTTGCATTTGTAATGTTGAGTTAGTGTGTAAGGGTTAAAGCAAGAAGGAAAAGCAACTAACGTTCTGTTCTGTAACAAAAATCTTTGGTGCCCCCTTGTGATAAAATATTTTTATCAACAGAATGTATGCATTCAAAATAAAGGACTATTTTCAGTGAGAAGAGCAGTTCAACCCTTAAGATAGTTTCATGTTTAAGCTAGTTAATTGAGCAAAGCATTTCTATAATTAATTAGTTTTCTTGTTACCCATTCTGTGTTGTATGACGTTCTCCCTGGAATACTCTATGACAATTATTTAAACTACAGAAAAAGTCCAGAACAGGAACTTAAACAGTGCACAAGTGAGCAGAAAACAGGACCCGTATCTTGCCCTTCACAAAAAAATCATGCTCCCTCTTACTAGGCCCATTTGGGATACAGAGTCTTGGAACAAATTCTTCACAGAAACACTTCCAACAGCAAGGCTGGAGAATAACTGCATCCCAATAATAGTTTTTGTACACCACAGAGTACACAATGGGAAAAGTATGAAGGAAAATTGAACCTGAAATTTCAATATTTTGTGGGAGTGCTTCTTTTGTACAAATTTTTTTCTAAAGACAGAATGTTCTCAACACAACCTAAATTTGTGTTTAAAAGCCAAAAATGTTGCTATTGCCACAATCTGTATTAGCATGCAATCTATTGAAACATGCACCAGGAAAACATGATGGATTCATACCAGAGGAAAACTTCATTTTGTACCCCAACTGTCTACATATAGGCTAGGTATTAAGCTACCGAGTCCTGGCAGAACAAGGCATTTCTAGGAGATGTGTTTTTCAGGTCCTGAATAGTATATGACAATTAATTCAGTACTTAGGGAACTAAGTGTCTGCTTGGTGAACATGAGATAGTAGGAATCCTCCATTTAGGCAACAGCAGCACTTCAGGATGATAATTAACATTTTTGCTAAAGTGAAAGACCACTGCACAACTGCTGTCTAATTCTGCAATAACCTTGCAGCTCCAAATGGTAACTTTTAGCAAGCATTACTACGTTTATCTAGAGCACTATCACTTCCCACCTAGCTGCCTCTCTTTTGCCAGAAGTTACTATCCTTCTACCACTTCAGCTGGTTCTAGTCACAACACAATGTCTACATTTAAACATCTTACAGAAATAGGTTTTTCACTAAGATTCAGGACTGAAAAGAAGCAGTCAAAATACAGGCACAGTTTCCACTCCCCGTTTGCCAAAGATTGAAGGTGCCTACAGAATTAAGACACAACAATTCACTGACCCTTGCACAACTGTTTTCAGAATGAGTTTTAGAACACTGAGGGGAAAAACTAGAGGAGCTTTTAACACATGAACTCCAGTATCCAAGTCAGAGATCTATTTTTATATGAAGCTTCTAGTATTCAACAGCAATGTTTATGAGTTCATTCAGAACTCCATGCCATCCTTATTTTCAGCTGAAGAGTTGGTTTCTTTACTACTCATCCATTAACAACCAGGTCAATAAGGCCTTAAAATTTAGGCTTACAACAGGTTCAGGCAGGTTCTAACACTGTATGGAGGCTTGTCAAAGTTAAGAGAAAAAAAAATAAAATGTGTTAACTCTTTTTGTAATGAGAATTTTTTTTAATGAGAATTTCAACTGATCAGATCTCAGAAAGTCAGAAAGTAAAAGCAAGCTTTGTTTTTGTTTAACTAAAACTAAATACATCATTCTCAAGAAGCAGTCAGATTTTGATGGTGCATCTGATAAGTGATAACAGAATCTGCTGGATGTTTTGCATCAAAAAATCCTTTAAGACTCACTACAAACAAAAAAAATGCACTTATAAAAGTGTAATATAATCACATCAAATACTAAATTACAACAAGACTGAAGCAGAGAAAGAAAAGAAGCCTGAAGCTTAGTAGTACAAAATATGACATTATGCAGTTAAGGTTCAGTAAGAACTTGCGGAAGAAATGGGGATTTTTTTTAAATTTGTGAGAGAAGAATGTGGGAGTACTACACCTAGCTACTAAACTGCAAGCGTGTGGAAGACATTAAAAAAATGCTAATTTTTGACCAAATGCATTGGTCAAAGTACTTCTGGTAGAGAAGAGAAAGCTCTAATATTATTCAAGGTCTTGAGGAAGTTTAACCTGGGATACTGGTTGCATAGATTCAAAGAATAGATTCAAATGGGAGCAGTGAAGAGTTATTAAGACAATCCAAGAGACAGAGGTCGTATCTAAGAGACAAGACTAAGTTCAGAGTTTTTTGTCAATGAAACAAAGAGTGAGGGGGTGTACAATACAACCACAATATTGGGGGGAAAAGTCTAAGGGGAGGAACAAGATGTATAGAATAGCTACTTTAATAGCAATGCTGTGGGGAAAAAAAAAAAAGGCAACTGATGAAGTGAATAGTACAGCAATCTGGAATAGGTCTCCAACATAAAGGTCATGAGACAGTATTCTGTCCAGTTTTAAGATAGAACTTGATGAGTTCACGTAAGAGTTTGACACTACACTCCAGGAGCCCCCTTCTAATCTGACACTCCTGTATTTCTTCATATGCCTGTGAAAACGGAAAGAAAAGTAATTATATCTTGTATTAAAATTAACCTACATGACCTAAATTGCTTAAGGGGTACCAATGAATAACTAATATATGGACTAGGAAAATGATCTAACAGATGTTGATGAGCTCCTTAATTCAACAAAATCTTACATCATTTTTTGCTAGTTAGTGATAGAACACACTAACATTCTCTATCCTATAAACAATTCAAAAGATTTATAACATTTTTTTGCCTAAGCTCTTCCATACTTGTCACCAAGGAAAGAATGATCAGAGACTTAAGTAATTTCAATTTCCTTCTCACAGACCACTTGAGGTTTATGGCTGCTGCTCAAAAAGAAAAAAATTTACGAAGTACAATTCTTGCAGCAACATCTGTCAGCAGCAAAAGGTTACTTCTAAGAATTCTTTTTTAAAATCTAAACCCACAGCTCTAGCTCAAACCACCACCTTCAGAAATCTAAATACATTCCCTGGTCATCTTTTGTAGGCAATATCACTCCTCCCACTACAGATCATGCCTGTCTGAAGGGAAATAAGGATTGCAAAAAAAAGGTTTTCAGCAGCAAATAAACCCAATATTACCTTGAACATTAATTTTAATCTCATTATCCCCATCTTCCAGTGCAAAAGAAAATTCACTCTTCCCTTTCCAACAGTGTGTTGACAATTGCAAGAAAAATTCTTGAGCTGGAGAATAATTATGGGCAGGATATTTTAGGAAATTCTTGACCATTGTAACTTCTACCCAAGGACCACTTTTGCATCCTTCTTCTCTATACCAGCTGGAAGTGTTAGTACCTGACCTCGGTTCTCTGAGAATTAATTCAGCCCTAGGGACATGAATCCGTAGACTCCCTGACACTCATGGATTGGTTTTGTATTTTGGTTTTTTGTTTTGTGAGTGGTGGTTGTTGTTGGTTTTTTTGTGTTTTTGTTTTAAAAACAAAGTAGGAGCCTATGTTCTCCTTCGTTGTTTCATTCAAGCCCAGGCTTATATAACTTAGTGGTATCTGATGGAGACTAATTGAGGGATAGAGTATACAGAAAAAAGCTTACTAACAGGGACTCAAAAAAGAATTACTTCTACTCTCCTACCCCAAAGACTTTGTTTCTGTCAATAAAGCAATCAAATATCATGAAAAAAATATTGATTCCTTCCACCCAAACTATTAGAGGCTATTAGATAACTATAACATACTTTGTGTTCCACCAGGTATGTTATCCTTTACCCACACGTTAAGTATATCACGATTTTATTTCACCCTTATGTCAAGGCATAAAGCTTGTTGTTTTTTAAAAAAAATAAAATCCAGCATCAGAGAGGACCATTACCTATAGACGAGAAGTCTAGCTTTCTTGCTTCCCCCTGCCTCTGGCATAGCAGTGGACAGTAACAGAGAACTCATTTCACCCAAACACCACAGCATAGTTGCATTCATGATAGACCTAACTGAACAAGAGACATTTGATTCAAGAGATTTTTTGGGACAGATTTAGAAGGGGGGGTGAAAGTTTTAAACATGCCAAAACAGGGGCAAAAGTATTTTAAGTTGTGACATAAGATTCAAGTATTTTTTCCTCCAGAACTACTCCTTTTTGTATGGACACTGTAGATGTCAAAGATACTACCGTTAAAAACAAATAATGCCTGTAACAGACCAATTAACCACCCAGTTCTCCCTGAATTATTCAGATTTTAGCAAAAGCAAACTCTTTGGATAAAGTCACACATCTCTTACCAGAATTTTTTCCTCAAAGGGAAAGCATGCTGGTTCTTAAACTGGCTTTCCATCCAAAGGAGCACCTGTTTCAGAAATACTTTCAGAACTATTGCTAAAGTTTTCAAAACAAGGCTTGCACCTCATTAATTTCTGGAGTGGACTGCAATTCCACACATCAGAAAGTTGACTAAATCCTCTCACTGCCTGTCATAACTCCCCCATCAATTTCAAGGATGCATTTAAAGCTTCATTTTTTTCTTTTCTTTTTTATATTTGAGACAAAATACATTGATATTTAGCAAAGGTAAAACGCAGTGATGCCAATAGCAGTCTGACATGCTATGACATGCTGTGGTTACTCTGCATTGCAGTTACTACCATCCCCTATTTTATTTGATATTTCAGTGGCAAGAAACAAAACTAATCCAAAATTAAGTTATCAAAGTTACAAAATATGTACCTTCAGATTGTTGTGTAACATAACTTCCTGCCTAGAAAGTTGTTCTTCATCACGTCAGTTTAACTTTTAATAGAAACTATTAAGTATTTCTAAAAATGTATAGTAACTTACTTTACACCTAAGAATAAAAGAACCAATCCAATAGTTCTCTGAACTAAATAACTTTTAAGTAGACTTTGAACACTTAAAGTTCCAAACAATTAGAGAAATGTAAATATTAAACAAATCATAATTTAGCAGTTTTCCTGCTTGCAGTCTCCTCCTCTATGAATTGCCATTCTTCCTAAACCAAAACTATATACACACACATACCTCCATATTCCCTAGCTTGCCCCAAAATTCTTCCCCCTCAATTGTTCCTTCAGAATAGATTCTATATAAACTTCTTTTTCAGTCTTCCGGTTCAAGTGCTACCAGTCTAACCCTAGACAAGAATAATGCAAAAGCTTAGCAGATACAAATAATACGGAATGAAAGTGTTGATAGTTTTATTCATGCAATAAACACGATTTTCTGGCAGATACATTGGGTTGATCCCTTCTTTAATGATACCATGATTGGTTAATAGAATTAGTACTAAAAACTCTATGGCTTTTTATTAACCATGTTGTTCCTCCTCCTTCAAAATGCTATGTGGAGCTACTGTCACAGAAATCAAGTATGATAAAAGTACTGACCAAATTACAAACCACAACAGTTAGATATGACAAATAAGAAGTGATGTTTCTAGAACATTCTGAAGTGAATTATCCTTGTTCATTTGTCTTAAACATCCAGATTGTGTGGAAAGAAAAAAATCTCAGAAGTTATTTGTAATTTTTAGACAATAAAAATAAAGGGATATGTGAATAAGTATTAATAGAGGCACATACACAGATTATTGCTTAGTTGAAAGCTCTTTTTTTTTTTTAATCAGACTACTTTTTAAATAGCTCAGTGATAAGGCTTACCTACAAATACACACAGTAAAATTGCAACAAATATAACACACAGGACAAAATCAGAGGGAGTGTGGGGAAGAAACACCAGCTGACTACCAGTGTTCTGCAAGATGCTTGAGACAAATGAACTCCTTGAAAGGATAAGTAGGACAATATCAATTGGAGAAGTAAATTGTTATTATATCTTCATAGAGCAAGTACTGCGCCCACTTCTGTTGCCTGTATTTCAAGCTCTTTACAATTGCTGGGAGGTTTCTTAAAAAAACAACACAGAAAACAAACCACAAAAATCATTTGAGGTCTGAGAGGCAGATTGAGTTCTTTTTCTGTAAAGGATCAGCATATTTAGTTCAAAAGAAAATCAGTGAATGCCCTTAATGAAATCTACAGATAGAGAAAGGATAATTTCTAGCAGTAGGTAATCCTTTACATCAAGCAGAAATATGAAGATGATCCAGTATCTGGGAGCTGAAGTAAAGTCAGGCTAAGTATAAAGGTAAGTTCACAACAACAAGGGTAATGCAAGAGCATATCTAGATATGTGAATATACACTATATCACCTGAAGTTTTCAAGTAAAGACAAAAGACTCTAAAAAAAACCCCAGTACAATAGAATATCCACACAGTATCATCTAGATTTAGAAATTACTGTTCTATTGTCTTGCATTACAGAGGCTAAGAGAACAACAAACTGATTATTCTGATATAAAATTCAGACAACTAATATTTTGCTTTTGAGGTATCATAATTTATATAGGTAGAAGTATTTTTTACATATGTACCTAGTGCCCCACTTTAAATTACAGTAAATGTTTTAAAAATATCTTAAAGTGAATAATAAATAAATAACATTAATATTTTTAAATAATTTTCTTTAATTTGTCATTAAGACAGGAATCACATTTTTAAACATTTATGAGGTGCTATAAGCTAGATATTGAAGACTACATTTAAGATACTTTATTTAAAAAATTAAGATGTTAGTAAATGCCTAGCTACAACACGACAGGTAAAACAAGACATAAAATGTTTTAAAATGTTCACTTTTTTCAAAAACAAAAATATACTACATTGATTAAGATATATACATGAAAAGTTATCAAGATAAGTCAGCAAAAACACACTGACTGAGACTTTCAAAACGCATATATTTAGGAAGAATATGAACAAGATCAGGAATCTAGGAGAAGGGGAAAAGGATTTAGATGTGAGGACTTACATGCCTTACAAATTTAGAGTCTTTTTAAATTTCTTTTGCTTTGGGCACTTCCTGGAGGAGCGTCTTTTTTGTTCTTCCATTTCGCAGATAAACTATTACATTCTTTTGACCCATGGAAAGCATGCAGACATAAAATACAGAACTCAAATGCACATGCCTCTCTGCTACATAATCCCCGTTTCTTTACCAATTGATACTTAGCAGGATATTGACATCTTGGACAGGGTTTTAGAGCTTCATCAGTGAACAGGGTTTTAGCAACCTGTAGCAAGAGCAGGGTGAGAAGAGCTACTTAGTTCTTGTAAATGAAAATTTCCTAAAAACTGAAAGTGAAGAATTTCTTAGCTACCTACTTTTACGTATTCTTCCTGTCTACAAGCTGAATGGGGAACAGAACTGCATCTCCTGGGTGCAAGTTCAGTGTATGAATCTGGTGTTTGCACTGCAGAAGTTCTGGCTTGAGCTTGAACAGGCCTTAGAGCAGATCTATTGAGAACATTAAGTCTTGTGGCAGCATCTTCAGCTTTCAATAAATATTCCTGTTAAAGTTTATAATTATAAAGAAAAGGAAAAAAAAAAA
>VYZM01008044.1:310719-327275 GCA_013398915.1 Dromas ardeola
TTTTGTTTTCCCTTTGCAACAACACATTAGAAAAGGAAATTATGTATAGGTCATGTATTTCCCATTAGAAGTTTATATTTAACAAGGGAACACGAGACAGGAACCATTAAAAACAAAATCCCATGAGCAAGAAAAAGCCAGCTCTCCTTTAGCACTCTCTGCTGGTCCTCATGTTTCTCAATTAGGACACATCTCAATAGCAAGCATGGAAATAGCAAACAAGTTTTGTCACAATTAAACCACAGTTACACTGAAATGTGTGTGTATACACAGGTGGAGGATATGAAAAAAGTTATACTGCTATTAATATGCTTACTTTTCTAGATACCGCTTAAACTTCTGTATATCCTTCTGATGTTCGTAAGTACACCATGAAGAAGCTTAGCCACAAGCAGTCCTGAAAATAATCAGGAAGTAGCCTAGAGTGCATCCTACAGCACTCAGACTAGAGTGAAATGAAAAATGAGGAACAGCATGATACAGAGGTATGAACAGGGTTTAAGATCTAAAGCCAGAATCAGTTGAGGAAGAGGTCCTATGGGATTCCCAAGGCAGGGGGTGGAGGGGTGGAGAAAATGAAAAAGAAAGTCTCCCATAATTGAAAGACTAGTATTCAAATTGTGGAAAGTTGGGGGGTGGGATAGAAAGCAATAAAAGGTATTACATTCTCCTGTTAGAATCCTTCATGTACTCATGTTGGAACTGCCTCTATTATAGAATTGTTTTGGTTGGAAGCGGCTGTTAAGATCATCAAATCCAACTGTTAACCATCAACTACCTTTCTGTAGCTTTACAAGGTGTTTTCTCTTTCCTCTGACCTGTCTTCTTTCACACTTGAAAAAAATACTGAGACAAACCTTACCCCAGCTTCTTCTTTCAGTTGTTTTATGTACAACTTTCTCCTTTTATCTGCACTTTTATCTTGTACAATGATTTCACGCCAGTTTTTGCTTACTTTCCAAATGCTGGAATAAATGAATTAATGAAGTTATCCACTTTCACATTTTTGCCAAGTAGTACAGAAGTCACGATAGTAAGACTACCTTTTAAAGATTTTTTTTCATGATTTCATATACTATTTGTCATTTTACAGACTACTGCTATATGCTACGAAAGTTCAACATATTGTTATGAAACATAGATCTCATGTACTCTTATGCACCACTGTATAGAATAATAGAAGAGTCTAGAGAATTGCAATATAAATAACACAACGTAGCTTTGACTTACAAAATTAAGTTCCTTCCTTCCACATAAGCCACTTACTGAGCTTGTTTCTAAAGTCACATTTTTGTGTGCTGTGTTCTAAAAACATCCTTGCCCTTATATTTTCATGTATTCTTCCACTCCCTTTATAACTAACACCCACAGCACTCTTAATTTCTTTGAAGTAAGTGACAGTTTCTATCGATTAAAAATTAATCTAGAACATTACTCATGAAGTCAAATTCTTTCAGCATCTTTGTGCTTAGAAATAACAGAATACTAAATATACAAGAAAAAAATCTAGAAAATGTGTTTTGAGTGCTATGCATTATTGGGGAACTTTTAATGAGAAGAAATTACTTTCTATGCTTAAAGACTTTTAATATATTTTAAAGTGGACAAATAATGTGATTTGGTTTTCAGTTTACTACTTCCCATATTTGGCTTTTTGTTTGTTTGCTTTGTCAGGTTTTGTTTTGTTTTTTAATTCCCCCATACAATATATTTTTAGCACTACACAAAAAGAGCCACTTGGTTAATGGTGACAAAACTTTTAATTTCCCCAGAAACAAACAAATTCTATTGACAGCACCCGCCATTCTAGAAGTTATTATAATTTATTTGCAGAAATACATATTTTCACCTTTTCTGGGGACAATATAAAAAGCAGTAGTACTTACCTGCACAAACTTTCCACTGTCAAAGCATCTAAAACTATAGCAAGAACATGTGTTAAATTTCTGTATTTTAATTCTGTTAAAATATCTAATTTTTCAAGGCCCATTTTCTTGCCAATAAGTCCAGCAAGAACATGTTCTAACGCAAATATTTCTGTTCCATCAATATTCTGTGATATTTGGTTCTGGTCTGATCTTTGTCTTTGCAAGCAAATTTCATGAACTATTTTCAGAGCTGGAGTTCTTGAGAGATCTCCGTGACTTACAACTAGGTCCCCACTAGGATGTTCTTCTAAAACTAATGCAGAGTCTTCACTGGCAAAATTTCTTTCTTCTGTTAACATACATGCTGAAGTAGGAGGACTGCTATGATTATCTTCTGTCTCTGACTGTGAGCCTTGTTCCTGAAGAGTGGATAACTTTCTAACTTTTTCAAGTTTTCTTGTCTTTCTTTTACTATCCAGAATTTTGGAACCTTCTTTACGTTTTTGGAAGAATTCTCGGAAAGATCCCTCATGATCAGATGATGAGTCTCCTGATTTGTCCAGATGAAGTGAATTATATCCACTATCCTCAGGTATTGAAAGATCTGGGTAACTTTCCAGCTTAACAGGGGGAGAGTTTATTTCACTTAGTTCAAAGTTAAAGCTCTCTACAAGACTGTTGACAGAAGTCAGGAACTTACCCTCATTGGTCTCAGGTAACACATTGTAACTAGAAGTCCTAAGCAACCCATCACTAACACTCACAAGGACACTTCCATTTAATTCATTAATGTTACTAGCAATAACATCCTTACGCTGAATTGGAGATAAACATTCTGGTTCTAGCAATAAGGGGTCCTTACATTTGGACTCATCTAGCGTAGAAGTCCTTTGTTGTGAAAAGGAAAGTCTCCGTTTTGGGCAATCAGGATTAGAGCCCTCAGTTTTTGAAGTTCTAGCTGTCAGAGGTTTGTAATCTTTATCACGTGGAGAATCTGAAGTAGTTTGTGAAACTCTTTCTTCAGAGCTCAAAACGCAAGAGAATACTTTTTTCCTGCTACTCCCTGAAGAACTAGGTTGTCTTTCACAGCATCCTGCAGTTGTGCCAGCTGGAACAGTCTTAGATAAAAGTAGCCTCCTGCGTAGTGAGGAGCCTTTTCTACTCACTTTAGGAGTTTCAAAAAAATCTGCACTTCTATTTGCCTGTCTTCTTTCTGATAAGGAGATAGAATTCATTTCATTTTCAACAGATGATGACACAGGAAAGAGGGCACTTGTATGAATGTGCTCAGAACGCTCTTGTAGCAATGATAAACTCGTTACACTCAGTGCTGCTTTATGTTCTACATCAGGATCTTTTACTGACTCATTGCATCTGCTATCCAGAAATACCGAAGTGCAATATGTGTCTTTAAAATTTGAATATTTCAAATTGCTGCTGGGAGATGTTAATCTATTTCTTTTAAGAGTATTGAACATTAGTGATTGACTGTCTGACATCTTCTGCTTGGCACTTTGACTTTGTAAATGAAGATACCAGTGTTATTTCTGAAACAAATGATAAAAGCAGTCACTAAAACACCCTCAGATTAGTGAGAAAGCCTTGTGTAAGTCTACCAAGCTAGCAGCCATGGCAAAAGTATTTTCATTAGTCCTCGTAGCAACAGTGCTTATACATGAACACAAAGATAAATTACAATCAAGTAGATGGTTAGAATGAGTGATTAAAATGCATAGTACACCATAAGTGAGGCAAATTAAAACATACATACAGTTAGCTAATTGATCTGCTAATCTTCATCCAGGGAAAAACACTTCAAATAAGCAACACAGCAACTAGAGTCTCATTTGTGGTGAAATCTGTGACAGAACTCCCCCTCATTCCAATAGGACCTAGTTTTTCATTAGCACTGTGTTATTGGTTCATCCAACCACTAACAATTCAGTCCTCAAGAACTAGCAGAAGCTCAGGTAACAGATAGCGTTTAGATAAAAGGCATTTTCTCCTTAAGAAAAGTGAGAGGACTAATCATGAAGTCACAAGTCTACAGGTCTATTATTTGGATCCCTACAGTCCCTGGAGAGAATAAAACTTGACCTCTAGTTACAAAGTGAACAGTGCATTCTTATCTACCTTAATATTTAAATATTATTTTGTAAAGAAGCTCTCTGCTTTTGCTCAGATCTGTGGGTAAACTGAGCGTTCTGAAGCTTTAAAGCGTAAAAAAATTGATGGACTGATTATACATCCTCTCAACATGTACATAGAAAGAAAATTCCTTTTAAACTTAGTAAGCATAAAAACTTCTAAGATCTTATATATATTTTCCTAGAAGAGTTACAAGTGGCTGATGCACCCATTTAAATCAGAGATGTAAGAATACAGACTTACTTTTTTTTTTCCCCACTCATACATGGCAGAGTTTCTACACCCTAACCGGGGTAGCAATAGGTTACTGCTTTCTACACACAAGACATAGTAACCATATAAAAGATATCATGAATAATGCCAGTATGAGGGCTGTTCTCACAGAAACCATAGTAGCTCACATCAACATTGCAAGACTTTCAAAGTTGGAATCAGCACCTTTTACTGGGGTATGTTACTGGCCTCTAGAACTGGCATTTTGGAACATAAGCCTGGCAATCACAGAATCGTAGGGGTTGGAAGGGAGCGTTGGAGATCATCTAGTCCAACCCCCTTGCCAAAGCAGGTTTACCTAGAGCAGGCTGGACAGGAACGCATTCAGACGGGTTTTGAATATCTCCAGTCATTGACTTTTCAGAACAGACAAAAATAGGAATTGTTAAAGGTGGCTTAAACAACAAATATTAAGACATTGCTAATATCCCAGCAGTCCTGACTTAGTCAAGCCCTAAACCACCAAATACAAGCAGTGGGAACCCAATCTGGGGGGGAATGGTGGTGGGGGGAGGGGAACAACACACTGATCTTTGATCTTGGGTCATTTAATTAGCATTTTTTGCCATGCTGAAGGCACTTTATAGGATCATTTCATTATAGAAAGTGCTTTGTTTTGTTTTCTACTGTGAAGAGACAGCAACATATAGAAGTTCAAAAGGAACAGGATATTAAAGAGCAGACTGTGAGAGCTTGGCATAAAGGCCTACAGAATCATGCTAATATCCGTATGAAAACAAATATATTTAAAACAAACAAAAAAAATCATCCACATTAATTGAGAAAAATTCTTCCAGGAAAGAAAGGTATGTGAAAATAATTCCAAGACAACAGCAAACTCTGCTTCCTTTCCCTCTCCCATCTACCTCTTCAAGACACAAATGCTGTGTCATGAAAATAACTTTTAAAAGGTAGGAAAAAGGTATGAAGAGTCTATGTAGTACATTGCTGCTCTTCAATTGATTATTCACACTATGAGCGGAGGACCACATCAAAGCCCTTCTTTTTGTAAAAGGAGGAAGACCTATAAGACACCTGTAGTAACAACAGGGCATTATCTTTGTGTAATCTACAAAAAGAATAGAGGTTTCATTTTCTATGATGAGTTTTGGTGAACTGCAGTTAGGTAGCAAACATTACCAGGAGATATTCCTACCAAAAAATGCTGATGGTCAGAGATTTAAATTTTGAATGCTGTTTAGGGACAGCTATTAAAAATCTCAATCCCACCAGAAGAACACCAACCAACTACATGCCCACACATACCTTTAAAAAAAATATTTTCCTTAAACACAGTCAAACTAATCACCCACTTAACAAAAGTGCACAGGCAGGTTAAGAAACATAATGTTCAGGCAGCATACTGAAGAAACAACAAAAGGAAAACTCACGTTTGCAGTTTCATTCTCAGATATTCCATGGGAGAAATTATCTAATCTTATGAACAATTGAGAGTAAAGGAAACTTAAAATAATACAGTATAAAATAATTTTAGCAAATTGGTGTTTCAAGTAACACAAAATCACAGAAAAGCAAGTTTTTGCATGTAGAGGAGAGCAGAACAGCAGAGCTTTTGATTACTCAAGTAAAAGCCAAAAATATGCTGTAGATACGCCAACGTCCAGCAGGAGGAGCCTGTGGGTTTACTATTCTGACTTTGAGAGAACAATTTTGGAAAAATTATAGGGAAGCCACTGTAAATACAGAGTGAATAATGTCCATTATACTTCTTTACAGCAAATCCCAGTATACACCTCAGGTATACACATTTTTTTTCCAAGACATATTACTTGTACAAATTAAGATTTAATTTAAACACAGTGTCTCATTTTACAAATACAGTACAGAAAGGAAAGCCTTTCTCATAGTAGAATGAGATGGTACTTACATTCATAAGAGTTGCCTAGTAAAACCTCTTATTATTTGTCTAGTGTTTTATGAGCACTTCCTTTTTTATCAGGAGAAAATTTTCATCTACTAGATTTGATACATAACATTAAGCCTTTTTCATTTGGGAATCTTGAAGTAATTTCTGAAAATACTGTTAACCTTGTTTTAGACATCATGAAACAGATGTGCAGGGAAGAAAAGAGTGGTCATATTGCAAGTCAGTTACAGAGGAAGGAATAAAATCCATATCTGCTAAGTGTAGTTTCTTGTACTTTATACATTTCTCGTATCTAATCATTATATGTATATTAGTAATGATATATCTATCATTACTAATTTTGTAGTTTTCAAATTGATCTACAAGCCAACTGCAAACTTTCTGGCAGTTCACAGAACAAAATACTTCATATTCAGAGACCCAAACTAAATTAAGAACAGGATTCAAATATTTAGACAAGAAATAATTTCTGGCAAGCATAATCTTACAAAGTGTTCTAAAGAGGTAAAAATGTTTGTTACTAGAAGGCAATGTAAATGCTGCCTATAACTTCGACATAAGTTCTAGGATGGAGTCACACCTATTCCTGATACTAATTTACATTCCCCAGTAACACACACTGAACATTTATGCCTCAAACAACATGTTTTCTGTCCTTGTTTGTCACTGCTCACCATTGTTAACAAAACAGATAAAGGCAAAGTTTTGGTGATACAAGGATATTTTCCTCGTTATTTAAACAGATATCTTATCTGCAGGAAAACTGATTATCTGAAAACTCTGCTCTTTGAGCACGCAGCTCTAAAAACACAAAGTCATTTGTACATTCACAGGTATCAACATGGCATAGGATGGCATAGCTAAGTCCTTTCTGTAAAATGTGGGTCACTTACCCTAATTTGTGAAGCAACTCGAGATCTTCTAAAGCAAAGATGCTGTACTCAAAGGAATGTTTACCCTTACTGATAACCTAGAGTGAGAAGGGATGTGGAGAGAAGAAAGAGAGGTGTAAGAGAAACATTACCCAGGTGAGACACCATTTTCAGTCGGTCTGTATAGGCATTCACTGCAAAATCTAATTACCCAGCGATGGTGATTGGTGGCTACCTAGGGACCAGCATCCGGGGGTCTCTCAGTCACCTGGGACGCCAGACACGAGCAAAGCAACAGCTTCACCTCCTCATCTGGCAAATCCAGCCAAGGGCACAGAGCCCGGAGGCCCCCTACCACCGAACGCGGCTGAGGCGGCCGGCGGGGCTCCCTGAGAGCCGGAGAGGAGGGGAATCCTGCCGCCTCAGCAGCTCGCCGCCCGCTCTGGGGCCCGTTGCCCTTAGCGAGGAGCCGCTTCGCTTCTCTCCACCCACACCGGCTCCTCGCGTGCGGCCGCCGCTGCTTTCCCTCGCTTGGATTTGAACTACCCGCCCTTACCAACCGCTGCCTCCCCCGCCCCCTCCGCGCTGCGAGCCCCGGGAGAGCGGCGGCACCGCCCTGGGGCAAGGGACAGGAGCCTGAGGAGACCGGCCCCACCGAACGGGAGAGCCCGCTCCTCAGGAACGCGGAGAGGTACCGGCGAGGCTCACCTCTCTCCTCACACTTTATACCCCTGCCCTGCGGCCCTCTCCCGGCCCACCATTAAAAGCGCCCCTGCGCCCTTCCTCCCCCCACCTTGCTGCTTCTCGGGGGCCTGAGGAGGGTGAGGCTTTCCCGCCTCTCCGGGAGCCCCTCAGCTCAGCTCCCTGCCGGCGGGCGCCAGCGCCGAGGGGCAGCTCCAGGGGCAATGGGCGATCAACGGCCAGCCGGATGCTTTCACAGATGACGAACCTTATCCGCACCGCAACCTTTAAGATTGAGTTAATTAATTCGAGTTAATTAGTGCATTTGTACCCGACGGCCCAGGATCACAGAGCGTTTGTCAAGTGCCTTCTCCTTTCAGTCAGCTGTCAGCCGGGTGGGAGATGCCCAGCGATGACGCCTAGTTTTTGCCGTGTTTTAGTTAATCTGTATATTGAAAAAAACCAACCCAACCCCTAATACTCGGGTGTCCGTTTCTCCAGGGCTCGGTACGGCCACCGAGGCCACCTGCAGGCCCAGGCAGGCGGGGGCGCTGCCGGCGGCGGGAAGCGGCCGCCCCGGGCAGGGAGCGGGATTGGTTGTAAGGAATAAATTGTTTTACTCTGAGGGTGGTGAGACCTGGACGGCTTGTCCAGAGAAGCTGTGGATGCCCCATCCCTGGAAGTGTTCAAGGTCAGGTTGGAGGGGCTTTGAGCAGCCTGGTCTAGTGGGAGGTGTCCCTGCTGATGGTGGGACTAGATTGACTTTGAAGGTCCCTTCCAGACCAAACCCTTCTGTGAGTCTGTGAGACAGAGGAAAGGCCAAATAAATCATCGTTTTGTTGTCCTTCAGCTGAGTGTTACTCTCCTTCACCTCACTAATAAATAAAACATTTACCCCGGGTTATCCCTAATTTTTCTGCTTCTTGCCCGGTTTACACTTCCAGTTTTCTCCCTCCACCAGGACAACGTCCGATCTGAACGAGAGATGTCAGAACGTCATGTGCGACTCTAAAAGCAGAACCTACGTCCAAAGAAGCTAAGTAGAAGCTTTAAAAAAAAAAAAAAAGAAAGCCTAAATTAGGTAACATAATTCCTATCGGTGAGGTTCAGCATGTGCAGCCTTCCCCTGCTGCACCCTCCCGCCTGCCACAGCCGAGCCGCCGGCCCGAGGGAAACCGGAGTTAAAAGTTACCTACCCAGAACCAGGGGAAACCCTGACATCTCTAGGTAAAGAATATTATTTTACGTGACTACAGCTAAAAAGAGAAAGGCTCTTGGGATACCTCCCCCCTTCCTTTTCAGAAGAAGAAATCATTAGAAACTTTCAGAAATGTAACACGAGTTTTCTGAAAGTGCTTTCTGTGGTGTCGTCTATTTCACATGAATTGGAAGAAATTCTTTTTCAGAACTTCGTATTTATTTATAAAATAAATTGCCTTTTCTGTGAAATTGACAGCTTGTTAGCTCCTTAAAGCGGGACACAGCAGCTGCAAGTTCTTTCTCTGTCACTCAAACCCGGCTGGATTTATGTGACTTGGATCAAAAATATACAAGAATTGTAACAAGTTGTAGCTGTGGCATTTAATGCAATACACTCCAAAACCCGCGATTTAACAAAAAGTGTCACAAAACCAGAAACAACAAACAAACAAACAAAAAAACCCACCACACAAACAAACCCCTTAACCCAAACCTGAGAACGCTGCTTCTAAACAAACAAAACGAGGTGAGACAGTCTGCAACACGCTGGGGCTGCGCTCGGCTACGGCCGCGTTCCCCTCCCACCTCAAAAGCCCCCCTGCGGCTCCCACCTCCCCCGCAAGCCCGCCCCCACGCTATCCTGCCGGTTCCCCGGGTGCTGTTTCACTTGGCGGGGCAGTGAAAGTCTCCCACACCGTCCCGTCCCGTCCCGTCCCGACCCTTTCTGCGACTCCAAGTCCCAGGGGCATCTTTAGGGCTGGTGTTTATCAGCCCATCAGAATGGGGGTTTTACTGTTAAAGCGCCGCACTGGAAGGAGGCGGGCTTTGTCAGAAACGGCTGAAGTAACTGAAGATCTGTGAAAACATCCTATTTTTCCAAGGGAACAATTAAAGGGTGCCAATAATCAAGCAATTACATGATTTCTTTCTTAATAGTGGAGACCTTATTTTCACAGAATTAACTTTAAGTGACTTTTCCACGGTGGTATTATTACCGAGTCCTTTTAAAATTATCGATTTGTCAAACGCATTTTAAAATACGAAACGAGCCTGGAGAAATAATACCTTTCGGGTTTTCATTTGTTTATTTATGAGATGGTAATTACTTAGTGTGCGTTTACCAGGTTTCAGGCTTTCTTTCCCCCCTCTCCTTCAAACACTTGGTGCACACCCACCCCTACGAGGACCGGGAGGAGAGGAGGAGGCGGGTAGTGATGACACGATGAAGTCAGAATCGAGACGAATAACTCTGCTTTTCCCATGTCGTTTTTCTCGCATGTGCTTTATTCTGGCGCTCCAAGAGTTCTATTTAACTTTATCCATACACAGCAGTATGGAGAAGCAGGTGAGCTGCCTAAAATCATTACTGTATTTTCATTGTCTAACTTAAATACAGAATTAGGAAAACCGCAACTATTTATTATTCCTCAAGTTTATTTTAGATAAGCTATAGGTCGCGTATGAAGGTGATTTGCTACCACGAGAACAACATCAATAGATTAACAACTGATAAGACCTCATACATATCAATGCATTCGGGTGCTTAGGAAACATTTTTATTCAGTAGTCAGAAACAGAAAAGAAAGACCTTTCCTTTCAGCGGGGAACCTTTTGAATGATGAAGTAATTTAAATCGGCATGTTCACAAAACACAATATTTGTTAAACATTTTTCCAGGAATAAAGCAAAGAAAGCTATTTCTACAAAATAGATTCAAAATTCACACCGCCCGTGAGGTTGAGCCGGTGACTGAGGGAGCAGCCGGCGTCGCGTCAAACTAGTGAAACTAACCTGAGCCAACTAACTAGTCGTCTGCACTATTTCAGTTCAGTACGTGCGGGAATCGCCGGCATTTGGATTTCTTTCGTGATACGACCTTGCGCTTAAAATACATAGTATCGCGGCGCGTCAGTTTATCTTAACGTGGTCGTACATACGATGGTACATACGAAGCCGCCCACCCAATTAAAATACCGAGATGTGGTTTTTATCCGCGGATTTTAGGTAAAACGCTTCTGAAAACGGACAGGGCAGTGGGGTCGAACGCCTCGGCGGCTTGGAACCCCGCCGCCGCACGGCCAGGCCCGGCACGGGGCGTCCTCTTCCCCGCGGCCGGGTACGGCCAAACGAAAACACCGGCAACGGCGGTTCTTATTTTATTTATCTCTTTCCTCTTAGGGGCCCGGCGCCGCTGTTCACACGAAAGCTTCTCCGTTAACAAACGCCACCAAATGCTCTGTGTTCTTCCCCAAAGTGGGTAACGCCGGTAGCGGAGTGTTTATTACTCTCCCCGCGGGGGGGAGGCCGGAGCCGACGGCCCACAGCGACAGACGCGGCGGCACCAACCCCGCCTCCGACGGCGTTCCCTGTGTCGTCATCAGCCGGCGCCGCGGAGACGGCGAGGCCGGTGGCGGTGCTTGCGCAGGTGAGCGTAGGTCGGGGCTCCTCCGGGGCTTTCGGGCTGCTCCCTTCTGAGCCCGTGGCCCCCTTCCCTCCGGCGTAAAAGCTCCGCGGGGCGGCGGGGGAGGCCCCGGTGCGGAATTGGGGCCGGCTGGGGTGTCTGGGGCCGGCTGGGGTGTCTGGGGCCGGCTGGGGTGTCTGGGGCCGAGGGGCCGGGGAGGAAGGTGGCCCGTCCTCCTTCGTGGGCTCTGAGGGGGATGTGGAGGAGCTCAATAACTCATATAGCTGTAACTGTGGCCCTTCTTAATTCAGCTCTGTTTTAGACATGCTGCTGTTTTCCAGTGCTAATGGATGACTGCTTATATCCTACTACAATGTACCAACAAAAAGACTATAACACATGTGGATTAAGGTTCTTTTAAACGGAGTGGCATAATGGGTGTTCTAACAAGGTGGTTTGTCAAGTGTTGATCACAGTCTCCTAAATAAAAGGATGAATTGTTTCTGTCAAGCCTGTCCCTCTGTTTTCAAGACCCTAGTTTTCCCAGTTGAATTTATACTGAAACAAACTGTGAAGATTAGGGAAATAATCCTTACTGTAATATTAAGCAAAAGCATCCGAGAGTCATGCTCATAAAGAAGGCTTTTCACTGAACATAAGGGTTAGGAATGCTCGTCTTCTATGTCAGGCAGAACAGCGACACAGAAAACAGCAACCTCCAAAAAAACTGCAAGGAGATATTCATGTTCTAGTATAGACTGGCATTGGGTGGGGAAAAAAGGGTTTACTATATCTACTGGTTACAGCAACAACATTAAAATTTATGTTTGCGATCATATTTACATGTTAGGAGAGGATTACTGAAAGCTTGACAGAATGTTTGTGGAGTATTTGTAACTACTTTGTCTCATACTGTGAAGGAATACTTGTATCCAAATAAGTCTGAACAATCAAAACCATTATAGGGCATTAAGAGGTGTTTGAGGGGTACCACTGAGTTATCAAACTCTTGATTAGTTTGGTAATCATACACACCTATGCTAGGATTTTTGAGCGTGAAATTTCTTCTCTCTGGCCCCTCATTTTGTTTGGTTTGGTGTTTTTTTTTTTAATTCCTATTACTCTTCTACCTATAGTATGTTCCCAGGATTTCTAATCCCTTAGTTCAATGAAAAGGTAGATTAGATTAGACAGTATTGGGGGAGGGGAAGGGGAATAAAACAAGGCTTATCTTGTTTATGATAGCACTGTCATTATATGAATGATATATAAGAAATTATTTATGTTTCCAGCAAGGAAATTCTTACCATTGGCAGGAGGGAGGAAAGAAAATATTCATTGGGCTTTAATGTTTAAAATCCTATTTTGTGCTGTCTCCATCTTTGTAGGTTTTCTATACCAGATTGGCAAAGCTTAGAGAAACCTGATGTTACTCTGCTTTTGAGAAATTGAACGAGATGACTTTCTGAAGTCTCTTCCAACATTAATTATCCAGTGTCCTGTGTATCAGATACAGATGGAATTTGTTTATATTACTTTTAAGGAAGTTTTTCATCTTCTGTTAGCTTTGGATTGAGATATTCATAGAATCATGGAATAGTTTGGGTTGGAAGGGATGTTTAAAGGTCATCTAGTCCAACCCTCCCCTGCAATAAGCAGGAACATTTTCAACTAGATCAGGTTGCTCAAAGCCCCGTCCAACCTGACCTTGAATGTTTCCAGGGATCTACCACCTCTGTGCGCAACCTGTTGCAGTGTTTCACCACCGTTATTGTAAAAAATTTCTTCCTTATGTCTAGTCTAAATCTACCCTCTTTTAGTTTAAAGCCGTTACCCCTTGCCCTGTTGCAACAGGCCCTGCTAAAAAGTTTGTCCCCATCATTCCTGTAGGCCCCCAATATGTTTGTGATAGGCCTTGAAAAAGTAATTTAAAAAACAAAACAAAACACTAGTGTGCATGTTGCGTTTTTGTTGTTGTTGTTGTTTAGAACATGGATTCACAGAAGGATGTTCAACCTCCAAAGCAGCAGCCAATGATTTACATTTGTGGAGGTAAAGACAAGACATCAGTGCATTTTTTTTATTTGTTTTATTTGCATGTTTTAATAATGAAGAATGCATAATCATAATACTGAAGAGTACATAAATACAAGTAGTTGCAGTGTGGATCCTGATGTTCTTTAAAGCTTTACACACTGATGGTACCACATCTATGGGGTATATATGGATAGCGATGTGTAAGTAATTCACTAGGGCTTGTGTTGCTCTGTGGAGGTCCTCCATCTCCAGAGGACACTTTCTTCAAGTGTCTGCTTGTGGTGCAGATAGTGGACCTTCTATTTAGTGCATCTTTGAGAGCTTTTTTGAAAATGTTGTATGGTCACTATATTGAAGCGCAGCAGTCAGATTCTCTCTTAACTGTATATAAGTGAACAACTTAAAAATTGATGAATTTGAGCTGTCATTTCAGGAATCTCTGAAATATTTTGTCTTTTAAGAAAATAAACTTGGGGCTTTGGGGATCTGAGCTGAAGTTTTCATTAGTAGACAGTCTAGTTGAATCAAGAGTGGAATGTATTCTGTGCAGCAATAATTTAGTGGTTTCTAGCAAGGTCCTCTTTGATCTTAATGTAAGTGAAGTTTGCTAATTTTTTTTTTGCACAGTGTCTTGATATCATTCAGCTCTTGATAAAAATTCACTACAATTATTCTTGTGTTATGTTTTGTTTGCCACAAATAGGAATTTGACTATTACGACTTTTGAAAGTTATCTATGCATTAACAATGCTGTTTTTTTTACCCACTCCCTTTCTTTTGCTTCATCGCATCAGAATGTCATACAGAAAATGAAATAAAGGCAAGAGATCCTATCAGATGCAGAGAATGTGGCTACAGAATAATGTACAAGAAAAGAACAAAAAGATGTATCCTTTTACACGGACACTTGAATACATTTGGGAATCTCTGGATAGAGACAAGGTCTATAAGGGAAACCAAATGAAAGATTTGAGTAATTGTGGAAGAATCCTTCAAGGTCAAAAATCAATACAGCAGAGCAAAGTACCATAGGGAAATCTCTGCAATGTGACTGGGGATCTTGTTTTCTTTCCTGTCATTTTCTCTCTTTTTTTCCATTTTTTATGCAAAATATAGGAAGTGGTGATAGTCTGCTGGGTGATGTACTATAAACAGTTGATATTAGTCAGCCTTTTAACCAAAGGAAAGTGTTGTGGGATTAAAGATGAGTTTTGAAATGCTTTTATGTAGTTAGTTGTGACTTTAGATTTAGGCAGTATCTCTTTTGTTTTTTTCTCACCCTTCTTCCCCTCCTACTCCCTGACCTTTTTTCAACCATTTCAATCCATATTTTTTCCTTTAACTGCACTATTCCAGTGGTGGTTTTTGATGCCCGATGATTTCTGCTGAAGATGTAGTGACTTTATGCTGCAGTTTACTCTTTCTGATAACTTTGCTCTGTAAATCCATTGGTGTACAAATGCACGCTCTTATTTGTGTTTTAAGATATTGAAATATTAAAAGTTTACTATGGTACTAAATTTTGTCTATACTGTCTTCCAGCAATAGATTTCTAAAGCTGTTGTTTAAATAGTAGTAAGAATATATAGTAGTTTAAGTTCAGCAGTATTGTATTCTTTTTGAGTTAACCTTGCTTTCATTACTCTCATCTAAACTTTATTTGCATTTTAACTTTGTTAAATGTTCTTTGGACCCCTATGAACTGCATAACTGTGGTTTGAATAAATTTGAATGAAAATAAAAAGAAGGCTATGCAAAGCTGAAACACATACCTGGATTTCAAAAGAGCAAACCTCAAAGGATTTGTGAGCACCCAATTGAGGCACCCAGCCGTGGAGGAAGTGTCAAAAAAATCACCTCTCAGAAAAGCAGAGGTGAGGGAGGCAAGGTAAATATTAAGAAACAACGTGTAAACAGAAATTCCCAAAGTGCTTCCTGACTTGGTTGTACTCAGGGAAAGAATTAGGTTTGTGCTATAGAGGTAATTTGGTTAGTGTCCCAAAACTAAAATAGCATCTTGTTTTGCTTTTCAGATGATTTCTCAGGGGTCTGTATTAAAAAGATCAAAGTGCTTGGTTTGTATTGATGAGCCAAAACATTTTGCATCTGTCTATTTGGAATATGTGTTAAGTAATACTAAAATATATGTATCACTAAGGTGTACTACAAAATACTGCTGGATTGTGCCTGATGATAATTTAGCCTCCTTAAATGCTTCCAAATCTCAATTTTGATGCTAATGATGCTTTTGATGTTGAGGTAATGTGTTTAACTCTTATCAATATAGTAAGATGTCTTTGTTACAGACTGCGTGACCATGTACTGGCATAAATGAAATACAGTGGGTCGTTTTAGGGGATAAAAAAGCATTCTTGAGGGTTTTTTTAGGAACTGTTTGGTTAAGATTTTCTTTTATCTGATCTTAGGTGCTACGACATTTCTTACCTGGTTTTTCCTTGGAAGCCAGATACACTTGAGTATAAACATAACACTTCTACTACACAGTTGCTATCGGTTTGTTGACTAGATGGGCATGTATAGTATGCACCATGTGCCTGCACAACAGAAGCAGGTTGTTGACACGACATCGGCTGTTGATGTGACTGATGGAAGGGTGAGCTTGAGGGCTGCCCACGAAGAGAGGGCAGTACTGGTGCTACAGAATGTCTGGTGGGAGCAGGGGATGGGTTTGGCTGGACTATGGTCTGACTGGGCTTTACTATAAGGTGAATCCAACCAGGGAAGCGGTGGTATCACCATCCCTGGAGGTATTTAAAAGATGGGTAGACATGATGCTTAAGGACGTGGTTTAGCGGTGGTTTTGGCAGTGTCAGGCTGATGGTTGGACTCGATGATCTTCAAGGTCCTTTCCAACCTAGATGATTTAATGATTCCATGACTGCGGACAGGCTGGGTGCCTCTTTCTGCCAGGTGGGTGTAGGGAAGGGCATCTGCTGCTGTCCCCGGGGAAGGGGTGCAGACCTGCTTCAGAAACCAGGGCCGGGCCTGTTGGGCTAAGGGGCAATGGCGGTGTAGGCACCTGGGGTGACAGGCGGTGGAGGGGGACGGGCTGTTCTATGCGAAATAAAATACTACATTGGAAACAAGCAGGTGATGTTCTATTAAAGCTGTATTTCTATCCCCCGCCAGCCCCAGGCGGAGGACGGCGACGGCCGCCGCGGCCCGTG
>VYZM01008044.1:327363-338628 GCA_013398915.1 Dromas ardeola
CCCGCCTCAGGCGTTGTGCGGGCCGTGTCCGTCTCACGGAGACATCTCGCACCGGGCAGGGGGGTGTTGAGGTCCGCCACACGACGCCAGTGTCGCCGCTGGAGCTCGGCGGGGCTCTGTGGGAGCCTCGCAAGGGAATCACTGGGGAGGGCAGCCCTGTGCTCGCTTCCCGGCCGCTCGCCTGGACGCGCCGCCGGCCGCCATGTTGTACATAGCAACAGTTGCTAGGCACGGGCTGGCCGCGCTGCCCCGGCTCCGGCTGTGGTGTGAGGGGGGCCCTTTCGTGTGGGATTTTAAGGTAAATTCTTGACTCCGGGCGGTGAAAGTTGTATTGTCAGCGGCCGCGAAGGAGGGCGCGGCGCTGCGGTCTCGGGGAGCTGCCGGCAGCCGGCCGGAGGAGGGGAGCGCCTGGGGCTGAGGCGGTGCTGTGCCGCCGTGCGACCCAGGTCTCCTCTCCGTGTCACCGCATCGGCCCGAGAGCTGCTCTGGGCACTCGAGGAAACAAGCATTTTTATTCCCTGTTCCTGACGTTTATGGAAATACGAGAGAAAATATTGCAGTTTTGTGTTGAGTGCCTCTCTTGCTTTTTACTCCTGTCCCATAATTTCCTGTATTTGTCTGTCTCTCCATGAATGTCGTTTCTTTTCCTGTACTGAAACTGAACATTTTTGGGGCAGAATCCTGTCTTTATGCAATATCTAATTATGACCGGTTATTATTTAAGTCATACTGTGTTGGCAACGTTTTTGCACAACTACAAATTAATATGTGTAATTATGCTAGACATTAGAACGCAATTATTTTAATTTGGTTTATAGCCGTACATAGTTGTTATCAAATACTAGCTAGCAGCCCTTATTGTACTTGTTAAAAATAACTGATCGCTTTGAGCACTATATAACATGTGGAGAAAAAAAAAATCTGCTCTGTAGAGCTTGGAATCAAAATAGGAAAAGATGCAAATAAGCAGATCAAAGGTACAGCGAGACAGGAAGTGTCCGATTTTAACACCTCAGTCCATCGGTTACAGACTTATTGGAAAAGATTCAGATTAGTACAGTAATATAATAAGAGGTCCAGAAAATGCAGTTAGTGAGGAAAGACAAACAATTGGTTTGATTTTGGCCACAGAGAAGGTAAAAGTTTGCATTGCATTAGATACACTGAGTTGGTTAACATCTTCCCTCTGAAAATAGTAGAGGGTCCTGCACCATCTTCTCCTTCATCCCCACTACACTTGCTTAAAATAGGTAATACCATAGTGTGTTTAAAGAAAAATAGAGAATGTGGTAGGCAAAAAAAAATGATGGCAATTTTTCTTTAAGCAGTCTTTTCTGACTTGTTCTGCCTTGCAGAAGCAGTAGAGTTGTACATATTCTTTTTAGAAAGCATGTCTCATGTATAACCATACTTCTGTCAATAAACATCTGTCAAGAATAGTTTGTGTGATCAGGTCTTCAAATTTTAAATTTTTCTTTTGTGGCAATAGGTCTGCTTGCATATCAGTAGTACTTCTGAGATTGAGCAGGGTTATTCCTTAAATTATCATTGCTTCAAAATATAACTAAGTGCCTACAGAATCACTGCATTTTTTCCTTTTAATATTTAGTTATGGGTGATGAGTCAGTACCATTTTTGCTGGACCAAGGAACCACTAAAACGTATCAAATACCTATTGGTCATCTGGACTACAAGTTCATTGAAAAATGCACAGATGTTAAACACCTGGAAAAGATTCTCAGGGTATTAAGGTAAACATTATATTTTCTTAACTTTATTGCTAATTATATTCCTGTTCTGTAAAATTTGAAGGAACCTGTACCTAAATACTCTATTTGTCTTGAATCTCTTTGTGGCTTTCTAATTTAAAAATTAAAATACAAAGTTAATAATTTTAAAAGTGTCCAAATGATAACACTAGAAATCCAAGTCCTGTTTTAACCATTTAAAAGGTCTGAGTAACTCAATGCCAGGTTTTTCTCAAATGCTGCTGCTGGGTTTTTGCTCTGTCCTGAAGCCATCTTGCCTGTCTGTTTGTGGTAATTTCAGATGCCATGCCTGTTTAACTTTTGCTGAAAATGACACAAGCATTTTTTTTATGAGCACTGTGAGGATAATTTTGAACTGAGAATGTCTGTCCATTGGAAAGCGGTTGAAGGTTAACTCACTGGAATTTTCTGATCAAAATGTTGTTAGTTGATAGCAGAATTCAGTTGTAACAGGAAAATAGTCTCTGTAGCAACTGTGGTGGCTACACAGACACTACACATGGAGAGAAATATGGAGGATACAGTGCAGTTGAGTTCTTTTTTTGTAACTTTTATATCTTTGCATTTTAAAGGTCTGGTGAAGAGGGATGTTATCCTGAACTTACGTTGTTTTGTGAAAAGCGTATTGAGCATTTAGATCCAAGGAGCAGAGCTTTGAGAAAAGATAAGCCTGCAGCCACAGCTTCTGATTTCACAGCTGAAGAATGGGAGACAATTAATAGTGAACTGATGGTACAGTATAACTCTAATTTATAATGGTCAGTAATATAATCACTTTGATATATGAATCTTCCTCTTCTCATGCCTAAGTAGAATGTAATCATTTCATTAAATGAGGAAATGATCAAAGGATTATGTTAGGGTTTTTTTATTATTTTCTTGAATTAATGTCACTGAATCTTTAATGCCTATTTTAACTCAGCTTTTCCCTATTAAAAGCAGTGCATTATAAGGATAGTTGTTAGGGTCTTTCTAGACTATGAAGTGTATCTGCTCTACTGCTTTAAGGTACAGATATATTATTTATTTATTTTTAGAGCTGGGTGACAGAAATGAATGAAGATGATAAGAAACCACAGTTCCTGAGAACAGACACACTGCATGAAAGACAAGATAACTTGCCTCCTATTCGTTGTTCTAGCAGCTGTCTTCCTGATAATCAGGTATCTCCAGTTTTCTAATGTATGTTAATTATATATCATTCTAAAATCGGGCAATTTTATATGTACAAACTTCTAGTCATTGAGTCTTTCTTACTAGATTTATTTTGTTAAACAGAAAATAAAAACCTTTAAATTCTGTTGCAAGAGACCAATGCTCAAACAAAAGTGCCGTCTTAGTACTAGCATGTGTCTTGTAATAATGTTTTAATTCTGATCAAGAATTCACTTCTGGAGTAAGTCTCCTTAAACACCCTTTTTGTGTTCTTTGAATCACGTTTCAAAGTGGTATTTAAGCATAGGAACTATGTTCCTTTTGGATGAAATTATGCCAGGAGATTTTCTCCAGCTGTCAGTAGGCTTTTGTTCTATGAGACCAGACAGAAGCTAGCCTAAAATAAATACCCTGAAACACATACAGTATGGATGTTGGACCCTCTGCACCAACTGTTTCACTCTATAGCCATTTTTATATTGGGTGGCAGTGGTGTATACGTAGCCTTTGATTCCCCTTATTTTATAGCTTGAGTTGGTATTCCAGCTTTAGCCATAAAGCGTAGCCATAAAGTGTGCTTAACAAATCTTCAGAACTACAGAATAAGCATTTTCATTTTTTCCTAGGTATTAGTTTCCTCATTTTTTTTCCTTTATTTATCTGCCTGAAATGTGTTTTATCTGTGACCAGCTTTTATTACTAATACTAAATGAAGTGCAAGTGGAGGGATTGTCAGAAAAGTAGCTGTGGGATGGGATTTTTTTGAATTGTCAGATGTTATCATGGATGGCTTCAGCCTGATTCCCACTATTTTCTTTAGAATTTTGGGACACTGTTACAACAAACTCACTGAAGGATTTTTCTTTTTTGGAAGTGACAAATGTTATTAAAGGATCCTTACAGGTCATGTGATGTTTCTTATTAATTGTTAAGTTTACAAATTTTATTGGAATAATTATGTATTAGTAAATGCCTGTTTTGTGTTCCTGTGTTGTCAGAAGCTACTTCTTACTGTCAGCTGGTACTTAGGCATCAGACCAAGACATTTGGAATAACTAGGCACTCTCTGTTATGTGTTATAGAAAAAGGTTGGGAATTCCAGTGTAATGCTTTATAAGTGGTTAGTATTGAGACTAAGGTGTGCATTTGTTTTGTTGTGTTGGGTGGTTTTTTTTTCATTAATCTGTCCTCTTTCACATTTTGCAATGTATGTTGCTCTTGACTGTCCTGTTTTCCTGAGATGAAGCATGTCACTGTAGCTTTACTCTTGATTTATGTCCTGTGTGTTTCCTAGAACAGAAAATGGTAAGTAAAATATCACGTGAACTCAGTGAATCCAGATTAGAATATAAGCATAAAATGGTGTAAAGTAGCTTGAAATGTAGGATATACAGATTTACTAAGGAGGATGTGTTCTCCATTCAAAGACAAAATATTTATTCAGATTTTTTTCTCCTACTTTAAACCATGCAACAGTCTTCAGGTCAAGTTTTTATCACTTTTGTTCTCCATACAAGGTTTAGGTGTCAGCATTATTACCCGGGAAACCTAGATACAGCTTTATGCCTTACCTGTGCTATATGATTTCCATTCCTGTTGTCCAAGTAGACGGCCTCTGAAATAATTGTGACCTGTCCTGGAAAAGAGAAAGGAGACCTGAAACTGAGTTTTAGAATTCAATCTTTTTATGTAGCAGTGCAGTTATATCACTACTAGATCACTACTCAATAAAAAGCAGCTGTTTCTGTAGTATACACTAAATTTATACCTGTAATATGAAATCTCAAAAAAACCCGATTAATATACTTAATCAGTTCTTTCTTTTTTTTCTTGGTGATAAAACTATATGTAATTTTAAAATTTTTAAACATATTTTGCTAATCAGTTATGACTGTAGTTATTTTTTTACACTGGCATCACATAATTTTGTAATGTGGTATTAAGTATAAAGTTGACATGATAAATTTCTCCTCTTTGCTAGAATGAAATCCACAAACCCTTCCATAATTTTATGTTGTTATTTGATTGTTCAACTGATCTGATGCACAAAAAGTTCAGTATCTTCAATGAAGACAATTCTGAAAAACCTTATTGACCCTGAAACAGTGGATTGAAACAGTGGGTACAAGTTTCGTAAATTGAACCATCATCTGGTGTCTGTAACCAGATTTTCTTACTGATATTAAATGTAGCTGCAGTTTCAATTCACTACTAGGAGCTTATAACCCTATATGATGTGTTCTTTTTATTGGTGTGAAGTCATGGGGAATATTTTCCAAAAATTAATAGAAAAAGAGCGAACTTTATGCAATATTTCCCTCTTTAACACAATATGGAAATTTCTGTCTTACACCCCTGTTTTTCTTTCACACTGCCGAGGACTTCGAGGTTACATCTATACTGCAAAGTAAAAGCTGTCTCTTTGGAGAGACAGCTTGAGTTTTTCTGTTCTTAACTGTCCACACTGCTTAATTATTATTTTTGCTGCCTCGCTTTTCCAGGACAGAACTAAAGCTTGGATTTAAAGATACTCACTTCCAAAAGACTGTATGGGATTTCAGCAGACTTAGGTTCCATTGCCAAACACAGTTTCCTGATACTCTTCAAGAAAGACTTCTGTCCTCAGATACCTCCTCGTGCTACAGCCCAGGGCATGCAACGCACATTCCAAGTTTTTTTGTTATAAAAATCCACTGTGATGGTATCTATTATTTTGAATACTCTGAACTTAAAAAGAATACTGGTTATCTGACACAGAATCGTAATCTTAGGCCATCACACAGGGCCCAAAGGAGAACCGAGGGCAAACTCTGAACTTAAAAAGAATACTGGTTATCTGACACAGAATCGTAATCTTAGGCCATCACACAGGGCCCAAAGGAGAACCGAGGGCAAATTCTGTGTCACCTGAACTGAAGTCAGCCTGTGCTTGTATCTTTGTTCCAGAAATTGTTCACTTGGCTTCAAATCCTGTGCGATCCATGCATTGTGGGTTCTGGCAAGAGAAATGACAAGGACAGAGGTTATGGGGTTTTTTTTGTTTTGGTTTGGTTTTTTTGTTTGTTTTGGGTTTTTTTGGTTGTTTTTGTTTGTTTGTTTGTTTGTTTTTTGTTTGTTTTGGGTTTTTTTTAGTTCCACAGCATGCAAACATGTATTTTTCATCAAAGCCTCTTGGATGCGATGCTCTGAAATAATTACTGATTGAGAAATTCCTGACTCTGCTGGAGCTGCAACTTGGTTACAATGTTCCCAAGAATATGAGACCTAGAACTTTAAAAATTGTGCATTTCTGAGTCAATACTTCTGCCTTATTCCTTAAAAGGACATGCTGTAGTTCTCTCCCTAAATTAAAGTTGCATTAGCGTAAATACCTTAGGAGTTTTCTTCAGAGAGTTTCACTATTTTTGTGCTCATTTAAGGTAAGGACTTATAGTTTGAAAACAAGATCTGATATTTAGTACATTAGCAAGTTTGTAATATACACCAGGATGCATACATAATGATAACTCATGTTTCAGGAAGCCGTGTTTAGGAGTTACCTCCTCCAAACATGCACTGATCACTTAATATATTTGTCATTTTGTTTAGCTTCTTGAAAGACTGGGAACATCAAGAGTAATTCTGAAGTTATATACTGTAAAAGTTTGTGTAACCTAACATTATAGATAGTTAGAAGTGTTTACAGGAAGGGTCACATTTGCATTACATAAATTAGGTGTTTACATCCAACTGCAGAAGTATTTCCTTGTCACAGTGTCACCACTGGTAAAGCTAGTTTAAGAAGTTGCTGCTTGTTTCTTTGGTGCAGTCTATCACATACTCAGTTGAACTGGTACAGCTATTTAGGGACTGTACTGTAATCTCTACAAAATTGTTTATTTGAACCCAGATAATTGTAAATCTGCAGCTCCACAAAAAATTACATTGTTCTAACTCAGTGAATGATGGATTGCAAGGTAAGAGGAGGGCTGAATGGCCAGGACAGAGGAGATGGGAATATTTTGAACTGTCTGTTCCACTGTGGAATACTTGTTTGGAACCACACCTTGCTATTAAGTATTGTTGAAGTCAACAAGCAGGGAGGGACATATCAGAAATACAGTCTCATGACAGAGGTAGAAGAGATGCCAAAGGTGCCAGCTATGGAAATAGGTTCCATTAGTGTAGGAGACGGGTTGCAGTACACGTCAGTCGAATCTGTTATTGGGACTGATTGTTGCAGGAAGGTCCTAAGGATAAATTTTAAGTAAGGCAAACCTCAGTGATGGCGCTTGTCTAAAAGCTAGAATGAGTGTAAATCATCTTGGGAATTAGCTTTAGTGGAGTGTGTGAAACAGTCAAAAGAAGTCCAGACACTATTTTGAAGTCAAACATTTGTAAGTTTGTTGTGAGGGTTCCAGGGACTATCAAAATCTGTGCTTTTGCGAATGGCAAGCCTAAATCAAGGTTACTGATTCAGGCTCGAACTCATCACAAGGCTGGGTTTTCCCAAGACTGAGTTCTCCCCTGCTGTGTTGAAAGGATGGTTTGGAAGATGGCAGCACAAGATACTAATTAGGAAGAGCAGTCTCCTATGTAAAAGTTTTATTCTGTGCCTTTGTGACATGTAACAGGGCAGTGGAGAGAAAGTGTGAGCTCCTCAGATTACAATAAAATGTAAAATGCATGAAGATTTTCTTTAAGTAAGACAAGTTTTCAAGACTATGCTGAGGTTAGTCATGAATAGTGTTAGTTTCTAGGAATATGTATCGCAGAAACAAAACAAAACAAAAAGGCTGTGAATTTTCACTTTAATAAAATGTCTTACAGGCTGGCTGTTTCTCTTTCAGAACAAAAAATTACAAAACAAAGAAAGAAAGAAGAAAAACATACCACGGGATTACAGTGAATGGGACAAGTATGTTAAATCCTTTATATTTAAGTTTTTATCAAATCTCATTTATTTGTTTAATAATGGAACACGGTTGTTTTTCAAAGTATTTTCCAGAAACATAGTATTAAGGTCAACATTTCAGGGAATTATAGCACTGTTGGTGAAACAGGTTTTTCATAATAAGTGTTCTGTTAAAATGCAAATGATGCATTGTCGTGCTAACAGCTGAGAACAAATTAGTCTATACTTTTGTACAAGCTGCGTGAAATAGAGCAAGTCAGCAGAAAATATAAATAAGTGATTTTGTTTCAGATTTCATTTTTCCGTTCAACATCTAAGATATAAAATCTGTGGAGGTATGTGAAAGCAAGGAATTACCATTAGCTTAATTTATCATTTTGAAAGCACTTTTAGGGTTATTTAACATGGGCTTATTTGATCTTCTCTGTATCTAAAGCCACAATTCTAAATTAAAAACAAAACTGATGAATCCTTATTCCTACACTGAGCCTCGCTGACCTCAAACAATGAGCTTGAGGCAGGTGCATCAGTTTGCTCAGATTCAGTTACACATAATCAGAGGTTTAAACAGTAACTGACTATTTCTAGTGTGGATGGAGCCCTGATACAAAGTCACTCTCTGCATCACGTAATGGTGGCGTATTACCCTCCCAAGTTATATGACAGATTGATGCCCCCAAATTGTTGAACACGGAGGGGGAAATGTACCTACTTCTCTGTTTTGCATGGTAGCAGCTTCTCTCTAGGTCCTGAAATCTGGAATATGATGCTGTAGAATCAAAGTGAGGAGGCACAAGTTTCCAGTGCAGTAGATGGGGAGCTAATTCTAGAGAATGTGGGGTTTGGGTAATGAAACTCTTAACATCTCAGTCCACCCCAAAACCCCTGCAAATCTCTGCCTGCATAAGGTGCTGTTCTTACACGCAGTTGTGCGTATCAGTGATTTTTCTGCATATATGTTTCAGAAATTGGGGCCTTCCTGCTCAAATGTGAACAAATTAGATAGGTTATTAAAATAACATCTGCAACAATTCATTCTTTCTTGCCTCTGTATCATTTAAAGTAATCGTTTGAGGATTTTGTTTACAGTTTTATGTATGCAATCTTTAAGTGCTTTAGCATGCTGATAATACTACAGTTTGCGCATTTTCCCATATAATGTATTTATTTTGGATTATACGAGTATACTGAAACAAAAGTTGTTTGAAAGAAATTTTCTGGTCTGAAGCATATTGTGTTTTCAAAACCCTTTGAGGATAATTTCAAAACCTTCAAATAATAGTTTAGACAATTTCTGAACAAAGTATTTCACTTCATATTTTAAAAACAGTTACTTTGAAATGTGGCTCATTTATAATAAAAAGGTAAAGCTAAGTTAGCAAAAGATCAGAATCAAAATGGAGAGTAATTAGTCTTACCTGAAAAGGTTTTGAATTGGAGAAATTTTGAAAATTATGTCTCTGTTTCAGATAGAAATTATTCATGTTGTCAAGATTATTGTGGAAAGCGAAGGCTATTTTTCACTAAATCCTAGACGGAAAAGCAGCGAGTGTAGTGTTTCTAGACAGTGTAGGAATTGGTTATTACTGTATGTGTTTTATAAGACTATGGCAGCAATATTTATTTGATATAAATTCCTAAACACTGTTTTCAAAAACTGCTTCACAGTAGCCTTGGAAGTGGCTGAGAAATTTTGAAATCTCTCTCGTGTTTATAGTATAAATTGCTTTGAAGCTGTTTCTTAGGTACTTTGGCAAAGGTTAATAGAAATGCTGGATAGGGCTGGGATTGAGCCTGGTGATACTGTTTCTTAAATTGTACCTGTCTTTTTTGCGAGGATGGCGAGGAGGTGAGACAGACATTTTCTTCGTTTGGTTTGTTTGGTTTTAACCAGAAGGGAGGAGGAAGAGGGGAGGTAATGTATAAGCAAGAGAAGCACAGAAAAAAACCCACAACACAAGGAAAGGAGATAAGACTAAATATCTGTTTCCTAGCTAGTCATATAGTTGAACACAGCCTTTATCTCTCTTTTCCTTTGGTTTATAATGGAAATATAGTATGCCTTTCTATTAGTAGAGGAGTCTTGCTATGCAACATTGTTGAATTTAGTTTTTTTTTTTTTAATTTAAGGTTCGATGTGGAAAAGGAATGTTCTAAAATTGATGAAGGCTGTGAAGAAAATAACTCAAAAGCAAGATTCTTTAGTAGGCCAAGTGTCCCTATAATCGAAAAGAAAATAGACATAACTGGTAATGTCTGAGAAACATATAATTTTTCTTTAACTGTAATACTGTGTTGTAGAGTGTGAATGCAAATTGAAGAAGCATATTATAGAGTTAAAAGTGTCTTTATCTATTTTTTAGCCCCTAGAGATGGTAAAAGTTATTAGGAAGTTAACTGAGCCTGAAGCCATATTTGGAAAAAATCTAGACTTGGTGTTAATAATCAGTTAAAACATATATGTTTTGTTTAGGTCGAGTGCTAAGTAAAGAAGTAAAACATACTTCTGCTATTATAAAGCAATGGTAGAAGTTTGCCAACCACTTTCATCTTGCATTCTGAATTGTATGCCTATCAGAAGAATTTAGGTTTTTATTATAGAAAATAAAATACAAATTTATCTTTTAGTAAGCCATGTTCTTTTAAAAAAATAATATACAGATTATGACATTCAAAGTATTTTAGCTGACAGTGTTTTGATTGCATCAGTGCAAGTTGTTAGTTGTTGTCATGTATAAATATTTTTTTCTAGGCATGACAAAGAAAGAGAAGATTTTTATTGCTACTCGTGAAAAAGAAAAGGGCAATGAAGCCTTTGCCACTGGCGATTATGTGGAAGCAGTAACTTATTACACTCGGTGAGTAAATACTGTTGTGTTCTTTTATTTTAATAAAATAAAATAATAAAAATAATAATATTCAATGTTACTTGTGAATGTTATTTTTAAAGCAGTGCAATTAAAGCAACTTCTTACTGAAGCAACTAGTGACAATTAGATTATTTTCAAAAGGGCAAAAAGATTTGACAGAAGAATACTTAAAGCACTTGTATCGTGGTATTAATTTTTATTTATCAGGAAGAGAAATGGATAGTGATGGGTTGCACTCACAAACTTTTTCAGATTTCAGATTAGCATCCTGGTCTAGTTAAAGATATCCGTGCTTACTGCAGGGGGGTTGGACTAGATGACCTTTAAAGGTCCCTTCCAACTCAACACATTCTATGATTCTATGATTTTTCGAAACTATTGAGATTCAAGGTCAAGTTTACAAAAAAAAAAATGATAAGCAGTATCAGTAGGGTAGTCTCAATTGTTAATAAGTAAAAATGATTTAATGACCTCCTCTTAGCAGAAAGAAAAATCATTGTGTGCAGCTTCATCACAACACTGTCTGTAATTAGTAGCAGTCCAGAAAAAAGGTATATAAACACAGGATTTAAAAAAA
>VYZM01008044.1:338648-397265 GCA_013398915.1 Dromas ardeola
AAAAAAAAAAAAAAGAGAGAGAGAGAGACTTTTACAGGTTGTTTGCCTTACTTAGTGCACAGTGGACTACATTCAGACTTTGTCTTTATTTATATAAACAGAGGTTGTTGCTGCAGGACCTCAGTTGTATTTGTTTCAACAGTAGAGAAGTTCAAAGTAAAAGGAATTGACTATGACAGGAAGAGAAAGATAGTGTTTCAGTTAAGGTATTTGAATGGTGCCTTGGGAGAATTTTTTCTCTGCCCTTTTCACGGTGTTCAAACATGATGCCATTTATACAAACCAGGATTTTCATGAGACCAACATTTGTTTCTCATTTGCAAATTACCTGTCTTGAGACACTAGAGGTCTGACTTGCAAAAGTGCTGATGCTCCCACATTAAACTAACGTTAAAGGAAACTCAATTTTGGGTTTAAATCTGCACTTTAAAATGATAAGAACTTTAAAAAAAACACAAGTCCTAGAAGTGTCAAAGTTGTCAATTAAAAATTGAGGCCATATGGGGATCTTGGTGTATTAATTGCCAGTGTAAACTGAGGATAATGATATGGCACTGCTGTGAGATGAAGTGTTAAGATAATTAATGGGCTATGATACTATAGTGGGATATTCTCGAAAAACATTTATGAGGAAGTTAATGTGTCTGTGGTCAGTGCAGACAAGTATGGAGAAAATAATGAATAGGAATAAATTGTTTGCAACAGCAATAAAAAAAAATACTGAATGGATTTACATTTAGGAAGCGCTATTCATACTGTCACTGAAGGAGGTAGGGCTTTGTAGAACAGCTTATGAAAATTTACCTGGAGATTGTTGATGTATATGTGTGCACAAAGGTCGTTGATATCCATAGTGCACAGGCTGTTTAAACTGAGGCATTTGATGTGTATTTTTTTTGTTCCTGACTTGCAGGCTTAACATCTTTCTTGTTGGTTTTTTTTTTTTTTTTAATACATGAACATGAATATAAGAAACATCCATAACTTTATTTCATATACAATAAAATACGAATCCATAATATAAAAATAAGTAAAAGTACCTGCTTTTGGGGCATAAATAATTTATTAATTAATAAGGATGGACAGAATCCTTCCTAATGGAGAGTTTTTCCATATTCGACCCCCATGGGGCATTGTACACCTTTTGTAATATATATGCTGTTGACACTTCATACTGTTCTAACTGGGCATTTTTCTAATAATACCATCTGAAAATTCCTATTTTCTTACATTTAGAAATGTTTAAATAAAACATATTTTGGAGTGAATTCATAATAGTCTGAAGGGGTTATTTGTATATGGCTAAAGAGGGAAAAAGAGTACAGTTCTATATACAAATAATTAGGGTACAGTTATTCATTCTGTTTGTCTTGTTATAAGGCCTACTAGTCTAAGCTGAATGTAGGGAGTACTTTCTATTTTACAAAAAACCTTAAACCTCTCTCATTTCTGAAGAGATTCAAAATTTTTGCAGAGGACATGCTCTGACATAGTTCTGTTATGCTGATGTTACTTCAAAATAAATGGATCTTGCCTATTTTTCTGCATACCTCTAGTGAAATCACTCTGCTTAGTCATTACAGTTACATTGCAGAATCGTAAAATAATTCAGGTTGGAAGCGATCTCTGAATTACATTTTCTGCAAACCACCTCTCAAAGCAGGGCCAAGTTAGATCAGGTTACTCAGGGATTTGTTCAGTTAAGTTGTGAATATCTTCAAGGATGGAGATTTCACAGCCTCTCTGGGCAGCCTGTTGCAGTGCTTAACTACCCTTACAGTGAATATTTTTTCCTAAAATGTCATCAGAAGTTCCCTTTTTGCAGCTTGTGTCTGTTGCCTTTTTGTCCTATCAGTGTGCACTTCTGAGAAGGATGTGGCTTGGTCTTCTCCGTACCTCCCCATTAAGTAATTGAAAACAGCAACAAGACCTCTTCTCAGCCTTCGCTTCTGGCTGAACAAACCTAGTTATCTCAGACTCTCCTCATAAGTATTGCATGTAATCCAGCCCCTTAACTATCCTCGTGACATGCTGGACTCACTCCAGTCTGTTGGTGCCTTCTGTGTACAGGACAGCCCCAGACTGAACACAAGTACTCCACCTGATATCTCATAGGTGCTGAAGAGAGGGGGAGAATCACTTTTGTCAAGCGCCTGGCTATGCTCTTGTAATATGGTCCAGCACGTGGTACACCTTCTTTGCCTTGAGAACACACTGTTAACTCCTGTTCAATTTGTTGTCCACCAGAGCTTATTCTGTTTCAGGTGCGGGATTTTGCGCTTGCCTTTTTTGAACTTCTTGAGAAGTCTGCCAGCCCATTCCTCTGGCCTGTTAAGGTCCCTTTGGCTGGAGTTTTGATGACTGTTCCCCCCACAGCATTGTATCATTGACGAACTTCCTGGGGGTGCCTTCTGTTCCATCTTATACACACCTGATAAAGTTGTTAAAAACTATTGATCCCAAAAGGAAACCATGAGTAAGTGGTCACCAGTTGGACTGCTCAATTCTTTGAGCCCAGCAGTTCAGTCAGTTTTCTGTCTACCTTATTGTCCACTTACCTAGTCCATGTTTCACCTATTTGGCTATAAGAATTCTATGGGAGATCATGTTGAAGGCTGTGCTACAGTCAGGGTAAGCAACATCCTCAGTTCTTCCTTCTGTCACTGAGCCACTCAGCAAAGCAAGCTATCAGGTTGGTCTTGGCATGATTTGCCTTTGGTAAATCTATGCTAGCTGTTGCCAGTTACCTTCTTATCCTTCGTGTGCCTGGACAGGAATTCAAGAAGATTTGCTCCATAATCTTTCAGAGAACTGAAGTTAGACTGACCAGCCGGTAGTTTCCCAGGTCCTCCACCTTGCTATTCTTGAAGATGTATGTGACATTAGCCTTTACCAATCACCAGGAACCTCTCCCAATCACCATGACTTTCCAAAGATGATATAGAGCAGTTTTGTAGTGACGTTGGCTGGCTTCCCGAACATGCTATTTGGAACTCGTGTATATCCTATTTTCTTAAGTGTTTCCTAGCTCTGTCTTCCTCTGTTGGGGGTGCTGCTTCACTCCTACAGAATCTGCCTCTAGATTCAGGGACCTAGGAAGCCTGAGGGCAAACCTTACCAATGAAGACCGAGGCAAAGAAGCCACTGAGTACCTCAAACTTTTCCACGTCCTTTGTCACTAGGTCCTCTGTTGCATTGACCAGTGGGCTCACAGTTTCCTTAATCTTTGTTTTGCTGCTGGTAGACCTTTTAAAAAAACAAAAAAAACCAAAAAAAACCAAACAAACAAAAAAAAAACACAAAAAACCCCCAAACTTTTCTTGTTGCTTCTCGCATCCCTTTTCTAGTTTCAACTTCAGCTGAACTTTTGCTTTCTTAATTCCATCGCTTGCACTTAGCCAGTGTCTCTATATTCCTCCTGAGTAGGCCATCACCATTGCCATCTGCTGTGTATTTAATTTTTTTGTTTCGGCTCAGTCAAGAGTTCTCTGTTCATCCCTTCTATGCTTGCTTGACTTCCTGCGTATTGGAAAGGATCATTCTTGTGCGTTGAGGTAGCTGTCCTTGAAGATTCTCCCTGTAATCCTGACAAGCAGATTCCTGAACAGGCCAAAATCTTGCCTTCTGAAGTCCAGGGCTATAATTCTTGCTCATTTCTTGCTCATTGCATCTTGCTCATTTGTCTCAGAATCTTAAGCTCTATGATCACATGGTTGCTGCAGCCAAGGCTGTCACCCACTTTTGCATTCCCAACCAGTTCTTGATTGTGAGTAACAATTCCAGCAGAGCATTTCCCCTCATCACCTTGTTGATTGTGTCAAAAATTTGTCTTCAGTACACTCCAGAAATCTCATACTGGGCAGAAATCTTGTGATTTTCCCCTTCCAGCAGATACTACAGTAGTTCAGGTCCCCCATGGGAACCAGAGCCTGTCTGTAATTGTGAGGTTTCCTCTAATTGACTGAAGAAGACTTCATCTGCTGGCTCTTCTTCATCAGGCAGTCTGAAGCAGGTGCTTACCATGATGTCACGATGTCGGTCTGACCTCTTAATTCTTACCCATCAGCTCTCTTGACGGGCTTGTCAGTCTCTTGCCTGTTCCAAGACAAAGCTTCACACATTTAATCACTGCTTAGATTAGAATGAATCTCCTCCTCCTCACCTTTCTAGTCTTTCTAAAGAGCCTGCATGCCTCCATCACAGCACTCCAGCCACACAGATTATCCCATCGCATCTCTGTTATCCCGTGAGATCATAGCTGCAAGACCTTGTATTCTTCTTTGTTGGTTCCCATGCTTTGTGCATTTGTGCACAAGCAGTTGAGATTGTCCTCCAGTCATGCTTTTTTCACAAAGGAATTGTGAGTCTCTTCCAGTATGCGGTCCCCCTGGCATTTCCCTATTGCCCCCTCTTCCCAGTGAACATAGTTTAGAGTCCTTCTTGCTAGGTTAGACAGAGTGTTGGCAAAGATTGTTTTGCACCACTTTGTCATATGCATCCCAGTTGTCCTTATACCTCAGAGATGATTCTGTTGTTATAGAAGCTAAAGCCCTGCCTACAATACCATCCACACAGCCAGACATTGACCTGGACGATTCAACCACTGCTACCTGAGTCTTACCCTTTTACAAGCAAGATCAAGGAGAAGCCCATGTGGACCTCCATGCTCTTCATCATAGCCTCCAGAGCTCTGCAGTTGCTCTTGATATTCTCAAAGGTTTCATTTGGCAGTTTCATTTGAGTCTACATGGATGGCAGCAAGAATTAATAGTTTAAGGGACAGATGAGCCATGGCATCTTCTCTGCAACGTCTCAGATCTAACCCCTGGCAAGCAACAGACCTCTGAAGATGGTAAATCTAGTTGGTGGGTGGTTGTCTCTGCTCTCGCAGGAAGGAGTTTCTAACCACTATAGTGGTTAGAATATCAGTATTAATATTGTTATAATACTGTTTTCAGCTTCCAGTTGTGAAGTGTTTCTACATTCAGATTTTCTAACTATGAACCTACCATAGTCAGTACTCCCTTTTTTCAGGAGTATATCAGTAATACCCACTGCAGCTGCATATAACAACAAAGCTCAAGCGGAAATCAAACTTCAGGACTGGCACAGTGCTTTGCAGGATTGTGAGAAGGTACTAGATATGGAACCTGGCAACATAAAAGGTAAAGTAGAACATAAACTCGCCCTTCTATGTTTTATTTTCTTTCTAGCAAATCAAATGGTACATATCCGTTCATGTTGTTAGTTGACTTCAGTGAGCTTTAGATCAAGTGCAAGTATAAAAAAAGGAAACAGAGTAGCTCCCCAAAGTAATTTTAACAGTATTTTCGGGGTCAGGGAAGTTTTCTGCAGTCCATCCTGTTGATCTGTAATGGGAGTTCTTATGCAGTAGCATGGGGCTAACTCTTGTTTTTTGTATGATGACTGTGAGCCCTCTTGTACTCGTGCAGAGCATTGTTTTCATAATACCCACGCTGAAGTATTTAATTACCTTAAAAGTGACATGAAAACAATGAAAGTTGCTGATTTAATCCTTTCTGAAGACAAGGGCTTGAATGTAGCTAACTATATTTGCATGGGAGGAGGGGAAAAATTGGAAAAATATTACAAGATGCTTCTCAATCCATGATTGCTGTCTCAAAAGGTGCCACGTGAAATTGCATCTTTGAAAATGATCAAAAGAACAGTTATTACTAGTACAGTCATTATGAAGTAAAAACAGAATTTTAAAAACTGTTTTACACTCAACGTGTCTAGAAAAAATAGAGTATTGTTATCCACTTTATGCTTTAAATACATAAATAATACACTTTGTTCCTTTCTAGCTCTGGTGCGCCGTGCCACTGTACACAATCAGCTGCAGAATTACCAGGCAGCTATAGAGGATCTGAACAAAGTATTATGCATTGAACCAGAAAACACTATAGCTAAGGTAAAGATAAATGAGTTGAATATGACTAGAAAAAGCTTGTATGTAGTTGTAGCATAAAGTGAGTACAGTTTATATTTGATTTGAATACGAGTTTTGAGGACATGCTCAGTCTACTGTGCCAATGATCAGTTTTGCAAGACCATGTAGGTGCCTGTGGTAGAACTTAGGTACTTGAATGTGACCGGATCTTCTGTTCACTACTTAATTGTGAGAACCTGTAGGTACTCAAGTCTTCTCTATTAACATAATTTTGGTGCCTAAAAGTATGCTGCTGAACATGCTTACAGCATTAGTGTCTTAGCTGATGAAAGTTATTTGGAAATTTCTCTCAAAAAGATCCACTGAGATACGTGTATCCAAGTTTGACACATAATTCACAAGAAAAATTCAAAAGAGTTGCCAAGCTTTTATTGTTGTAGTGACCCAAAAGGAGAGGACCTGTGTTCTGTCCTCACTTCAGCGTGATGTTGTTATCCTTATTTCTTACCTCCACGTTAGAATGAAAAACCTTTCATACCTCTGATGAATCTGTACCCTTCTTAGCCAATTTTGGATCGAAGAAAGCTGTACGCTTTCTTTGGAAACTCAAGGTCAGATTGAGTCCTTGTACTACTATTACTTCAGCTATTTAGGAGAGGACTGGTCCACGTCATTTCATTAGTATCTTCTTAGGGTGTTTTGTGGGTTAGAACCCAGTCCTTGCATTTGGACTCTACATGTCCTGAGAATCTTCAGTATTAGGCAGTTCTGATACTAAACTGTGCTTTTCCTGTTAATTAGGAGTCCATCATACTGCTACCTTCCCAATTTTTTTATGTATGACTTTTGGATGCTGTGCAAGTGCCTCATCACCTGAATTCTGTTCAGCTCTTATTGTTGGCACATTTTGAGCCACCGGCAGCTTCTTTCTGTGGACTTATTTGATCATTGCTATCGCTTGCACCAGTAAGAGAAGTCTAAGCCTGTTATTTCAAATTCACTACGTACAGCATTTATCCTTTTTAGGGTGTTCTTTCAGCTAAATTCCTGTCCAGAATAGTTGCTGAGTTTCACATCAACCAAGGAATCAATCTGCCTGTTGGTTTGGGTTTTTTTTCCTTTCTTGTTAAACACCCGTCTCTATACATTTGAGTTCTAAAAGAGCTTTTGGGTTTTTTTTCTGTTTACAAGACTGAACCACTAAATAGCCTGTGAGTCTGTGTTGACAAATTCCGCAACAGTCTTTGTGAAAAGATTATCAAGTAGGCTGTGCTGAGACTTCTTATAGTACCAGACATAAGATACTTACTCATTTTGAGCACACTCTTCCAGAGATCCAAATACATTAGTAGCTTTGCTGAGCAATGCTTCTGTAGCTGAAAGCAGATGTCTGTACTTTGTCCTTAGTTGTGCCAGCTATTGCACCTTGGCTGAGACATCTAGAGGTGACAGAGTGCTTGGCAGGACATTTTTTGAGTTACTCTTTGCTTGGAGGATCCTCGAAACCCTCTTCAGCTAAATATGAATGTATGGTACACATGCAGAGTGAATGTTTATGTGCAGAGTCCCTAAAATAAAGGTAAATTCCTTGTCAATAAGTGGAATTCTTCAAGGTACTTTGTCTACATGATTCTTTGCTTGTTTCTGTCCTTGTTTTATCTTTTTTTTGAGGAAGTCAGTACTGAAATGGCACTTCCTTGTACAGCATTGGATTAAATTCAGAATAGTGCATAATGTTGGGTGTGTCTTACTCTGCTCTCAAAGTGTAAGGTGCAGTTGGAGGGTTTTTTCGAGTAATCAAAAATGTTTATGGAATGAGAGGCTGATCATCTAATTTGCATTTCTTACAAGAGGAGCAAACCTTTTCATTATTCAAGAGTGTCCTTCTGCTACACTGCTAGTTCTAGTTCTATCAGTTACACGCCTCCATCAGATGTCCATCAGACACCAAATTCTCCATAGCATAAATTTTGATAACCTGATTTTAGGCTTTTTTGGAGAGTCTGGAAAGAGCCTGTTTTCCACGTTTCTCTTCTGAGTAGACCATGCCAGATATCACAATAGTACAATCTACTTTTTTTCCTTCTAATTTAACTTTATTTTTGCTTAAGCAATTCATTCAAGAAAGGTTCTTATTTATTTGTGTAATATCTTCTGAGTTTCTAAGAGAGAGAAACTGAGTGTTTTGGTACTGACTCTTGGAAAAAGTCATGTTTAATTATCTGTTTTTATATTGGTAACATTTATCTCGATAGTTCTTCAGCATCTTATGTAGATTATTTAACAGAATGTATTTTCTTTATATAAATTACCATTTATATACTATTAACAAAAAGGCTTCTGCTATTGCTGATTTTTCTCTGTTGCAGAAAAATCTGCTAGAGATTGAAAAGAAACTGAAAGGTTTAAAGCCTGTATCTGAGACTCAAGGCAAAGGAAAAATAATACTTATTCAAGATATAGAGGATTCAGAAGGTGATGAAGAAAGAGGGGAAAATACAGAAGAATGTGAAAGAAGCAGCGGAGGTAAAAGTAATGTCGTGTCATTTCCCATTTAATTTTAACCAGAGGAAAAAATCATTGCCTTTTGATATTGCAGTGTTTATTCACACGATTCATCTATATTTGCTTCTTGCAAAGAATTTTGCCTGTTTGAAGACTAAAATTACATTCACTACTTAAAGTTGATCTGAGTGTGAAACGTAGAATCCAGTTTTATTATACATCTTTGGAATTATTTCTATAAAGGGTATAACAGAGACAGATGGAAAATGTTGCTATAAATCTCCAACTTTCCTGTGTAATTTTATACCTATCCTTTGACGTGGACCCAGTTGGGAATTTCTTCTGGTGTTAGAGAACATTTTGTGTTCCTTAGCTCTTTCTCTTGCACAGCTCTTCTGCCTTCCCACCATCACATTTTTCTTCTGCATTTTTTCTCCCTTGATTGGATCAAAGGGTGTAAAAATGATCAAGTGGCATGTAATTGGATTTTTTTTTGGTTGTTTGTTTTGAAATCTATCAATCTTTTTTTTTTGGTTTTTAATGTAAGAGCTCATCTGTGTGCTCCAAAAGTATGTATTAGAGGTAAACAACCTGTAATTCTTGTGCTGTATGTAGTTTACAAGCAGTTGAAGTGCAGCTCCCATTCCTGGATTAGTGTGCGACTAACTGCAAGGCTGCTGAGATGAAACTACTGGCATAATCAGAATGTGTGACTTGTAGGAGGAAGTGAGGCAGCAGGGGCTACTGAGGCTTGCACTGGCAGGTTGCTTTTAGATTAGCTGCATGTCTGGGCTCCATCCTGCAACAGAATAACATCCCGGGGTTGATTTCCACCCTTTCTCCTTTCTCTTGGCTCTTTAAGGTAATGTGGCATGAAAACTGTGGGTTTTGTGTTTCCCATGGCCTATGTAGTTCTTTATCTTGAAATTAAATCAGTTTGTGGGTTTTCCAACTTAATTGTGAATATTAGGCTGTATGTGTGTGATTTAATAATGCATTATTTGCCCACAAATTTAAGGAAAATACGTTTTTCAAAATCAGTAGGTATCCAATAAGTCTTCTCAACTAAAACCCTGGAAGAAAGGATGGATCATGTCCCTAGCCTTAAATATTAGTTAATTTGGGGTTGCTTTCCATTGGGAGCATTCAGATGACTAAGTGCCTTCTAGCTCCATAGGAAGACTCCCATTCCGTTGATGAAAGGTTAGGCTTTTAAACATAGGGAAGACTGCCAACTGACGTCAATGTCATATGTGTTCATGTGATATACATAAGTATTTTTGAGATTTAGGAGGTAAGCATCTTCACAGATTACTCTGTGTTTTAATGTACAACTGGAAACAAATATGAAATCAGCTATTGAATGAATCTGATACATTCTGTGAACGTAACAGCAATAAGTAGACTAAGCATCCTATACGTCTTCTCTGTACATCTAGACATGTAGTCACAGTCCAGTCATGTAGTTACATTTATTTCACATTCTAGTTAGCAAGCCTCATGCATTCCTACTAAACTTATAATTTAGAGATTGGAAGAAAATCAACAAATTTTATTTTTTTTTCTTTAGCTCTGAAGAGTTGATTTCTCATCTTTGAACAAAACAGTCTAAATAAAAGTGTAGTGTCTCTTCATCTATGTATCTGAAAGCAAAAGTAAATAAAATCCTTTTTGTACAACAGAAATAGAGAATTGCTTATGTCCTAGAGACTGTAAAAACTAGTATAAAGGCACTGTAAAAACTAAAAATCATGTATGTACAAACTTGAGTGTAGGAAGTTCCATCTCAACATGAGGAGGAACTTCTTTACTTTGAGGGTGGCAGAGCACTGGAACAAGGTGCCCAGAGAGGTGGTTGAGTCTCCATCTCTGGAGACATTCAAAACCCGCCTGGACGCGTTCCTGTGTAACCTGCTCTAGGGTGGCCCTGCTCTGGCAGGGGGGTTGGACTAGATGATCTCCAGAGGTCCCTTCCAACCCTATGATTCTATGATTCTATGATTCTATGTACTTGACAAAGTGCCTGATATTTTGGCATGTTTATAGAAGTTATAATCTCAAGTGATAAATATGGTTTAAAGATAAATAAAATAAATATATTTTGAATAGCCCCTTTTAATTCATAAAAGGTTGCTGAATTGTGTAGTATTTACTTGATCTATTACAATAATTAAAAAAAAATTGTAGTAAACAGTTCTCAAATTTAGTAAATATTAATTTGTAAAAAGGAAAAGTGCATTAAAAAAAATAAAGTCTAAGTTAGCTTTAAAATTATTATTTCTCAATCTCTTACAAAGTTAACAATAGATCTCTCTTTAAAAGATGTACTTTGAGCACATACAAGAAACCTCTTAACAGACAAAGCTATATTTTGTGAGTTGACCGTGGGAAAAGTTGTTGCATAGAGTGTTTTCTTTGTGCATGGTTTATTTATTACACTTCAGAGGTGAAGAGAATATTCTTCTTCTGGATGAGACCTTTTTCCCAATTCAGGAGATGTATTTTTTTTTATTTTTGTATGTGTCCTCCTGTTTTGTACGCCACAAGATTGCTGGTTTGGTACACTGACACTTGATACTGAAGCATCAGAGAGCCTCTTCTTCCTTTGTGTTAAATCTTTCATCTGACTTCTAGTTTTGCAGCCTATGTGGTGTTAAATTTACTTGATGCCACAGCAGTTGGCTACAGAGAATTATTTTGTGATTTTTTTTTTCCAGCTTTTTTTTTTTTTCCCCACAGAGAACACTAAGGTTTTAGAATTCCTGATTTGCTGAGAAGCAAAGTTTGTTGGGTAGGACACAAATTAGAGCTCTTTCCTACTCAAGCGATCCGTTGTGCTTGCTGTTGTATTTTCAGCATTCCTGGTGTTGCTTTCTGCTCCCCTCTACCACTGAGGCTCTAAGATAATTGAGATGTTATCTCTTGACTAATGCTTACTGGCTGCTCTGTATCCTCACTCACTTGGCCTTTATGCCATATATGAATTCGCACATATCCAAATCTTAATTTGGAGTAATCTCTGTGACTAGAATTTGACTGTAATAGGAAGTTTCTTTGCCGTTGTAGCCTTGAATAATTGACTGTGTCTGTTCTCCTTATGGTTAGAAGCCTTGTTGATGAGGTCTTGTATGAGGACATTTGGCCACCTTGTTATCCAATATAATAGTTATTCTGCATTCCTTGATCCTCTTTCCAGTATGCTTGTTCATTTGCTTTTTTTGAATTTTAGAATTGTAAACCCTCTGAAGAAGGAGCTGTCATTTATAATTGCTTTGTATAGTGTCTAGCACAATAGGCCCAACCTACTATGGCTTTTAGGCTCCATTGCAAGCTAGCAATATGAGAATTTAGATCATGTTAAAAGAAACTGCATTGAAAATTAAATGTAGAATTGCATTTGTAGTGCATATCCTGAAGTTAAGAAAACCCCTCAATTGCAGTGTCAGTATAAATGTTGACCAGTAAATCTTTTTTCATTCTATACGAACAAAGACTGCTCCTAAGCAGTCAGAGACCAGAGTTATTTGAGAAGTCTGCTCATTATATGTTCTGGCTCAGAACAATCCAGATACAATCTCAATCAGCTAAACCAAGAACATGTAATACAAAGCAGATATTTGGTGACCGTGTGTGGCGCAACAGCAAAAAAGTATTTAAAATTATGAAAAACTAATCTGTGGAGATTTGGACCATTCCAGTTGCCTTCATAACATATGAATGTAGCTAGTCCAGAGCAGATTAAAGACTTGATAATGTTTCCTGGCTTCATATGCAAATTCATTGTGAACTAAAGTTAGATATGTTGCTTTTCACTCTGCCACCACTATTTTTGTGCCATGCTTCTGGAGGATAAATCCTTTTTAATTAATTTTAAATGAAAGATGATGTCATCCCTTATTAAAAAAAACCCAACACTTCAATATTCCTTTTGGAGTATTCAATGGCTTTTGTTTTATGACAGTCCTTCCATTTTAAGTTCATTATTTTAGTACTAACATGAATTCTTTCTAGTTTGTATTTGTTGTCATTCTGGTCAAAATCCTATCCATGCTTTTCAGTACCTTGCTTTAACTTGTCTTTGGAATTTATAATGTAGCTAGCCTTTTCTTTTTTCTTTTTTTTTTTTTTTAAAAGCTCAAAAACGATTTTTTTTTTTTTTTTTAAAGCAAAGCCGAGAATATGCCTTTCATGCATAAATTTCTCTGTAGAGACAATACAGGAATATTGTTTATGTTATAAACACTGAAACTGAAAGACAGAATTAGTTTTGAGACATCTGTCTGTACAATTTTGTGTACAATTCTGTGTGTTTACTCAGTCCAGAAATATTTAGGCAATTAGCATAACCTGACAGCTATACAAGTTAATTACAAGTATTCTTATTTTCAGGGGGACTCCAAATGCTATAAATGTTTCCTGTTTAATCCAGGATTGGTTCTGTGCACTTCATCTTCAGCAAATTTTCTCTTGTATGCAGGAAATGATGTTTTGCATTGACATTCACATTTGCATCACACGTTATCTGCCTTTCTTGCTTTTTCTTTGTCTCTAGCAGTTGGGATGCTTTTCAAGAGTTTTGCTGTCTTGCTGAATTTTTTCTAAAAACTTGTCCTATGACCTGTTTGTCTGTGACGCTTAAAACTGTTTTTTCTTTTTTTCCTTTTTTNGTGGATGTAACATTGAAGTATTTTAGAATGTATCCTGAGGAAGTTCCCTCTGTGGAGTATGAATTTATTATTAAATGCAGTATTTCAAAAACAGAGACCACAACTAGGAAGGATGCTGTTGAAACTTTTGTCTATTAGGCACGAGAGAATCTGTTGTTTATAAAACCTCATTCTTTCTCAACCTGTTCAGTTTGATATCAGTAAAATTTTGTGCATTAAAAAAATAATTTCTGTAATTTGGAACAACCTGGAGTTCATCCATATTCAGTCAACTTCAGAAGTTTAGTTTGAGGTACCACTCCAATATATAAGGGCATGAAAAAATTCTGTTGGACAGATGAGCCCATCAACTTAAGGGAAGGTGAAACACCAGCATCTTAATCGATAGTACAAAAACACACAGTTGCCTTTGTGCGACTGGTACAATCAAGAGTCAGGCTTGAATATTGTGGTGGTAATCTGCTAGGAATTTAGGTGAATAAAGCAATTATATAGGTTAATATCTGATAACTCTTATTGTATGGGGCTTTTTCCTAATTAAATTAATAATAATGAAAATTGAATGATCTGAACTCTATAAAGGCTTTTTGACATTATGTTTAAATGAAAATCTTTTGAGAATGATTTATAAGCTTTTATCCCTCCTGTTCTATGTTGTATTTGAGGAGAGTTTTGAAGTGTGTAACACCACTGGTTTGTTAGCTGTGTGTTCTAAGTTTAATATGCAAGCATTTTGATTTGGTCATGGAAAATCAAAGTATCAGTATTATAACAGCCAGTATTTAAAGAGTTAATTTCAAGGTGAACTCTGTACCATTCTGACTTTGCGGAACGGGGGTTCACAATGTGCCCGGCAAAGAGGAATGAGATTTCACAGTTACATGTTCTCAGTGATAATTCCAAGTTACATTAAGTAGGATTTTGTCTGTGTTCTTGGAAGTGTTTTCTGAGGCAAATAAATCTTTGTAACATTAAGATGCCTGGAGGATTTGGTACCGTGTTCTTCGGCGGTACACCCCTCTTTTGCCGGGACGATAGTTTCTTCTGGTGATGCAAGCTCTAACTCAGCTCATTAACTTCCTTGCAGAAATTGGCGTGCCAGTTCCAGGAGAGGCGGCTGCCGGGGAGGCTGCCATGGGGAACGCGCAGAGAAAGTTTCACACCAAAGGAGGTGGCAGTAAGGCGGAAGGCAGAGAGACACAGCAGCAGAAGGAATCCACTGAGAGCGGATTAAAAAAAGGCACATCAGAGAAGAAAACACAAGAGCATTTATCCGACCATGAAGGTGAAGTTAATGGTTATTTACAGAGTGATCAGAAGAGTGAAAGCTCTGAAGCTGAGAAGATCTCCGGATCGCAGGGAGCAGGGTCTCAGTCGGCTGGTGGTGGCAGTTCTACTTCACTTCCTCCGACTGCAGCAAAACTAAAAAGTGAAGGAAACGAGCTGTTTAAGAGCGGACAGTTTGGAGAAGCTGTGCTGAAATACTCGGAAGCAATTGAATATGTCATCGGTTTAGGTGCGTGCAATACCTATACTTAAATCTAGGATTATTGTTTAGATTATTTAAAGGAACTACAAATGAATTTGCCTATCCCTGGATTTTTGGCAGGAGTTGCTGTGCAGTAAATTCTTTGTCATTATCAGTAGAGGTTAATTCACATGGTACAAAATATAGGAAGATGAGTAAAATAATCTTTTAACTTTCTTGGGGCAGAGCTGTTACGTTTTTATGTATGTGTTGAATAATTACATATTCTAGGTGACATGATAAAGGAAAGCTCCTTACAGCTTTGCATTGTCAGCAAACTGCATCACTGCAGTGCACCTTACAGTATGCAAGTGTTTAATTCTTGAATGTCATTTTAGTAATGGTCTTTGATTTTAATTGTAACTTCTTTTAGGAGAACAAAGTCCGGATGATTTAAGTGTCTTGTACTCAAACAGAGCAGCATGTTATCTCAAAGAAGGCAACTGCAGTGACTGCATTCAGGATTGTAACAGGTAAATTGCAACCTCCCATGTAGAGCAACAACATTCCTGATGATGATTAAGCATTTTAATTGATACATTGTTATTGCAGTTTGACTTAGAACAATCCAGTAAAGTCTGTTTCCCTGTCTAAATGACAGATATCTTTGTCAGTTATGTAAACAATCACATGGAACCTAGGAAGGGAGTAACTTTTAAATTACTGTCTTACTGTGTGAGGGCAGTTATTGAGCTTCTTGTGTACACAGAAATGGATAGCAGGGTTAAAATTTTTAATATAAAAGCAGGCTTCCTTCACTGATGTTCTGTAGTAACTCATTTGTAAAAGCCTTGTAAAGCCAGATGCTTATCACAGTGTTAGAAATTGCTTTCAAGCATGTGTATGGTGTATATGTGTGTGTTCTCTGTGTTTGGTTTGTTGTCTTGTTTCGTTGGTTTTTTTTAAATATATACATGGCATAGTTATAAACAGTAATTACAGCTGTTCAGGAATTGAGCTAAAATCCTTTCTGCTTATGGTGGCTTTTAAGGATACAGGAGTTAGAGAGGATCAGACACTTCAAATAACTTCCAAACACTGCCTTCCACTACAGTATTACTATATTTCTGGATGTCTTTTTTTTTTAATATATATTTTCATAAATAGTGTTAGTAAGACTGAGGCTTAAGGTGCAAAAAAGGATCCCAAGACAGTTAGAAATCATATTAAGGAATCAGTTGGGTTTTTTACAGCACAACCCAACTGTTAACCCCCCAAAACTAAAAATAAAATACGCATGTAACTTTGTATTAACCAAATATTTGACTTATTATATATATTCTACACGACAGAAAAGTTTTATGAAAATGTCATCTGAAAAAATGCACTTGTTAACAATATTTTGTTAAAACAGATGTAGAACTAGAGGCAGCTGGTTGATAAAACAAGATGGCATACTTAACAGCCATCACATTTTTCTGTTCAGGAGGTCTGAAGTATGTAAGATTTCAACTGAAATCAGTAATATGAAGGATTTGGGTTTTGTATTCTTACCAATTTGAAGCTTATTTTCTTACTATTTAATGATAGTGTCCTTAATGTCATGCATATTTTTTGGATACACAAGGACCCATGATGCTTAGTGAGCACAACAGAGGTAGAAATAATTTAGAGACTGGGAAACAGAACTGCAAAACTGCAAACACAAATGAATTAGGCAATGTCAATTAAATCTTCTCTAGGCAACATGACATAAAGGATGATCCACGAATAGGTTACCTGATTTCAAAGTAAAAATGGTGTAGTGCTTGTATTTGTATATAAAAGTAAGTATTGAACGTTTATGTCTTACTGAGTTTTAGCCATTTAGGGCTTAGAAGTGTATCAGAAACTCTCTGCTGGATCTCTCTTTGTCTCAAGACTCTGATTTGGAGTCTTTGATTCTTGTTACAGAGAGTGAAATAGGACTCCTATGCACTAATGTTACTTTTTTTAGTACTGTGGTGTGGTTTGGTCCCTGTCTGTATTATATTTACATTCTACCCTGGAAATGTAGTTTTCCATTCCCACTGATGCTATTCTTCAAGTAGTCTTGTCTTCCCCTGAATTTACTTATGGTTGTTTTTTTCTTCATCATTCTTGATATTAGGAACCTGAAATTGCATTACTATTCTTCTAAGTTACAGAATGTCAAGCATTTTTGCAGAGGTTTTGTAGGGGCTATGATGTTGTGCATTGTTGTATTTTTCAAATGCATTCAGCAACATAAAGAGTAATGGAATGTAGGAAATATTTATGAAATGGAAATTTGAAATGTTTATTCTAGAAATCATTGTTTCTCTAGCTTTAGGAGGAGTAATGCTGCAAAGCCAGTTTGCAGCAAAGGCAGCCAACAGCCTTCTGGGCTCATGAACAGGAGCACAGCCAGTGGATTGAGGGAAGTGATTATCCCTTGTACTCAGCACTTGTTAGACAACATCTGTGATAACTGTGTTGGTTTTCAGCTTCCCAGTACAAGATAGATAGCGGTCAACTGGAATGAGTTCAGTGAATTGTCACTGAAGTGGTTGTGAGCTCTGGAGCACTTACCTGGAGAGGAAAGGCCAAGGGAGCTGGGTTTGTTCAGCTTAGAGGAGAATAGCTTCCAGGGGTCCTAACAGCAGCCTTCCAGTACCTATGAGGAGGTTATCCAGAGATCCTGGCTCTTTCTGGCGCAGTGCGTTGTGGGAGGACAAGAGACAACAGCCAAAATTGACCCACACAAGGTTTGGACTGTGTATTAGGAGAAACCTTTTCCCCATGAACAGTGGTGGGGATTGCAACAGGTTGCGCAGAAATGTTGTGCAGAGATTCCCTTGGAGGTTTTCAAGGCCCAACTGGATAAAGTCCTGAGCAACCTTGTCTGATCGCAAAGCTGACTCTACCTGTAGCAGAAGGTTGGACTAGGGACCTCTCAGCCTGAGTTACTTTATGATTCCATCAAATATGACTAGACACATCTTAATTTCAGTACTTCAAAGTTTATCTCTCTTTTTCTTTAGCAAGAATCGTTGATTAATAAAAGGTAGTCTCAAATAAATAAAACCTTTGTGGCCTGCTTCTTGATATTGCTGGAAAAGCGGATGGTGTTTGGAAGGAGTTCTGATTGCATAGTGTCAGGGATTGAGCTCAGTGTTGACCAGGCACACAATCAGGAAACAGGCAAAAACCTAAAAGCCAAAAAAAGACAGGTGTATATTCATGTCTCACTAAATGTATTTTTTACATGCATACGTAAGGAAGAAGAACTGAAAATCATGTAGACAAAAGCACCATATACGTCAAATCCCCATAGATCTAGGCATGACTTAAGAAAAATACCTTTTGCTCTTAAACAGCTGCCATTACATTAATCTTCTTTCTTGGTGATGAAAACACTTCTCCAGATAGGGATTTGAGTAGAGTAAGTTGTAGTAAAAGCACTGACAGTATCATAACTGCATGTCATTTAGGGTATTAGTATAAACCACTTAGTCCCATTTTCCTTGGTTGTGTTATTGTAAGGCCCATCTGAAATCACAAAGTTGTTACATATAGTTGTGTATATCATAAAACAGTTTTATTAATATTATTTCAATTACTCTGTTTCAATCCTGCATTTTTCTTTTGTTTTCTCCAGAGCTCTGGAGCTTCAGCCATTTTCCCTTAAGCCTCTCCTGCGACGAGCAATGGCAAATGAATCCATGGAGCGGTATCGACAGGCATACATTGATTATAAAACAGTCCTACAAATAGACAGCAGCATCCAAGCAGCAAATGATAGTGCTAATAGGTAACTCCACTTACAAATTTTCTGATACTCATCCAAGTAGAAAAATAGAATTCAATTTTGTTTGTTTTATATGCTACCTCTGTTCTGTATCCCTCAGAGGCAGGGTTGTTACAACTAGTGCGTTATAACTAGACACTGGCTGTTTCATTTAGTTTCCCTGTAGCTTCACAGTTTTCCTCTGCCAGCAGTAGGTCACTTTCTGTTTTAAGAAATTTTAAAGGCTTTTTTTACTGGTTCTTCAGCTTGTTTTCTTTTCTAACTTGTATTTGATGCCATGTGAAGTAATACTTTAAGGTCCATACCTTTTCTCTGACATGTCTGTTTCCTTTTCATATCAACAGCCTTAGTGTGGCAGTTGGAGATTTATGTTAAGTGTGAAACCTTCTGTATGCTGCAGTTGTGTAAACACTGAAGTAGCTTGATACAGTGGTTGGCTACAAAGCTTAGAGGTGTAAAAAATAAAATAAATATTATTTTTAACTTAAGTGTTAATACATCCAACATTAATTCTTGATGCCAAGACAGATGTCTCAATTTCTATAATTGTATTTTAATAGTGTAAAATGAGTATATACACACTATTGTAATTCTGTTCTCATTAACATATTGTAAATACTTAAATATGTGAATGATAGGATTTTCCATTTCCTTTTCCTTCCTTTTTTTCTTTTAACGGGCAAAAAAAAGTATTTATGAAAGCAGACCAGCCATTAATCATTGAGCAGGAACCCACATGCATGCAACTTTTAACAATGGAATCTAGTAACTTTTTTTAAGGCAAGGCCATAAGCACTTGCATTATTACTTCATTAAAAAGTCCATAATATCTTTAAATTCTGCTTATTTGACCAGCGGTGGACAAAGGAGATCACAACACTTTACTATCTCCTCTTAGAAGTCTTATTTTTGATAACACAACAAATTGTTACTGATCTACTGTATCTACGCAGATAATAGAACGCTTGGATTGGTGGAATAACTGCTCATCCTGGTATCTGTGTGATTATTATACTTTTTTTTAATCTTCTTGGCTTATTTTATCTGCAGATAACTCTTTTCATATTTCTCCTTGACTTGTAACTTGCCTAGTAATAAGCTTATTTCCTTTTTTCCCCTTAACACTCTTCCTTTTCTCCTCTCTAGGCCTTCCTTATGTTTTTAGCTTCACTGCTCATTACTCTTTCCTCCCTGGCAGCCCATCACCTTATTTCAGCTGCTTCTTCCTTCTTCTCTTCTGCTGGTAATTCATTTTTGCTTGCAAATTCTTAGTTTCTAAAGCATAGACCTCCCGCGTAATTGAAGTTCTACTATAATTTATTTTTTAATATTTTATCATTTATGAATTAAACTGAAATTGTTTACCAAAGTATTCATTTTCATTTCCAAAGTAATAGACTTTTTGAAAAAATAATTTTAACAAAAAATGTTAGTTCCCTTACTGCCTTTTAACTGAAAGGGACAACCCCAAAATGTAATTTAATTTTTTTGTTGTACTAGGAATATCATGTCTTAACAACCTGCTTTTATTGGAGAATTTCTTTGGTTTTAAGTTCCTGTGGGAAACTGGGTGGTGATGCTGTAGGAAGCTGACAGGAAAAACTCATCATCCTACTCGTGTCTAAGGGTTTGGCAAATTGTGTTAAGGCATGTCTTTCTGTACTTACCTAACTAAGCAGGCTTTCCAAAAATCTTAGAATCAAATGAGTGTTCAGTCTAGTATTTCTAATAATTCTTACGTAAAAAACAAGTAGAATTTTTAATATGAAGCCTTTACCTGATCATTTTGCAATCAAAAGGAAATAATTAAGAATGTAAGTACATACTTTTAATGAAAAGTCAACTGAAAACAAGTATAAACAGTTATTTGAGTGTTTATCACGTTGATTAGATGATACTGGTTTTTGGTGTTACTGGTTATCCTGAGGTGATTTTTAGATAGATTGAAAGAACTGTTTCTTGTAATGGTCTGTGCCAAGTTGCAGGAAAATTCATTTCAAGCACACTTTTAGTTATTGGCATTTTCCTACCTTTGTGAACATCAATGAATTCCTACTTTGTGTATTTTAATTTCTTCTTGGGTGAGTGTTTATTATTTGCTGTTTGAAATACAAAAGCTCTATGTGGGACAATGTGTTTATGCATTTCCATTTACTAAATTGGAGTTTCATTCCAGTTGTCTCAACTCCCTTAATATCAGTTTGCAAATTGCATTAGATAGGTTGGAAGCTTTTATCACAAAGTCCAATATGAGTATTGTACTGTACAAAGGAATTTGTGATAAACTCCAAAACTGCAGGATTGTTGGCTCAAGTTTGGGTGTTGGTGGTAGGGAATGAATGTATTTGTCCCAGCTTTTTCATGAGATACCTGTGCTTTTTAAACTAACCATGGCACACAGGTATGCATTTTTGCAAAAGACTATGCTTAGATTATTATAGTACAAGAAGTCGATTGATCATCAAATACTGCAGGATCCTTTCTGTTTATATTGATGAATTAGATCTGGTTTTTTTCTCCAACTTTTAAAGCCCATTATAATAAATGGAGAAAAATTAAACAGGGAGTCAGTGGGACCATGATTTATTGTAGAATTATTCTGCTACTTTCTATGGGAAATACGAAATGTAATGAATTGACTTTTTAACATGAAGTGTACAGTTCTCTAATAAAATAACCTGAGTAAATTTTAGGGCTGTTTAATTTATGATGGTGTGCCATATTTTTCTTAGCAATTTAAATTCAGACCAACCATCACTAAATCCCAAAAGTTTTAGTACAATTAGAGCAAAACAGCACTTGAATAAGCTGCTTCATTGGTATGTCCTACAAAAATACTGCATAGGAATGATACAGGTAGAGGAGAGACCCTGGAAGGGCATACGCAGCTAACACACAGAAAAATATTATTCTTGTTCACTTAGAAAACAAGTGAAGCAACTAGATCGTACTACGAAATGTGATACTCTGTGTATGAAGAAACTTCCTTTCAATTCAAAAATACAAGAAATGGTATGTTTCATGCAGCATTATGTAATACATAAAATCACACATTATATAGCTCTACAAACAGCCTTTTTAGTCTGTATCATTATTTAAACTATTCTGGTAATTTCTGTTTTAGAATAAAGAAGATTAGAATAGGTGCTGCTTCTTGTATTGTTTTTTCTATCAGACCCTACTGGGAAAAAGAATTTGGTCCTGAATGCTCTGACTCTGTTGCCGTAGTAGTATACTGAGGCTGTTTGTTTGTTTTATAGCTGTCATTCAAATATTTAAAAAGAACAAAACTAAGAAGGAACACTTGATTGGGTAATTTATGCTCATTCTGTCTCATTCTTCATGTCACATTCAAGATTCTTAATTATTTTTTTTTGGATGTGTATTCATGTAGTATGTTTTTTACACCCATGTTAGGTGGAATGCACCTAAAATACAAATTTCAGGTTTATTGGCAATAGCATGAATGTGGCTTGCTTTACTACTCAGTTCAGAATTTTCCTTTGTTAAAGTAGATATTAGACTTACCGTCAGTTGAACTTGACTCTTGAGTTCATTTTGAGATTAGAAGACATTTATCTCACTATTATTCTCATTCTCATAATTGATTAATATTTGTTTGGGTTTTTTTTTTTAAAAAAAACACACTAGAAAAATTGTAGTGGAACCATGAAGTCTTGTACGGCTTTGCTCATTATGTTTGCTTAGGTCTTTCTCCAAAATATATCACAGCAATGAGAAACTCCCACTTGGATGGATTTTTGGATCGAACCTCTCATGTACGGAAATAGTTCACCTATATATATATATGTGTGTTGGTTTAGCAAAGACTAAGCAGTTTTTATATATTTTCTTAGTATTTTTTAATGGGGATAAAGAATGATTGGTTGACGAATTTCTGACTCTTCCATAAAATGCAACTTAATACCTACTTTATGACCTGCATTGGTTATTTAGAGAATTGTTGTGTAAGAGGTTTCATTTGACATTGGCAAATTTTGGTACCACACTTTGTCTGAGAATATTGTAATCTACGCTTGTTACAAATAACACCTATGAATGGCTGAGAAAAGTAAACAAAATAAATAATTTTTTTCCCTACTTCTTTATTGCATGTAGTAGGCAGCATTTAGAGCTTAGTTGCAAAGTCAGTCATTTGCTTAAGTATTTACAGATCATGCTGAAGTCGGCTGCTTGTCTTCTAAATGCTAGCATTAAATACTCTAAAAAGTGGAAAAAGTCTAAATCTTAAGTGAGTGCAATACCATTGACTGATGCGACAGTCCTTTTTTAAATTAGTCCTAAGGAAAATGGTTCAGTTGTTTTTTGAACAATTGGAACATTGCATTATTTAATTTGGGTGTAAGTTATTAAAGTACGAGTTAAAGATATGAAAAGTCATGTTGGTGCGGCTTTTCTCTTTCAGAATAACAAAGACTTTAATAGATCAGGATGGTCCCAGTTGGAGGGAGAAACTGCCACCAATCCCAGTTGTCCCAGTTGCTGCCCAGCTACACAGGTGGGATGGAGGAAACTTTACTTCAGAGGATAAGGCAAAAAGTACTACAGATATCAACAGAAAAGAACAGTTGCAGATGAATCGTATGTATAGCTAATGCAAATATGTAGACAAAAAAGAAAATGGTTTTAGTTGAATAATGGGATACTATTTAATGATGTCAAAGAAGCTGCTTTAGAAAGTATTTATCAGAGACCCTTGTGAAAAGCTGTTAGGTTATGGTCATTTACATGATTGGGTTTTACGTGCTTTATGGAGCTACAGTTACAGTAAATGTTTTTAAGCCAAGTGGTGTGGTTTGCAGCCTATAATTTCTGAAGTTATATAAAATAAAAGAAAATACAGCAGAAATACTTATCAGCAGTATATTGAGTCCTATCACAAGTATCAGTAGTTTCCCTGACATCATACTACAGTTATAACAGTTTTCTCCAACAAAACCACCATCCAAACAAACATGCAACCTAAGTAACGTTATCAGATGCATAATCTGTAGCTGTCACTTAATTTTTTTTATGAAAGCATTACTCAGCTCTTCAGAATAGAAAGGGTAGACTTGTAGGTGACTAGTAGTTAGTGAAATGGGCTATAGAAGAACACTCCTGATTTTTAATTTTTTTTTACGCTGGATTCTAACTTTGACAGCGGCCTTTTAGTAGTCACCTTTCACAGATGTTAGTTCTGGACTTGTTTAAACATAAGCACTCAGTGCTTAACTCCTTTAGGACACTTTCTTCCTCATGACCTTTTTTCCCTTTGTTGCAGTTACCGTTTTTCTCCTCTAGTAAATCAGGTGAAAGAACCTTTCTGAGTTTTTATTGAGATTAAACATTCTTTTTGGAAAGGCCTTAACTGTATGATTTTTTACTCGACTATTAATTGGTTCCACTTTGAGTTTATTTCAATATAAAGAAAAGTAGTGCTGAAGATAATCTCCCCTTGATTAAAACAGGGAAGGCTGCAATACATAACTGGGTTGGTGGCCAAATATGCAGCAGTGATGGGTTATCTGTCCATAATGCATTACTGTAATAATGCGTGTCCTCAAATAATCTGCAGTCTTGGGCACTACAGATTTAATGACTTTAGAGTGATCTTTCAGATAGCATTGAATTTATTTGTACCTGATGTAAAACCACAGACAACTTACAAACACGTGTGTTTATGAGAATTGGACATTTTTCTTGAGAATAAGACTTAGTTTTAGAAACTTGTATTATACAATTTGAATAGTAGTACATACTAGACTTCAGTAATGCTGCAGAAAATTATTTTTCATTTAAGAAACATGAAGCATGTTGATGTATAATTTAATCTGAATTAAATAGATAAAAATTTTACTCCACTTTTAAAAACGTCCAGTTGCAAGTATTTTCATTATAGTTGTTGTCAGTACATGTCATTACTACATCATCAGTCTTAAGGATTGGGCAGAGATTGGGTTTAACTTTTGGGTTTTTTCAAATGAAGTAGAAAACTGGTATCTTGCACAACTGTTGCTATTAAACATAAATGCTTTGCTTGAAAAGTGCTTTTTGTTGATTGTACTCCAGGCTTTTTCTGTTATTATGGAATACGTCATGTTGGATTTTTATTTCAATATATAAGCAACCTATTTAACCTTTTAAGTAGTAAATTTGGATCCATATAACCTTGGGTAACTTTGTTAAGAGAAAGAATTTGAAGATCATTGTAGTGAAAAGTGCATAGATAAGTGGTTCCTGAGAACACTAGTGATCATGTTTAGCCGGTTAGAAAAGTTAACGAAACTGGCCATCGCTGTCTTCATGAAGTGCGCTCTTGCGCAGACCAATAAAGATACTCCAGTTGTCGGGCATTTATTCTTAGTCTGGATAGATTATTCAGCTACCCTTAATGAACTGACCTTCTTACGTAACACTGTGATCCTTTTGTAATGTAGGTGAGAAAGCTGAGGAGAAGTTCAAGACACTAAAAAATGAAGGGAATGATTTTGTAAAAAAGGGTAAATATGAAGAAGCTGTAAATAAATACAGCGAATGCATGAAGTTAAATACTGAGGAATGTACGATCTACACTAACAGGTAAAGATGTAAAATCTAACCCCACTTTGTGGGATAACAATAGTTGTATTTTCTCACTGCAAATAGAGATTTTGCATCCCTTCAGTCACTGTTGTAAAAAAAGGATTATTTTTTTTTCCTACTTGATGAACGCTTCTAATAACAAAATCAACTTTTTGTTAAGCCACATTACTTTCCAAGGGGAGTAAGTATTAATGTCACCGATATATATCTTAAAATATTTATATAAATAGAGTAAGCAATAGTAAAAGTTAGAATTAGCGTAGCATTTTGCAGCATTTTTTCAGAATACTGGTATGATTTTAATTTAAAACTAACATGCAGTAGCAGTATGTCAAATATGAAGAGTAATAATTCAGAGAAAATGTACATTTTGAGAGCATTAAAGTAAGAACACGGTCATACAACAGCATTATTTTAAAGGTTGACCTAATTCTGCAGCATAATTCTTTATTCTGTAATCTTATCAGCTTTCAGAAACTAAGAAGGATTTGATTAGGCCAGTACTTGAATAGGAGACTTCCAAGTAATAATTAGGTGCAGAAAGCAGTATTGCTTATTTAATCTAGAGCACTTTTTTTACCCAGAATGGCTGTATAAAATCAAGTACTATATCAACTACTCTGCTATCATATTATAATAACATAGGTTGTGCTTTTAAAATACTTACATATCTGCCTAACTTCAAACATTAGTCATACTTGGAATTTTGACTTTTATTGCAGGAATTGTTACTCTCTAAATCCATCCAGTGATGTTATTAATACTTACTGGTTTTGATGTACTTTAAAAAATACCACATTGAGATTGAATTGTGTGAAGTATTGTAATTAACATTGATGAGTCAGGTACTGTTGGCACTACAGCACTGTAGAATTTACTTATATTGCAGTGTATTCTGTTTTTCTGTGTTAGAGCTCTCTGTTACTTGAAACTGTGTAAGTATGAAGAGGCTAAGCAAGATTGTGATCATGTTCTTCAGATAGAAGATTCTAATATTAAAGCTTTTTATAGAAGAGCACTAGCGTACAAAGGATTACAGGTGAGGAAAAAGAACATGGCAGGTATTAAGCACTTCTAAACTTGCTTATCCTCTTCAAAGGCAATCAGGTAATTGCAGTCAATGGGTGAATACAAAAAAAAATGGGCAGTGCTGATGATTTATTACTTTGTAGAGTATTAGACATACATAAAAGATTACATAAATATTTTTGCAACATAAAAACCTGCATGTTGACTTGTAATAATTTGAGAAAATACAGGAATATTGGAATAAATTAGGTTTGACTGGAGATTGGTTAAGCAAGTTTCAATTCTGTTCTAATATTCTTCTGGGTATCCCAGTCTGTTTTTTGTGTCAGGGTTTTTACTATATCTTTGCTGATGACAAATGGATTCTCTCCAAGTCTGTCTTCATCTGTCCAAACTACAATCTCAAGCTGTCTTTTGGCATCCACTCAATATTTGAGTGCTTGTCATATTAAACCAGGGTTTTAATTATTTTTCTTCTCTTCTCTTCCTTCCCCAAACTCGTTATGAACCTTTGTCAGTAATCTACTTTCTCACTCTGTCAGCAGTATCGGTAGTCAACCTTTTCCTTTCCATCTGCACAGTGGTGGTGGTGTCTCTACTGTGCTCGTCTTACACACTGGTTTTTGAGTATCCTTTTACCTGATTGTCATTAATGCAGACTTACATTGCTCATATCCATCCTGAATGTGACTGCAAATCTCATGTTCCACCACTTAAACCATGTCATTCTTTTTGTCCGTCCCTCTTGGTTCCCCTTCTTCAGTGATGTTAATTAGCTTCTACACTTCATAATTCTTTCAAAGCAATCCTTACCCTACCTGTCAGCTCTTACTTGCTATTGCATTATGAGCTTCGCGCTTCTGTTGTTGGCTCATGATGGCAGCTGTCATAATCTACTTTGTAATAAATTTTACAAGTGTCTTTGAACAAGCATCCTAAGTACTTTCTCCCATGTTGCTCTTTGTAACTGGAGGTAATCATTCCAAGCATCTACCAAGTATCAGTAGTGCCCATCAAATGAATACTTACCTCAGACCTCCATTATGTTTGATGCCTTAACAAAAAATTACCTGGCTGTCTCTCAGCTTACAAATCACCTGAGGACAACTTGTCTGTGCTTAGCCTGCTCTCATCCAATGTTATATAATTCCAAGTGCAAGTTGTAGGAACTATGGGATCTTTCGTTAGGGATAAATTTGTTCCTCTGTTACAGTAGCTATGAAATTTTGAACGTTTGCTTTGATTAATTTTGAAAGAAGGTGAAAAGTCTTTATTTTGTGTAAAATCTTTTCTGTAACTGTACCAGGCTACCTGTTATTAATCATCTGTAACCTTATGTTGTTGAAGCTGATTAAAAAAAAAATAGTATAAATATGAGCAAAGGTACGTAGTGATTCTACCAGTCAAAAAAGGGAATTACACACTAGTGAAAAATGTCAAGAATTGGAGAAATAACTTCTGCTTTTTTGAATATCCTAGGAAAAAAATGTTATTTTTGTATTATTGAAGACATAACCTGAAACACATTGTTCATGGATTCCTCCAGAACAGTCTGATCTGGGAACTCCGAAAATGTTTTGTTGTGGTTGGATGTAATGCCTTCATTATTGCTAATTTCAGGGATGTGAGTGATTCATAAAACCAGATGAAGCAACAAAAGTGATTTGAGGTTGACAAATGACTCTGTAATGAAAAATTTTAAGAGCTAAAAGCGTGTAGTTTGGCGAAGTCCTAACTAAGCCGGGAAGTGGTATTTTACATAAATATCCAGATATTTAACCACAAAAGCTGCAGTGGAATTTAATGTAGTAAATGGAGGGGGTTTTATAGATTTACTGAGATGTAGTTAAGGGAAGATCAGGAAAAAATCATGCTTGTGTGATGAATTAGGCCTGTAACATAGGACACAGGACCCTGGACTGCATCTCCTACAGCTGATAGTCCAGTCTCTTGCTTCGGGTGCAACCATCTTGTATAATTTTTGTTGAGAAGTCTGTCAGGTTGCAGTTTTAAATCCAGGCGGGTTGGTTGTTTGCTGACCTTTGTGATTTTTTTCAGAAGGCTGTTCCAGAATTTAATTTCTCTGTAGTTGTGAATCTTCACATCTGTAATTCAAATGGTTTAGCCTAATTAGCTGTTTTCTGATGAAAGCAGTCTGCGCCCCTTTCTGCATTCATTTGATAGGTCTAAATAATTCTAGTTCTCTTGTTCTTCCTTCATGATATAGCAGACTTCACTTACAGGCTTACTGCAGTGTCTCTGCACCTTGAATACTGGTCATCAGTATTGAACAAAAGATTCCGTGTAGGAAAGAGAATATGAGTGACTTGTACACTGGTGCTTTTATTACAGTTGAGGTGCTGAGGAAGTACCTCAAATGGCACATGAGGATTTTTTTCATGGTAATACGAATGACTTACAGTAACCCTATGATACTGCTTGAGAACAGAAGAAATACTAGGTCCCTCACACAAAGAAATTGTGTTGATCTTTTGCTGTCTGCGTGGTCTTCTACTGTTTACTGCTAGATTTCATCCTTATTTTTGATACTCCAGCCCTCAAGGTGTCTTGATTTTTCTATGTGATAGTTCCGTCTTCCTCAGAATTGATGCTACTGACTTTATCTCTCCAGAAAATTTAATCTAAAAAATCGTGATTCCTAATGTCAAAATTGGAAATAAAAACATTAATCAAATGACAAGTCTGATTATCGAGGAACTTTGACCGAATGCCACTCTGTCGCTGTGTTTGTCTTTCTAATCCTGTTTATCCCAGAGTTCGTAACACAATTCAAGTCTTCTCAAGTATTACCAAAAATTTCCTTTCTCAAACTTTAAGAGATGGTCGGTGGGATTGAAGTTTACGAAGATTGGGTGTATTTTTAATCTAAGCTTGATTTAACTCTCTTTTATTGGCAAAGCAAGTATGCAAACTGTTGATTGACTCACGTTGTATTAATCTTGAGGAAGTTTTACACTGTAAGCAATTATGCTTAAAAGCAGAAATCTTCAATAATCTATCCTCTGATACAGAATTCTGTTTCTCAGAATAAATTATTTCACATTACGTATTTAATACGGAAGTATTTAGTTGCAAAATAGTAACTCAGACTCATTTTCAGTTTCGTTTTTTCCCTCTAATGAAATTACAGTGTCTGTATTTAGATTATTTTTACGTGCTTAATGTCAAGATCCTAGCGTTTTTATTTTTCTTAATTGTATAGAACAGTATGGTAGTTCAAATTTATTTTTCTAATGATGTGCTTATGAAAAAAATAATTTTCCCTTCTGTTTACAGAATTATCAAGCCAGTGTTGATGATTTCAACAGAGTACTTCTAATAGATCCAAATGTTCTTGAAGCAAAAAATGAACTAGAGGAGGTAACCCAACTGCTTAACCTTCACAGCAGCACTCTACCTGGCAGTCAACAGAAGCAAAGGAAGAAAATAACCATACAGGAGGTATACCTGTTCATTTTTAAAAGCAGGCAGCACAGAAGCCATACATTTTAAGAGATAGTACTAAAGCTTTTGTTTTGCACTTCTTAGGTCTATATTTTTTGGGGGTGGGGTTGTATTTTTCCTGTTATTTTGAGGGCATATTGGAGAATTCTTCCATATGATGTGTTCAGTGTCCATTACATTCTATAGTAAAGCCTGGACTGCTTTGAAGTGTATTCAGAACCACAGCAGAAGTGGGGAAAAAAGTGCATTTAGACCGCACTAAACTTGAGGATATGTTCCTTGTAAACAAAAAAAAACTGCTTAGACTTTGAAATGCCTGTTTTACGAAATGTGGCTGTCAAATAGCAATTTTGCTTTTAAAGTCTGTGCTACTCGGGAAGCTTCTGGGGCTGTGCTGGCAAAGGTTCGTTGTCAGCAGGCGTGCTGGCAGTTCCTGTGCTACTAGTAAAGTTACTGGTCTGAAGAATGAAATCGGGCCTTAAAGAGCAAGAGTATGGGTAAAACATCTGTAGGATCTTATAAAAGAAATATGTAATGTAATGTTATGTACTGGATAAAAATGTTAGCCTTGCAGAGTTCTGGGTAGAATTAGGCGATGAAAGGATTTTCTCAGTCATCTGATATTTTTGGATTGTAGCTCTGCTGGTGCTTTAAGAATGGGTTTTTTTTCCTTTTAATTTTAAAATACATAGTTAAAATACATAGTTACCACTCTGTAGAGTGATACTGTAATTTGATAATGTAATTTCAAAATGGTGGTATAATGGAAACTGCAATTATTAATACAGAAACAACTTGTTTTATTGAAACACTTCACATTGTCACGAGTTCATGGGATTTTATGTAACTAGCATAAGCTGGGTAAAGTGTTGGTTAAGCTCTGAGTTGCGACAAACAAAGGGACCTGGGGAGTGTTTAGAGGAGGTTTGGGAAGTGACTGCATTGTTCAGAGACCAGCTAACTACATTACTGGCAGCGGTAATTTTTCCAGGGGTGGGGCAGGAAGCATTTGTTTGCTGTCGTAATTACAGCTGCCCCCTTAGAGAGCCTTCCCTGTCTTATCTACTGTAGTACAAAGCAGTTCTATGAAAACAGACTGCAAAGAAGAGTAAGGAAAATTTGGTTAGAAGCTGTGATTTATGAATATTATTGCATTTTAATCAAGTAAGACAGTCAAGATTTCTCTCTTGATACTAAGGATTGTTTTAAAAGTAGAACAATATGTGTATAAGGCCAATGCGGTATTTCCCAAAAATGACTAGTCTAGCTCACAGCACAACACCGTACTATGCAGTACAGTATCTTCAGACTTTCAAAAACCTTGGCCTCTGTTGAAAAGACCACGTTCAGTAAGAATTCAGTCAGTTTATACTGATTCCACAACTCTTGATAGCTTGAAATGGATTTTAGCAAATGTAGTTGAACCCATGGTTAATTTTCTAGCGACTGATTCATGAAACTTGGTACAGGCTGCAAACTTGGGAGTAGTTAAGTGGTTATCCAGGCAGTTAGACCATGCTGAACTTTCTCCTTCCGCAGCAAGACTCCCAACAGCAACCTGATCCAGCTGCTGTGTTACCTGTACTATTCTGAAGGCACAGCAGTGAAATGAAACACGGGTATCTGGTGACTTGACTTCAGTTCTGCTTGTCTTCTGCAGCTTCACATTTAATACATGTATACAGTCGTCCGTAGCTTTCTCCCAGTGGTCCTCAGTTGCCTTTCTACAGTGGAGTGCCAAGCAGTGAAAGGAAATGTAAACTACAAACCTTTAAAGATGAATTAGAGAGGTACTATTCTGGGGGAAGTAGGACATAAAAGAACATAGGTACCTTTCTTTTACAAAGAGTAAAATGCTAACTTTAATTTAGTAACCTTATTGATGGATATAAGCATGCAGTTTATGAAGGTTCAGGTTATCTGTATGTCCACATTAAAATGATTTGTCGCCATTTTCTTTGTGAAGGTGACTGATGAACAGGAAGAGTTTGCTACATCAGAAGATGTTATGACTGATCGTGTTGCTTCTAGCGAAGCAGTTCAAAAGAGTGTGCCACCGAAGACCTCTGAGAAACTGCGTATTTCTGAACCATCTAATGCTTATGATTTTGGTCAGATTATAAATGCAGTGAATACCAGTAAGGATAAAGCTGCTTGTGCAGATCTTTTAACAATTACTGATCCAAAAAAATTGCCAGTGCTGCTAAGTAACAAACTTGAAGGAGAAAGCTTTTTGATTTTTATCCAGTCGTTGGAATATTACGTAGTTGGAAAAGATCCTGGCCTTGTATATCAGCACCTTTTCTACTTGAGCAAAGCAGAAAGATTTAAGGTAAGAACCTAGATTGAATGCATACTTAAGTTGAACAGAAACCTAAAGGACATTTTCGTATCTTAAAAGGAAACAATGCACTGATTTTGTGTCTCTGCCAAATACTATGATTTTCAGTCAACCTGTGCTGATTATAAAATAATCTGTTTTTTTTCAGGTGGTGCTGGCCCTTCTTAGCAAAAATGAAAAAGAACAAGTTCAGCAGCTGTTTGATGTACTTGCAGAAAACCGGAATAATCAGTACTCTTTGGAGGATCTTGAGAGCCTTAAAAAGGTTTACGAACTTTAAGAAGTTAAAATTCGTTGGTTGCATGCATACAGTTCATGTTTAAAAGATGGATGTATGAACTCTGCAGACTTGCATGGGTTGAAGTTGGTCTTTACCCAGACTGTATGAACTCTATTTTGTTTGGACAGCATATGCACATTTAATACTTGCTGCTCTTTTTGTCTTGTAGTTGTATACATTTTTAATCTCTAGAATTTAATGCATGTCTTTGTGTTTGGTAACAGAGTTCATGTTATTTGGCATACTGATTTTGTTTAGACTGCGTTAAGTATATATATAAAAAAATATATATTTTACATTATATATATAATGTAAAATATCTTGATGGTACGATAGATAATACACTTTTAGTCATCACTTGTTATATCATTTTGTGAGTTGTATGTTCTTGTGATAAAGAAGTGTCTTCAAGATAAACGGGTCAGTTAGCAATAGCTTTGCTAAAATGAGTTTACAAAAAGTATTAACATTTTTTAGATGAACTGCGAGGGGCCATCTGTTTCTTCACTATCCCTGGTCTATACAAAACAGATTTAAATATTTTTGGTGCAATAGAGCTTAGCAGCAAAGGTGAATGGATAATGCATTAGCTTGTCATGGAACACTTTGAATCAAAATAATTAATTATTAAATAAATGGGTATGTTTTTAAAATTATTAACAAGTGAGTAATTTTAGCGCACAGAGAATTTTTTTTTTCTGTGGTTTGCATGGCTTTTGGAGTGACAGTGGTAAACAGGAGAAGTGACTGCACTTAGCAATAAAAATATTTAACTCTAGAGTTTTGTAATCAGATTATTTAAAACACCAGCTATTTCTGTTTACAGATGTATTTATAAAGCTAAAAGTAAAACCATTTTGTGGACCAGTATGATTTTTTTTTTTTTTTTTTATTTCAGGCAGGACTTATGTTTTATATTTGATTCTGACAAAGCTCCTTTTTTCAAGATGAAGCTTTTAAATTTTTCAAATACCCAAATGCCTTCTTTGCACATGTGATATAAGCGTATATCAAACTCACTAGCACTGCAGAAATATTAAGAATATTGTTATAATGAAAATTTTTCTCAGGTGTATATTAATTAAAAAAAATAAATTTTTTTCTTGAAAAGTGCAAGTATGGAATTCTCTTTTCTGGTTCTACACTCTTTAGGCTTATAATTCTGACATGTGCATTATGAGTTTTGTCTTGAAGTGGAGTACCGAGAATGAGGCTTTTAATTCCTAAAGCACTGTCAGTACAACTGATGGTTTCTTGTTTTTAAATGCCCTCTTTCTAGGAGATTGTCATGTGTTCAGGAGAGATCTACCGCTCATCTAATCTGTGCGAAACCGATTGTACTTAACAAAGGGACAGTTTCATTCTCCAGTTATGGTGGAGAGGTATTCACATTCACTAACTTCTGTCTTCGTGATTTCAGTCTTTTTATTTTTTCCACGGCAGTTTAGCATGTTCAGAGCGGATTCATTGTATGTGTGCAACTTACTGACATGGTTTAGAAAACTTAATCAATTTTAATTTAATAGAGTTCAGAGTGTTTTTAATAACAGTAAGTAATAAGTTGGAGGATTGTATTAATAATACATGGATTAGGAAAAAGTTCTTTTGGTAAAAGAAAGCATAAAAAACAGCTGTGTATTTTTAAAATAGTCTTAATTGCTTGAAAACTGTAGTTGAGTAAGAGCCAATGTCAAAATCCACCACATCACAAAAGCTCTTGATGAAGTTAAATCTTTCTCTGTGCCACCCAAAACCCCAAGGGTTAAAAGCTCTTTAGAGATCTTCAAAGCAGCAGTCTTGACTGCTAACATTTTTATGATCTCATGTGTATAGTTTGTTTTGTCATTGAAGATAAAAATCAGAATCTTTGCAGCAGTAAACCGTAATAAAAATATAATCTAGTAAATTTAAGAGACAATCAGACATTATTGAAAAGACAAAAAGGCTTTGAAAGACCAGAGATTTTTAATGGAGTGTTTTTGACAAATCATTTATCCATGCGGAAATAGACAAATGGGTTTTCATAGATGGGTATACAGTCTCACAGTTAATACTAGGACAGTGTTAATCAATCCCTAGCGATTAAACTAGAAACCTAGAAGTAGTCCGGGGGAAAGGAGTCCAGTAGTCCAGGAAGGTGCCTTTTCTTGTAATACCTTCCAGCCTGAATGTCAGCTGAACCAGAGGTTAACTGTTTGAGGTAAAAATGACAGAGATCAGCAGATCAGGAAGCTAAAATTACCCCTCGTTAAGACGTTCTAAATGGAAAACTGCAGTAGTGTTTACGAGTGAAGCCATTACCCAGCTGGGGGCAGGAAGTGAGCTCTGTACCCTTGTGTGTCACTGCAGTCAGCCAGAGAGTCGATAACAAACATCCCCATTTGAAAAATCTGCACTTTGCCGTGAAGTCACCCATCTTCTAAAGCAAAGAGCTGCTGGTGAGTCTGTCTCTGTTTGGGTGACAGTAATAAGAGGGCAGGTTTGGCTAGAAAGCTTAAACTCAGCCCTAACGAAACGCTGGGCAGCAGGTGGGTTTTCACTTTCCCTGTGATGGGTTCGACCCCTTCAGTTTAAGGCGGACTGAAGGTTTGGCTGGTTGAGTATGTAGACACCCCTCAACCTACCCCGAGCACTGGTTAGTAGGCGGCTCCTCTGGTATAGCTTGACGCTGATCTCAAATGATGTTCCAGTATATTCCCAGCACTTGTTCTCAAAATTCTTTTAAGCTCATCCCAGTCCATGATCCCAAAGGGATCCCAAAAGGATAATGGACCTCACTTTCATGAAGTCCTGCATTCCCAGGACTGTCCCCAGGCCGGGCCTACGCTCCAGGCAGATCCTGGGCATCAGCCCCGCTCTGGGAGATGTCCCAGTTTCCTCCAGCACCTGAGCGTGCACCTCGCTCCCAACTGAACCTCTGAAGGAGAAGCCATTGAACAGTAACTGATGCAGTAATTGCGATTGCCCTGCACGACGGGTAGCAGGCCCCTGAAGTTGTGGGCACTAAAGCTTTACTGCGCCTCTGCTGTAATTACCAGGTCAGCTGTATTATCTGTGTATCTTTTCTGTCTCATATTCCTCATACCTGTCTTGACTAGGAACTTTTGGCCTCAGCTCCCAAAGTTAAAGAAACTTATATTTTTAAAGTACAAGAGACTAAAGAAGAAACTGAAACATTTATTGTTTTAATAGCTGCAAGATGAAGTCAAATAGTCAAGTGTGTATATATATATATCTATCTCTTAAAAAAAAAAAAGCAACTCTCAAATGTAAGAAAAATGGTCTATGAAGCTGAGCAAGAAAATGAAAGAAGTTTGACACACAAGCCATTTATCTGCAAGACCAGCACCAGGCAGTTGTTTTGCTGATGTTCCTGCCTCGTTCAGGTTTCATTGCCATCCGCTGCTCGGTTCAGACAGTATTTGAGGGGGCCCGACTGACAGGCAGAACAATTTCTAAAGACATAAGACTTACTTATAAAAAAAAGAATCAAACACCTTGTTAGGGACAGTGCTGCTGATTTGGCCTGAACAGTTCAAGCCAAGGCCACCAGGCTCCAAAACCTGCACCTTTTGTGGGGCAGCATTAGACGACTGAAAATCATTTTAGGGGTGTGAAAGGGAATATTTCAAGTGTTGGTGTCCTAAAACCACTCAGCTGGCAGGTAAGGGCTGTCTGGAGGTGTCCCTCTTGGCTTAATCTGGGGAACATCCTCAGGGCCAGAGGCAGAAATTTTTGCAGCCCTGAATAGTTGCAGCAAAGGCAGGATCACCTCACTCAACAATAGCATGGACAAAGGGGGTGGATCTGTTTTGGTTTATTGATATTGCTTCTTACATCCTTTTAAGCATAAAGCATTGTTTTTCTAGACAAGGGCAAGAGGATCTCAAATGGCACACCTGGCTTTGTGGTGGGGAGACCCAAATGGCAGCTCAGTGCTTCCCTCTGGGGCTTGTCACTCACCCCCTCAGCAGTAACATCCACCTTTTTAATAAAAAAAAACAAAAAACAAAAAACAAAAAAAACAACCCATGAACAAAACCAAAACCCACAACAATACAAAAACCTGCTTCAGGAGGAGAACGTTGATTAATCAGGTGATGGGCACAGGCCAGTGCAGCGTGGTCCCGAGGTGGCCGTAAGCTGGCCAGCCCCAACACAGCAAACGGCAGAGTGACACTATCCCGTGCAGCCGAGCTGACCAGGCACGCAGGGACCCGTTTGCTCATGGACACAAATCCCTGTTTTTAACACAAATGGGGAGTGTCTTTCTGTAACCACTGACAAGAAGGCTAGTGGGTAGGAATAGAGTGTGCCGGGGAATGGGGGTTGGCACTGGTGTCATTTTGCTCCCTTCATCATATCTTTCGAGTTTTTAGTAGAAGCCAGCTCCAGGTGGAAGAGGGCAAGGGTAAGAGGTGCTACCAGGGATGAATGTCATCGTGGCGCGGTTGCTTCTCTGGCCAAAAAGCTGCTTTACTGCAGAGCCCTCACCAGCACTCATTTCACTCTCCCCGCACAGTGGCGCAGGCAGCAGGAGCCAGCGAGAGCCCAGCTACTGGCAAACCACGCTCTGCGCTCATCTTGTGTGAGAAAATTTTCTCACTCATCACACTCCGCTCTGCTTTGTGTAACCCAGTTGCACAAATAAAGGACTACTCTTTGTGGCTGCCGAGCTGAAGGATTTTAGACTTGTTCTTTGCAATAAACAAATGCATATATTTTTGAACAGCAGGGAGCAAGACTCCTTCCCCACTTGTAAATCAAGATTTATGACCGGAGTCAGTGTAACTCCGCGCACCACCCGTGAGCTGCAGCCACCCAGGAGAACAAAGGGCAGGCGGCTTGGAGCTGGGTATCAAACCCCGATGGCTGCCTGAAGGGGTGTTACGTGTCACTCACCCATGAGTAGCCGTCATTCCCTGGGTCCCTGTTTGCCTCCCTGCTGGCATGTAACACATTTCAGCATGAGACGCAGCCTCCAGCCGCGGCCGGGCAGGGCACCGGTGTCACTTCCTTGCAGCCGGGTGCTATTTCTCAGGTCCTGCTTGCTAAGTGCCACCCTCGTAAATAAATTCAGGAACACGAGAGTGTTTTTGCTCGTAAGCGAGAGGGATTATAGGGGGATAAAGTGCCCAGCGCACAGAATGTGCTCCGAATGTTGAGCACACAGCCTGTGAGGAACGGGCAGCTTGAGCCACATAAACCCCAACAGCACTCACTGGTCTGGTGCCTAAACCCAACCGCTCTAATTTAAGTTGATGTGAGTTTTAATGTCCTTATTGTGAGGACGGTGAGCAATAATAGTCCTTTTGTCAAGCCGGCTCACCAGGACCTGGCGAAGGGTGAGCTGTGTCTTGTCAGCCTGCTGGCTTTGCCCGGCACCGTGATTTCTGCAGGTTCCCGTGCGCCGGCAGCGCTGAGGCATCATGTCTTGAAGGCACCCGGTTGCCTGGCCTGGCGCGTGAGCGAGGTGCCGCGACAGGTTCACGGTTGTGGTTGAGCTTCCAGCTGCCGCGAGGAGGCTGGATTTTGTGCCAGGCGGATACCTGTTCCCTCAGCTGCCTCAGCCAAACCCGAAACACTTCAAGGGAAGCCCAGTGCAGCCATTTGATCACGTTTTAGGGATCAGCCGGAGGCTGGCAAGGGGATGCTCTTACCCTGCGGCGCTCCCAGGCACTTCACCTCCTTTGCCTGCCCCGCGGGTCCCATGAAGCGTGAAGTCCAACCAAACATGGACGATGTTTGGAGGAGCTGGCGATGGGGCCAGAAGCGTTAGGCCGGAGCTTGGCACACAGCTCTGTTCGTCAGCGTAACGTGGTCAGCGCGTTTGCTCTCCAACACGTGTCTGTACAGGACACGGCTGAGGAGCAGCAGGACAGGTTTGCTCGGCCGTACAGCCCCACTCCCTTCGGGCTTCCCACGCGCTGCCCGAGTGCCAGCTCTGCGCTGTCCTGACACCGAGGCCTCCCCGGGGTCGGCACAGCCCAGCGCTGGGCGCCCACAGCGCACTGGCGGCTTCCCGTGCACCACGAGGGCTGGGAGGAGAACCTCAGGTCTTCCATGCGGAAGTGAAGCTGAACGAGGATGTCCCATGGCAAGCCCCCCCGCAGATCCAGGAGCAGACCCCGTCTGCCTCGAACACTGCGTTTCCCAGCTCTAGGTGGGGACTGCCGGGATGGGGGTGGCGCAGAGCTGAGATCTGCAGGAGCAGCGCTGGGTGCTCCCTCCTCTGGGGGACGGCAGCTTCGGTAGCGAGGGCAGCATTCACACAGGCAAGCAGAACAGTGCGATGTTCCCCATGTCTCTCCTGGGGGAGATGTGGAAGCTCTTCATTCGACATCACATTCACCCGTCCAGAGTTTCCGCTCGGCTGCCTTGATTTCACCTGAATCAGACAGAATATTAATATTTGTATCTTTTCCTCCCAAAACAACATTTGAGGAAGGAGGATGTCACGTAGCTTTCATCCCTTTACACTCAAAGAAACAAGAGTTTTAGATGATGTAACTGCCAGAAAACAAGGTGGCAGTAGACACAGGCAAACAGTATTATTCCTAAGGGAGGGCCACCTCCGGTTAGCAGGATCCACACTAGATCCCAGGCTGTGGCAGTGGATCCACTAAGAATTTCTGCCATTTAAAAAAAAAAAAAAGTTATCTTTAGAATGGCCACTTAAAGCTCTAGTTGCACTTCAGTCCCCACCCGAGGCAGAGGTATCCAAAAATGCTGGTGCCTTTCATAGTGATGTGCTGTCACTGCTCATCTGCCAGGCAGCGTGGAAGGTCATCTCCTGCCTCCTTCAGCTCTCTCCACATGTCCACCTCCTGCCCCTCTCCCAGACTTCGGCACCTTTACATTTCTTAAAAACTCCAGTGCAACGGGGGCAAAGAATCTAAAATCTCTCCCCTAAACACCTAAATCAAGTGAAGTAGTATTAAAAATAACTTCCTAGGTTCATTAAATCCAGTTAATATTTTTCAACCATCTGCTTGGTTATCCTTACAAAGCCTTGCTACCATTTCTAGGGTACACTGTTTCACTCCTCCCATTTCTTCTGCCATTGGAAATGGTATAAAATAATGCTCCAGGGGTAGCTTTAGAGTTGACGCAGCATAACAATTACCCTCCTGTTATTCACTCTGATATAAATACAGCTTACATATGGGTTTGGGATGAGGCAGATCCAGCCATGTCCTCTGCACTGCAGCCCAATCAGCCTTGGTTTCTTACTGTGAGCCTGTCACGATGCAGGTGAGGAACTGAGCCTAATGAAGGGGCAGTTCAGCCACGCACAAAATACCAGTTGTTACCCAGAAACTCCACAGTGTTTCAGAATGATCTTCTTACAGACCATGTGAATCGAGAAAAGCATCACTTCAGACGGAGGAAGCGGAGTTTTGAGTTCAGCTCAGCAATCTGAGCCTGTCCACTCGTACCAAGGTGGTGCGATTTGGTTTAAAGAGTAATATGCTTATGCCTGAGCCGCATCCTCTTGGAAAACCATTTACTGTCCTCCTGCCAGGGAGGCAGCTCGGAGTGCTGTTCTCCAAGATGGAATCAGGTTGAAGTCTTGTACAAACTGCAACTAACTTTAGATCTTATATTTCAAAGTAGCAGAGCATTCAACTTCCAAAGCAGACCTAACAAAATGAAAGTGCTTAAAGGCAGCAAGAGATGACAGCAGCCAGCACCTCACTGGAAAAAAATAAGCACCTTCTGGGAACACACACATTTTTTATAAGGCTAATAGGCACACTGAACAAAGGACCACTAGAAGTCAGTATTTAGACATTTATTTCAGATATGCAGTTTACACGCATATTATTGAGCAAAACTGAATTGCAAATATACAAATACTGTAACAAGCATTACCAAATAACATAACTGGCACTAGTGTTATAAGCATATTACCGAAACTGGTGAGGATAAGTCATGGAAGAGGACTGCAGCTCATGGCATTTTTTTTACCCAACCAAACTTCCAGTAGCACCATAATGGCAATACATGAAACACAAGACAGAACATCGTTAACTGTTATTCTGATATTCACAATTTTTTTTTTTTTTTCATTTTAGTGAATTACATTGCAAAAAAAAAAATGTTAACAGTGCAGGCGCTTTGGCCAACTTCAGCTTGTGTTCAGCTGTACATCTTCCATATGCAAAAGAAAAAGAAAAAAGCCAGCATATTTGGAACCCATCTTTGCACTTGGGCAGTCATTGCACTGCGCTTCGATTCCGGGACTGAAGATACGCATGTCTTGCAAAGAGATGTCATGTCCACTAAAGCCTGAGTGAGTCTTTGGTAGGCTAATACTTCAGTATTATTACACATTTATCTACCACAGTCATTGTATTCACTAGGATTTTCTTTTGTGATCCAAGGTGGCCAAAGAGGACATTCTGGAAAACATTACAGTAAAATCCTCAAACGACCAGGCACTTCAAACCCAGTCTTTTCCAAAGGCACCAAGAATTGATGGGGCACCGTTTTTCCCCCTAATGAAAGGTGACTGCATCTGCTTTTCTACAATGCTTATAAATCACTGGATTGTTATTTTACAGTTTTTATACACTATATAGTAGCCTTGTCTGCTGCATGGTTGGTTGCATGAATAAATAAGTAACCCCACTGTTCTTCACAGGTGACACCTCCATTCCCCCATATATTAAGTACCAATTTCTTCTGTTTCAAAATTATGTAAAATGCCATAACCTTGCTCAAAGTGTACACACATACAACGCTTCTGACACAGGCTACATCCCTCTGAAGATATGCGGTTCATTCTACATGTATTCTAAATACAGCGTGTCCAGTTATGAAACAAAATTATCATTACCAATACTCACTTGTATAGCTCGCCGCAAAACTTTTGCTTCCCTTAAATAGAGTTCACACAAGAATGGTTTTAAGTCACTAACGCTCAGCTAACACCCATTTATCCAAAACCCCATGTTTTCCAAGTGAACAGTGCAGGACATGTTATTCATTTCAGCATTTAACGTATTAAGAATTTACCAATTTTTATCTAAATACACCAAGTATATGCTTTCAAGCAAAGTTGTGGCAAAAATACAAAACATGGACGTATTTGTACTGCTGTAATGCACTTGGTTAAAGCCTTCATGTCTCTTCACACAGGTCTAAGATCCATATGAAGTATTTTGCCTTATCAGACAAGTATATATAAAATGCAGTTGTATCAAAACCTTGCTTCTGCTGGTCACCTGAAACTTAGGGAAGTCGCATGTAATTCAACCAGCTTTCAGACAGGGTTCTTTAGTGGTAAGTATATTTTTGCAGCACTTACAGGCTTAAATTTCAGTCTGAATAGCAGTGCTTAATTCCACAGCATGTTGTGAATGGTTGTTGTTTGTTTCTTTCAGTGCTTCACCAACACCTAAATCTACATCTGTCGAAGATCCATTATTAATGCTTTCCTCAGCAATGTAACTCAGCTGTGGAACATCAGTGCTTGGGGCTGTTGGAACAGGCACAGGGATTCCACTTGGCTGTGGAGAGTTTTCCAAGCGATCATTTTCCACCTCTGGGAGAACACTGACTGTGGTGAAACGAGTATGGTAGTCGCTGGAACCGTGGCTACAGGAGGTTTTCATACTTTCCATATCTGAGCAACTAAACTCAGAAAAATGACTCGAGTGAGAATCTGCCACAGATGGAATACTATCGCTGAGAGAGGGAGAGTCAAATTCACTGGAGTTTGTGCTTTGTTGTTCCAACAGCTGAGCATCCATGTCCTCCCTTGTCTCATTTATCTTCATGCTACTCTTCTTTCTCAGTTTACCTTTACATTTTTTTCCTGCTGTTGTTTCTTTGGACCACTTGGTGGCACTAGATTTGCTTTCTGGCAAGCAGGCTGATGAACAACCGGCATTACTACGACCTGCAGCGCTGCCGTCATCAACACTACTGCTTCCGCTGTTGTGTCTGAATTTGGCTGGCTTTGATTCAATATCCACTTGCACTTCCATACTGTTGCCTTCCCTAGAACAAGAAAGAATCGGTGAGTGTAAGTGGTCATCTAAGACAAGCTAGCTAACACAGCAAAACAAACTCTTCCTGCTTTCCAAGATACATAGCAAAAGAAAGTTAGAGATGTAATTTGGTTTAGAGAAGTTTAGTGTTTAACCAAAAAACCAGCCCAAAGAAAAACACAAAGTCTGAATGACCAAACACTTTACTGAGCTACAGCGATTGTGGTGTTCTTTGGAAATAACCTTGGCAAGATCTAAGTAGTCACATGTAATTCAATTTGTAACAAAATCGGCAGTTTCAAAGGGTAATCATTAAAGTAGAAGAGCTGAGGCATGCTTAGAATATCTTTTAAGGCAAGGCTTATTAATCTTCTATTTTCACCACATTTCTCTTACCTGTCCAAAGGGATGTAGGAGTTCAGAATGGATCCTGCCATTGCTTTGGTACTGGCATTGTCACTAACCGTTCCCAAGCTAACTGTGCCAGATTCTCCACTCAGACTGTATCGTTCCTTCTGGACATCTGCTTGTACTTCCAGTCTTGGAGAGAAAGAAAAAAAAGAGTTGCATGTGCTGCTACTACAGTTAAAGCACACCAGCTGAAAATTAGTGTCACCTTGTAGAGTTTCACCACCATTCAGTAGCAAGTTTGTTACTCCAGTACAGATGTGCATATTTACCCTACTCAAACAGGTTCTCTCTTCCCACAGTCAAAAATGACTTTTTTAATAAAAAGCCAAAAACACCCGAAAGCAAAGCTACATTGATTTCCCAACAAAGCAAAATGTTGCATGTTAACCAGGGCTTCTGGATTCTTTCCTCCCTGAGATTTACAAGAACAATTTCCAGGCTTAGCTACAATTCTTTTGCAGATAGTGTACTGTACTCTAAAAATGGAAAAAACAATCAGAAGGGTACGTAAGTTCAAGACATATTTCCCATGTTTCTCCAGATGCAAAATTATTACTGATAAACAACAGGCAAAGAGCTGTGTTCTGTACTCTGCTTTATATTGTATTGTTATCAACTGCAACAAGAATAATAGAAATCTGAGCAATCCTAAATTGGGCTGAACAGGTAAGCCAGAAATTTAATTATAAGCTTTTTTCCAAACGCCTTGTTTATTTATGTTCTGACAGTGAATTGGAAGATTTTTTTGTTTTGTTTTCCACTCTCAGCTCTTTAAAGAGGATAAGTATACCTCACTTAGCAGCCACAGCTTGAAACACCCGTCCCAGCATAAGGGAACTCTTGATGCTGCCCTGCACTCCTTAGACTGGACTTCCAAATTACAAAAAAAAAAAAAAATAATAAGAGTAGTGTTAGCACCTGATTTAAGGAGCAAATTCCATCCTGAACCCTAAGTGTTAACAATCCTTTCCAGACATTCCCTTTCTCTTCAGGATGCAGGACAGCCAACCAATAGTAAGGCCCTAATTCACAGGAGGCACTGAGCGCTAAGTGACAAGAAGTTGCCACCTCGGCAAGGCCAGGTGCCCAGCTGCCTCCCCTCCTGCCTAAGTCCATTTTGAAGCCACATTCCACCCAGGTGTTCTGAAGGCACAGCTTGGTACTTGTAGACTACTGAACAAGTCAGCAGTTCTGACTTTGGGGTGAGATGCACCAGGGAACATGACTCTTAAGACGTGAGGTGCCTCCCTCTGACTTGTGGGTGGCAGGACAACGAGATCTCAGGCCCCATTCAGTCTGAAAAAAATTCAAACTCTTCTTTGAGGATTGTGGTCTGGCAGAATCTCTTGGAAATCATCAAGTTTGTCAGAGATGAACTGCCTCTATCTCCTAGAGACAGTTCCTTTTCATAGGAACCAATTTAAAAAAAAACCCTCAAAAAACCTAGTTAATACCACTTCCTCTGCTTACACGTAGAGCAGGATACTGCACAGTAGGAAGCCTGTCTCTTACCTGTTAAAGCAGTTAACCATTGCACTTCCTGAGAGACTCCCTGTTATACTGGCCCCAGCCAGGGCCATGGTACTAGCGGTTTCACTTAGGTTGTCTCGAATGGCTCCTATTCTATCCATGTGGCTACCACTTGCACTCAAGCTGCCAGTCAGTCCTCCGACGCTTCCTTCGCCTATGCTAGGGTTATGACGTGCCTCTGCTACTGAAGTGGTATCTAGACAGAAATAAAGAAGGCTGGTCAGTCGTGGAAGCAGAACTTCACAGTTTCTAGAATGTGACCATGGAAACTGTTCCTGAAGTTATGCTGAAAAAAAGGATTTATAAAACATACTGTAACAAAAAGGTAACTTTGTCCAAAAAAAAAAAAAAAGACTGTTCTCAGAGTTGCTATAATGGTTACGCCTGACATCACATACTTAAGATACCAAAAAGTTAGCTATCGATAGGACAGGTAACATGGAGCCAAGGAAAACAGAGAGACCTTATCACAAAGGATACTGCCGTGTAATTAAAATAAAAATAGCAGCAGATGAGCATTTAGTTCCCCCTATTATAGATACGAAGAATGCCAGCAAGCTTCCACAAACCAGTATTCTGAAAAAGCAGCATTAATTTTATCTTAAAACTTTTACCTATGGAAAAGACTGTTTAAAATGGGCAAGAACAGCTTTAATGCTTGTATTACAGCACAGCGCAACTCAAACACAGAGAAGCTGTCATCATCTGAGAGCTGGTCTTTCAGCAACAACTGGAGGTAGTCCTAACTGTATTGTACCTCTTCTGCAAATAAGGACTCTAGTATCTAAGGCCATCAAATATAAGTCACGAAGCCCAAATTTATAGAAAGCGAAACACACAATTTTCTTACCTACAGCTGCATTTGTTCCACCAACATTTATATCATTTTCATCATCAAATTCAATCCTGACACCTTTTCCATTGCCTGCGGACACACCACAGCCTCCACTTCGGCAGAGGGAAATTGGAACAACTCCATACACGTAAGCCAGCATAATAGGAACACCAATACCTACAGAGGAAAGTACAGTATTTCATTAAATGTGACTTATATTTTTGGAGCCTCTCATAAAAGCAATTTCATTCTCCATGATTACTTAATATTTCACACTTGAAAGAAAATCAGGAGGGAGCAAAATTAAGAAATACTGGTAAATCACTAAGGTGAAACAACAGGAAAGTACTTTCAGCAGGCAGAACATCCTCTATTAGCGTTGGTACGCAGAGAAGCTTAATGCTTGATTAATTAATACTTCCAGTATGTCCGTAACATCTTTTACAAACAAAATGAAAATACTTTAAAGGTTCATATAAGCTCCATTGGGGACTGTAATAACATTCCACCTGAGAAGCAGAAATAGCAGAGATCTATTTCAAATGTTACTCAACTAAAACTGAATTCTACTAATTTAATTTAATGCTTAATTTTGCATCCACTCAAGTCAGACGGGGCTTTGCTATCAATTTAATAGGACTTGGCATTATTATTACCGTGGGATCTTTCATGCTTATTGTATCACACTGATTCAATTTAAAAATTTTAATTAGACAAGTTTTCCTTAAAAGTAAACAATTCAGTAAAGCAGGGTAGCAGGAGTTAAGGGAAACCAGGGAAAGGAACTGTGGGCTAAAGCACACGCAGATATACACACATCCACCCCACCACTTCTAGTGGACTGTGAAACCTACTCCTTTGGCACATGAATTAAACCTTTGCTGACAGAAGTACACAGAAGGTACAGAGAAACGGCAGACTGAAGAGTGGCAAGCCGGCACATTCTGAAAAAGCCAGGACAGAGGCAGACCCAATGCAAAGGCGCCTCAGCCTAACCTAAAAGAAGGCTTCCAGTTACAGGAAGTTCCTTTCGCTAGAAATTTCTCTGCATTCAAGGAGGAAATCCATATTCTTCAGGTCATTATTTTGGAAACCATATAATGCCCTGAGACTGGAGGCCGTGTGTTAATGGCAATGGGGCAAGTGCAAAAACTCCACAAAATAAAACCCAACTGCCTTCCCTAAAAAGCCAAGTTACCTCTGGTCAGAAATAAGAAACAGCTTGAAAGAATGAGGTAAACCAGACCTATAAATGTGTCTATGAGACTTTGTGTCCCACTACGTGTTTAGCAGGGGTCTGGCACCACAGCTACATGAGAACAATGCAATGCAGACAGACACCAGAGGCAGTTTTATGACTAGCATATCTGGATTTGTACAGTGGTCCACCATTCTTAACAAGCAGTTTTAAGCCACAGCTTCATGGCCAATTTAAAACATCACTTACTAAAAGCAGCCCTGTCTTCCTGAGGCCACAAATTCCTCTCTGAGCACAAGGGGGACGACTGCACACACAACTGTGTGATGAATCAGATCAGGGGACTGATCCAGCCTAAAACTAAATGATGGGTCTTAACGTGAATCAGTTATCCACGGCAGCTTACTCTGCAACTGTAAAGATGCCTGTGCTGCAACAAAGGAGAAGCAAGGCAGCGCTGGGCATGTCTGCTCCTTTCAAAAAAACCAGGGTTTCTTTACAGTGATCTTGAAATTACATGGTAAGATGACAAGTATTTTGTAACGTACAGCCACATTTTCCTCAACTGCTATCCTCAACAATCCCTGTGAGAAAGAATGTGATAGAATTCAAACTGACTCCCAGAGCATAACAAATAGTTTGACAACTACTGTCACACTAGGTGTAAGAGACTGTTTTTCTTCTATGTTGAGAAAAGTTTGCTATGAAGTTATTCAAATACAAATAGGCTCTGTGGCAACAGTTTTTTCTTGGTCAATCATTTAGAAAGGCTTTAAACACTTCATTTTTAAAAGCCAGATATGACAATGAAACTTCAATTTGCAAGATAAAAATTATTTAATTCTTCATTTTAATGCAGCATTTCCTGAAGTACTGTATTCTCCGTTCTGCCCCAATAAACGTATAACCTCAGATTCCTCATTGTCTCTGTTCCTTCACCTACAAAAGGTGCTCTCTGCTGTTTTATTCATGAGTGCTTATAGAGTTCTGTTTGCAAGGTGCTACCGATACACAAAATACACAAAATAGTAACATTTACGTACCTACAGTTACTGCAGCTACAACTGGTGAAACAATTACAGATAAGGTTACACCACCTGCTATAGCCAAGTTGCGCTTGTGCTTTGAAATGTCTTTGCCTTCGTATCGATTGTGAATCTTGAGAGAAGAAAAGAAAAGGTTTTTAGAGTATTATCATCATCAATAATACATTGCTGCAAGGATGGAAGAACTGACGTATAATACTTTGGAATCTGTATCCTGTTCTCTTCCAGAGACCCCACATTCTATGTCACAGTTTACTCATCTCATAGAAAACAAAATTTACGCATTGCCTAATTTTAGGAAACTTCTTAAAAGCCAGAAGTCCTCCCATCCAGCAACTAAGCATTTATTTTCAGCCTCAAGTTAAAAGAGCTAAATCATTGAACAGGCTTTTTTTGTTTATTTGTTTAATCATTACTCCAGCTTACATGGTTGGGAAAAGTAGACAATTTTCAGGATCAAAGAATTACCACATCTGATCAAATTGACACTTCTTATTCCCAGCCATCTTTCCCCTGAACAATACTGAGTGAAACTTTCACAGATTATTAGACCTATGGAAACAGATGCTGACATAACAGACCCACGAAAACCTTCTAGAAAGGCAGCCTTCACCAAACGTAGCCCAGGAGGGGGGCAGAGCAAGAGCTCCATTGCTCTGGCACCCACCCTCTCATGACAAGCTGTCGAGACAGGAAATACTTTAGCAAACCTGAGTCTTATCTGTGCTACTATTTACCGACGAATCGGCTAACCAAAACCCTTGCTGATGGTTCGACTCCGCAATAACTCTGAAATGTGACTGCCTCAAATTTATCTGCTGCAAATCCTGCGTGAACCTGAAAGACCTTTGAAGACCACTGTTTCACAGAGACTTCCCACTTCATGTATTTCATTTACTCTCTCTAGGAACACGGCTTTTCAGGGATATGTGCTTCATCTGTCATCATTCTTGGTTAAGATGTAATTACAAAGGAACAATAGGTCACTATCTTAATGGCCGTCATAAGGCTAAGTTAATCCTCACTACATCTAAGGAGGAACACAAAGGAGTCCTAAGAGGATAATCACAATATCTTTATATCAATATGCTACTGCAAAAAAAAAAAAAAAAACACTAAAAAATGAGCTGGAATTTTTATTAAGTGTTGTGCTTTCTAAATTACAATTTCAATCAGAGATTTGGTAGGATAGCTCTCATTTTGGAATAAACTTAAAGTATTTGTATGTGTTCAGGTGAGACAGGCAAGGAAAGGGCAGAGAAGGCACTGCACTTTATATAAAGAGAATACATTTACTTGCTCTGAGGTACATTATACAAGAAGCAACACAGACTAAGGGAGCACCTGAATATAGAATATACCTATGGATTAAAAAGGAGAAATCGAACATGAACACTCTCACAGTACAAGCACGTAAGAATTACAAACCCAGGAAGATCAGGTTTCACGTGGCTCTGAGCAATTAGTAGGATCATCTCAGGTACTGAATTTTGCTGTTATGGGCAATTTTAACTACCGAAACAAAAGGCATACAACATCTATGGACATCTATAAAGGCTACCAGATTCCTTAAAGATAAAGCAACAAAAAGGAACAGAAGGGAGCAGTTACAGAGAAGAAAGTGATTGAAAATATCAAGATAGGTTACATTGGAAGGAATGACTATGAAATAAGAAACTTCAGAATATTGAGTAAAGAACAAGGAATATTCACATAAAAATACTGTGCCAGAAGAAGACGGATTTCAATAAATGCAGAAAAACTGTGAGGTTAACAAGACTTATATCTGTAAGAAGGAAGGACTAGCACTTCCTTAAGGAAATGCTATCAAAGCACAAACTCTTCCAATGCAGAAGACAGACAGAATGTATGTAAAAGAACAATGAAGCTTCCTTTACAGAAGCAGCAGCATTAAGAAAATAGAAAGTAGGTCAGATTACTATGAATGGGTATAAAGGAACAGCATGAGGGTGTCAGGACAAAATCAGAAAGGTTAAAATGGAGGAGACAAAAAGCAAGGGACATCAAAGTCAGTAAGAAATTATTCTACAAGTACACTGCTAGTAAGAGGAAGACCAAAATGGATCATTCTGCTATTTAACAAAAAGGAAAGACAGCCAATGGATGAAACTGGAGGCCCGTTCATTTTTTTTTCCTTTCAGTTGCCACTAAAGATCAATTGTGAGCCAGGTGACTGGTGACAAAAGAATAAGATCTGCAGGAAAACAGCAGGATAGAGTGTTCTTACATGAGCTGATCTGAAAAAAAAAATAGTCTCAGCAGGCCCACTTTCAGAGCCACTAACAATAATTTTTGAAAATTATTATTCACTGAAGATGTCCGAAAAAAAAAGATCAGGAAAACCAGGGAATTAAAGACCAATGAACTGAACTTTAATTTCCTGAAAACTGGGAACTTACAGACTTGTAGGGTATGCGTTTTGGAGTACGCAAAATGAAAATAGCACATTGTTGAGAAAGAGATAACTGGCAGTTATATGCACAGGATGACCCTTTCATTTAACTCACCAGTGGTAACGCTTCAGCTTCACTGCTATATTGAAAGTGGACAAAAACAAAGGCAGAAGGAAATCCAGAAGAGGAGAACTGGAGGTCTAAACTACTGTGTTTTCTTGACAATTTGTCAAGAAAAACTGGAAGTGCTAGGTTCATTTAGAGATAAGAATGAAAGTGGACTTAAAAATCATCAAATATGTAATGGGATATTGCAAAACAAAAGGATTCTTTATGTCACCTGAAGACAGGGCAATAACAATTTAGTGTAGGAAGAGCAATGAAAATTCTCATGAGGCTGCCCTCACAGTCTAACTTTCTGAGACTTTACCATTAATACAGGAGAGGTGCTCAGTGACGGAGACCGATCTCAAAATCTAATGAGAAAAGCAGAACATGCAACAGTAATTCAAAACAGGTAACTGCTGCCTTCTTCCTCTTATTATTTGTAAGGTTTCAATGACTGTATGGGACTAAGACAAAACAGAATAGAAGGGTCAAAATACAACTGTAGCAGAAGGTAGGAGTACTTGCTTGAACGGAAAGGGTGAAAAAAATTACAGTGGAAGAGCTGCATCCCTGGACTTTTTGTCTAGCAGCAACAGCTTGCGAGAGAAACACTCCCCCCCCCTCCCTTTTATCCTAAATTACACATAGGAGGTGTAATTAATTATCTTTTGTTTTCCTTGCAATTTGTAATTTACTTTATATTAAAAGATATCTGTTATAGTTTTGAAAGGAAATACATCAACTGCCTTCCGATTAACACGGTCATTCGTAGTCGATTCCCACAAACAGTAAAATAAAGACAGTGCAGGTAGCTAGGCAGCATCTGAACTGCTCCACATGCTGGACTGGCCCAAGGCAGTTAACAAGCTGCTGAGTATAAATGCTTAAATGTGTGCATGCACAAACCTATACCAGCAGAATTTTATACTAAAATACTGGTAACTGTCTGCTTTTAAGAAAAATAAGAAGGATTTTCTTTTTGTCTTCCTTCTCCTCTAAATATTGTTTAATTCTAAGGGACACAAGGAAAACTAGAGGTTAAAAAAAAAAGAGCAATTTTGAAAAAGTACGTAAGAACTTCCATGGCAAGATGTAGAAATTGGAAATTGTTTGGTGTTTTGCTCTGCCTGTTTTAAGAGGAACTACATTCTTAAAAACACTGCTTTTCCTTCCTGTACAATTGAAACAAATACCCTTAAACAATTCAGGAGCTGGTTAGTTTGTTTCTTGGGGGTTGCTTCGTTTTTTTGTTTTGTTTTTTTAAGGGCTGGTGAAGATAGCCAACTCAACATGGTGTTGCCCAAGACATACAATGAAGAAGGTAAAACCCGAAGCATGTTAGGAGTTGTAGCACATTTTACCTTACGTCCCACATAGACAGGAATTCCAATAATCATAGCAGGAATAGCAATGCCAGCGATTAAGGCAATTCCTACAGGAGCTCCGACAAGTGTCCCTAGCTGCCACAATATTTTCTTCTTACGGCTCCATGGTTTCTTTCCCCAAAATGTGCAACCTGATGGGCTAGTAGAAAGAAGTAAGACAATTGTAAAGAAATTGTAAATACATCAACATAACTATACACTACTGAACTGTTCTCTAGTTACAAAATTATTGTTCTTAGGTTCAAGTTACAGATGTTATGGATACCAAATCATCAGTTATTTATTTGGATTTTCTTTTTTGCCTTTACAGCATATTTTGCAACGTAATAAGAAGCATGTTGTATATTACCACATGCCAATCTGTGATTCACAGGTTGTATCGCTTACTACGAAGACAATACAGCAGTATTAAGACATCAATAAAAATAGCAGGTATGTTCATCTAAAGCACTTAATTTGTTGTGCTAAATACACATTGCATGCATGAAACTTAGAAAAATATTTTAAAATAAAAAAATAACAAAGCACTAATTTAAACACACACATTGAAAATTAACTTAATTCTCAGATATGGTTACTTCAACTGTGATTCTCTACTCCAACAGGAAGAAAGCCAAATTTACAGCACCCAAGAATCTATTTCTAGATACTTTAGAAAACAAATTACCAACCACATAGATCTTTTTTCTTAAATGTACCTTAAATAATGTAAATCTGAGATCTCTTTCATACACAGCCAACAGAATTCACAGCCACAGACAGCACAAGTCATATGATTGCAGCTTCCGTCATTCATTTTTATTATATAAGCAGCACAGCGTGGGCATGGCTTTATGTCATCAGCTGTTTAAAGATGAATATTAAGATCGTATCAGTTCTTTAGACAAGCAGATTCAATCAAAATACAGACATACGTTTGGGAAAACTGATCGAGCCATTATCTGAAAAATGCAAGAAGTGTATTACAAGTTTGCTTTACAAATCTTGATTTGGCAATGACTTTATAGCTATTTGCATTTGTAAACCTTGGACCAAGTAAAACTAATGAAAACAAGGCATATTAGATCACATTCAAGTAACTGAATAGTTAATGCATACACTCTGTTCAAGGTTTTTCTAAACTTAATGCAATATATATTAGTCGGACATTAAAAATGTATGTTAATACAGGACTCATAATATGGTCTCTTTAAATATAATCCTCTTTTACATATCATGCTGTTATGAATCTTTTAGTTGAATATACAGTCTCCACCCTGTTATTTCTTCTTATCTTAAATCCACCTCCCCTTCCACATCAAATGCATTTCTTTGGTATCACCAACATCCTCAGGTCCTTTTCACAGCCCTAATTACTTAATCCCTAGGAAAAAATATTGCGGCAAGAAGAAAATTCTGAGGGCTCTCCTTGTTCCCAAGCCAAATATTGAAAAATGCAGTTAAGTGACTAGCTCTATCATTAACAAACAAGGGGTCATCGAGCAACAGTGAAACACTTGTAAACTGACACAACCACAGTTGTGATCTTCATTCCTTCACATTACTGCTTAGCATCTGCGCTTTGGGACAAGCTATTGACTCACTGCAGCAGAAATAACTTGCAGCTCCTAGTGCAGAAGTCCAAGTTTACTGTCTCTGTGCTACTAGGTAGGACAAAGGGAAAAGAGGGGTTATACTTGGTATAAAGAGTGTACAAAGAGGTGCAGAACCAGCAGAAAACAGTACCTCTATGAACTCCAGTGCACAGGGACAGTGAGCAGCTGAACGGATGCGCTAGCTATTCCCAGATGGGAACAGATGCACAACCTACAGGGCAGTAACTAAACTGAGCAAGCTCCTACAGCACAGGTATGGCAGAGCTACTGCTGTTCGTGCTGGGAAGGACCGAAAAGGAAAGGAGCTGACGTGCTCATTTCTTTAAAGTTTATTTTTAAATGTATTTGAAAAACTAGAGCAAGATGCCAATTTTTAAGGCAAGATGAGATGCCTTGTTAAAATAAGCCAGCACAAACAACAAATTAGAGACTCCCGAGTCTAGGGGTGGATTGGAGAATAACAGCTCTAACAAGGTGCAAGAGAGACTCTTTCCCTCAAGTATCTACCTTGTTTGGTCAGGCAGACACAAAAGCTGCCAAATAGATCAGAGTTTAGTGTAATTCACAGCCAATTCTTATCAATAGCAAACTGGACTCTTGCTCTGCAAAGTACTACTCTGAATAGTTTATACTCTTTTTTGTTGGGTTAAAAACAAGCTCAATTTTAAGAGACGGAATTGTTTGCTTTCTGGTAGACAAGACAGATGAGTATTTTATTGAAAAAACAGAAATTAGTACTAACAAACATAAATGTCAAACATCGGAGCTGGCATCAGACTAACAGTCTATTTTGAAAGCAGAAAAACAGTGGTTTTGAGTTTTATTTTTAAGGGCTTTTATTATTAGCGACCCTGTGAAATTTCACCTACAGTAGAGAAAATAAGTGTTCCCAGTGTGTGAGGGATACAACTAATGGAGTCAGTGTGCCAAACACAGAGAATGCTTTGCAGCAAGTTTCTTTGACTTCATAATTTTCAGCTACAAAGTAAGAATATAAAATGCTGACATGCCTCTAAGATTGAAGTCAGGTGCTCTGGTCACAGAGTACTTCAAATTATAACACTTAAAATTTGAATTCAAACTTAAAATTGTATATTTTATGTTTCTGAAACACAAAGTAGCTAATATCTACCATGCTACTATTCAGTTCTTTCATTTTTAGAGTTAATTGTGCAAATGTACTAAAAAGATATTTTACAGACACAGTATCCCAATCATAAATACCTGCTGCTCCAGATTCCTGGCTGTAACTAATAGATGAAGAACGAATTGTTCTCAGGCGCAGACTTTGAGCTCTCTCCTGGCGAGCAGCATCGCAGGTCTGGTTGGGATGCCAAATCTGCTTACAGTGGTAGCAAAACTCAGTTCCACAGCCTTCTCGTCCACACGTAAGTTTGGGACAGCTGGCACATCCAAAAGCGATCACAGCATATCTTGAATAATCAAGCGGGGCAAGAGAAAGTTTCGTTAATGAAACCAGTCCTATCTATAGCCTGAAGCGGACAAGACAGCTGCCAGAGGCGAAGCAGGTACAAAGGCAGTGGACATCAGGAGTTGACGTTAGGTGACCAGCACAGGTTCCTTACCACCTCCTTCCACAACTCTATCGATATTGCATTAGATTAAGACTGTACAGAAATACTACAGTGTAACACTTTGCTCTACCCATCTTAGTAATTTAATGCAGTGCTGAAATATACTGTATTTATGGCTGAATGCAGTACTGTACGGTGGATGGTCACAGAACAACCACAGTTTCGAAGAGTGGGACAATAAAAACAAAAAAGGTATCTAAGCAACTAGAAAAAGTTATAGTTTCAAAAGTCACTATGGGCATGTCTAAGCGTGACCCTTTCTATAATCTGGGAGGATCCCTGCTAAGTGACCTGTAGTGTAATCTATTACTGTAAAAGCATGACTTGATGCTGCACAACCTTTTAGTCTTTTACTGGTTGCCTTTTATCACAAACACCACTATCTAAATAGATGTTTGTTTACTCTTTATATTTTAAAATGTAAAAACAAAGCTATTATTTCATAAATAAGGGTTTTGGTGTCTCAATTAAGACAATTTCATTTTTTTGACAATTTTTTAAAAATACATTTCAAACTGCAAATGCAGAGATTGAGAAGAGTTCAGGGCCTCATTGCCACCCTTACTCTGAAATACTATAGAGCAAAAAGCTCCAAAAACGTTGAGATTTACAAAACTGTGTTACACTATTTTGTAATCAGACACTACATGAACAATTCTGTACAAGGACAGAGTTGTTGCCACAAATCAGTTCCATCAGGTTTGCATTTAAAAGTTCACATGATAAAAATACAATGTGTATTATAGTTCATATTAATACTAAATATAAATACATATACACACGCGCCTTCATTCCTACCCACTGTAATTTTTTTCAATGGTTTCATGCAATAGCTTTCTTTTACATAGAAAACAACACAAGGTCCACTGGTGAACACTTAAAACAGATCTATAGTTTTATTCATGTGAAGAGTCCCCCTGAATGGGCTTCCAACAGATTTATAAATGCAGCACGGCTTAAATTTATGGCTGTTCAAATGAAGGTAATTTTGTTTCAAAAGACTAAATTGTTTATTTTTACCCCCTGCCCAATTTATAGCAGTTGCATAAAATTAACTCAAAATATTCTTTATCGTAATAATACTAAAAAAACCTATTCCCACACATATCTATCTGAAAATTAGCTATTTTAATTTTAGAGTAAGCTCTGTAAAGTAAATGCAAGTCCTGCCCTTTTCATTGTTTTAAAACAGCGTGTTTGAGCTTCCCTCCCCCTCCCCAGAAGATCTGCAAACAAATAGGCACATTCAACCTTTAATTTACAGATTATGCAGTTACAAATAGAACTGATTTATATGCTTGCTTTCAAATATTTCTTACTTTCCAAGTAAAAATGAGTTTCAATAATTGCTAGACTCTTCTACACTGCTGCCAAGTTAATCAGCTCTATTTTCCCCACATGCAGCAACTGAACAGATAATTGCTTTGTATGTACACAAAGAGACCCTGATCCAAACACTTCTTCAATATACAGGGATACATCCAAGACTCACTAACATTGTATCAAAGAATCTCAAGCATAGAACACCAAATGAAGTATCAATTTACGTCCTGCCTCCTATTGCTAATAAAGATCGGGCACATCCCTGGAAGCACTCCCCATTTGGGACTGATGTATTGGCATACCTTTAGAAAGCAACTTTATAGACCAGAGCAAGTCTCAGTTCAAACTGTACAAGATTACAGGTTTAATTTCAACATTTTGCATTCATTTTACAGGTGATGTGAAAGCCGAAAGTTCTTGTTAGGCTGAGAGAAGGGACAACCAACCAAATTCAAAGCAGTAACAAGTAAAACAAAAACCAGAGGCAAAGAGCAATTAATAGAAGAAAGGATGTACAGTGAGAAGAGAAGAGGAATGAAGAATTTGTACTGTTTTGCCAAATCTGCTTTTTGCTTGACAAAGATAAGAAAAATCTAGGAATCGTCACTCTCTTCTAATAATGTCAGCGATACAATCTCAGAGTAAAACCATTAAACAATTCAGACAGAAGAAAAAACGGAACACATTCGGAATACTGGTTTACTAAGGTTTCTTAAAATGACATCAGAAAACTGATATGAAGAAACATAATCTCAAAAAATTAGTTTAGAACAAAGCCCAAGAGGTTTCCTTACCCATGGCTCCTTCCCCAGGGAAGGATCACCTATTTGCCAGCATCCCCTACCAGCTGGTCCAGACTTCTACAGTACTTCAGGTAACAACAGCAGTCTGGATGCATTTGAGCTTGCAACAAAAGCCAAGGATGAAGTGGCCCAGGGTCAGAAAGAGCGCGGTGCCAGCAGTATGGACCATTTCTGGCATTAGACTGCTTTAGTGGCAGAGACCTCACAGCTCCCAGGCAGCTCGTCCAGAGCTACTGCACCAGAGGTTCTCCTCCAAACTAATCTGTAGTTCCTTTGATGGGAAGATCATAAGAAGTTCTCCACTAGGAGAAGTAGTAATACACTTAATACCACACTTAACTTTGTTTCAAGATCTGTTTGGTTCCAGTTTTGCCATCTCTAGGACCCAAACAGAGTGAAAGACAGCTGAAAAAGAGGTATTTACTTCTTAATGATTCTTTGTTGTTTTCTGATAACGTGATGATGTTCTGACAGCATTGATGTAGAAAAAACACGTTATAACAGACTAACATAACTTCCCTCCTTCTTTTCCTTCCTCATTCCCCCTTGGGGATCAAAGTTTTTAATAATTATTTGCTCTTTATATGGTCCAGATCTTTGTCCAAGTGTGATGCCCAGACCCTGAAACAGTATTACATGGGATGTTTCATCAATGCTGAAGAGAGCTGAAGCACTGTCATGCACCAGCCACTCAGTTCCTTCTTTTACCTATTTGTGCAGTAAGTTTTTCCTACCAAAATGCTCTACTTTGCACCGATTTCCTATTTATTACAGTACCGATTTCTAACTTCAGGAAATACAGCTACCCTCTGAAGTTACTGCACCTCTCCTACTTTGGGATTAATTTAGTAAATGCATTCCATCCAGTTCTTTCATGAAACATCACAGAATGGTTCGGGTTGGAAAGGACCTTAAAGATCATCTCGTTCCAACCCCCCTGCCATGGGCAGGGACACCTCCCACTAGACCAGGCTGCTCAAAGCCCCATCCAGCCTGGCCTTGAACACTTCCAGGGATGGGGCATCCACAGCTTCCCTGGACAACGTGTTCCAGTGTCTCACCACCCTCACAGTAAAGAATTTTGTCCTGATATCCAATCTAAATCTCCCCTCTTTCAGTTTGAAGCCGTTACCCCTCATCCTATCATTACACACCCTGATAAAGAGTCCCTCCCCAGCTTTCCTGTAGGCCCCCTTTAGGTACTGGAAGGCCGCTATAAGGTCTCCCTGGAGCCTTCTCTTCTCCAGGCTGAACAACCCCAACTCTCTCAGCCTGTCTTCAGAGGAGAGGTGCTCCAGCCCTCGGATCATCTTCGTGGCCCTCCGCTGGACCCACTCCAACGGGTCCGTGTCCTTCTTGTGTTGAGGACTCCAGAGCTGGACACAGTACCCAGGTGGGGTCTCACCAGAGCAGAGGGGCAGAATCACCTCCCTCGACCCGCTGGCCGCACTTCTTTTGATGCGGCCCAGGATGCGGTTGGCTTTCTGGGCTGCAAGTGCACAATGCCAGCTCATGGTGAACTTCTCGTCCACCAGCACCCCCAAGTCCTTCTCCTTAGGGCTGCTCTCAAGCCATTCTCCGCCCAACCTATATTTGTGCCTGGGATTGCCATGACCCAGGTGCAGGACCTTGCACTTGGCCTGGTTGAACTTCATCAGGTTCTCAGGGGCCCACCTCTCAAGCCTGTATGACCCATGCTAAAAATCCGGTCAGCTACTATCACAATCCTAATGCATTCTGCCAGTACTACACACCAAAAACTGTTCAGAAAAAAAAAGAAGCCTTCAGTTTTAATTGCGTATTATACAAGTTGATTACAGATGCCAACGCAATTAGAAACTGCGACTGCTGTTGTACCATGTAATTGTTAAAGCAAAAGTCTGCTGATGTGAAGTTTGTGCATACTGTGATACCTCATCTCCGAACACTGTTAGCATAGGCTGTTCAGTGAAAGTCTGAATAGTGATTGCTTCCCTAAACCTCATGCCTGGTACAATTTCTTCCTCCATCCTCCTACTATGCTCCACAACATTAAATCCCTGTTATTACTTTTTATACCGCCCTCACTTCTCCCTCCCACCTCTCTGGGTGCTTCTCCCAGTTCCCGTGGCTAACAGTGAGGGGAGAGACCAGTGCTGCAGCAGGACCCCTGCGAGGCACATACCCACTTGCCAGATGGTGCTGCGGTGGCTGCCTGGAAGGCCAAATTTGAAAAGGTAACTGGAGGATTCATATGCAGGTATTTCTCTTGCTGGAGGCATTATTGATGGTCCCTCTTTTGCTCAAGTATTATGGGGTTCCCCCCCCCCCCAAC